>BLSH010465125.1:1229063-1238665 GCA_018402905.1 Glandirana rugosa
TATAATGATCCACCCTATTTGGGAATAAACTATCCTAGGCATCTGTCTGTAAGTTTTAGCAACCAATGGGATGGACTAGGGGAAACAAGATTTTTGAGTTCCATGTGAAACCTTGGACTTAACTATAGTTAAAAGGCAGGTGTGCCTTTATACTAAACCTCAGTGGGAATGTCCCCACTCCTTGTACCTATTATACCCAAAGATAGACCTTAAATGCAATTCCCACAAAGCTCTCCTATTCATCTCTGAAGCACAGGTGCCAAAAGGATCTGTACACTGACCAACACAACAGAGAACCAGACAGTGTAATGTGGTTCCATGCTGCATCTAAGGTATTTATTTGGGGTTTAATAGGTAGGAGGGGCATTCAGGAACCATAACAGGTTTTTACTATAAAAGTGCACCTGTATTTTAGGTAAATTATAAGAACTTAATTGTTCTCAGAATAGTAAATATTAAAATTCATGTTTAGTTAAAATTCTCAGTTGAACGATCAAAAAAATAAACAGTGACCTTTTCCATTTTAAGGAAAGTATGGTATAAAGGATCTATCTCTTCCTGCGCCATACACTTAAGAATCAAGTGTGGCTGAAATTGGAAATAATGTATTTATTGCCAAGTGTTGCATGAATGTTGGAATGAAGTAATTACAATGCAGGACCACTTCACTCTCTTGTCACAAATATTGAACGTTTTACTTTAATATACGATTTGCCTTGTAATTGGCTTAGTTAAAAGTAGCTGAGTGATTGTCAGTTCCAATAATTGAAAATTAAGTGGTAATATTGTGTAACACAGCTAATAATATTCTTCTGCAGCGGTAAGGCCTCCTGATAAATATTATACGCACGTTACCTACTCATATCTCAGAGCACCTGATAATGTGAAAGGCCCCAAATCCCTGTCTTGTGCTTGTTGTCACTGCCATCTGCCAATCATGATGACACTAACTGTATCACATCTGAGTCATGAATTCATATGTAGGAAAAGAGGGACTTCAAGGACATAGCTTAGCTTTGATCATGATATTCTAACAATTTTTATTAAGATTTCCATTCTCTGAGATAGCCAAGGTGTACTATATTAAACCCAAACAAATCTTGCCTTTCACATTGTCCAACGGGAGATTGGCATAATATACAATACGTAATACAGGTTAAATTCTGAGTGCACCAAATAATATGCATATTTTAACGAATATATGCAATGTGTTACTTTATTGTATACAATTCCATAAGCCTTAAAGTAACTCTAAACTCTAAATAGATGGCATTTAGTTTTATATAACAGTGTTTATTATATACAGTACAATTAACATATTTTTAAGTAAATACTCTTGTCACCTTTTTATATTTTTTTCATCTTAATACTGTGGAGATTTGAGATATATACTGTATATACAGTATATATAATTTTGTGGATTTAAGGGAGTGCATAACTGAGAAGAGATATATTAACAAAAAAAGTTAATAAAATGCTGTTGTGAACTGATTATAGTTTTTTTAATTATATCAACTCTGCAACCTTCTTTCAGCCACCTCCTGTCTACATGCATGCACTCCGTTGTCAAATGAACGTCATTGCTATTATTCTTAAAGAATAAGTTCACCTTCTGGAGCATGTAACATGTTAATCCCATATTTAGGGTGTAACATGTAACATGCTCCAGACCTGTCCCCGGCACTCTTGATCGCCCTCCCTGTGACAGTGGGTGGGGGATCCTCTCCTCACAATTTAAAAACAGTATGGCTGTGCAGGTTTCCATCCACACAGCCATGTCATTCATTCAGAGCTATCTGTGATGAATGTACTACAAGTACTGTCTGCCACTGTGGCAGACAGCTTGTATTCCTTAATTAAACATGAGGGCACTAATGTGTGCTATCATAGTTCATTTCATAGTTCATAGCATAGTTCATAGCATTTTCCTGCTCTTCGGTAACATAGGTGCAATGCTCTGCAGGCTCCTAATATAAAAAAATAATACATTTACATTTTTTACCAGCAAAATGCAATTTTTTTTCTTTTAACCCTTTTTGAGCCATTTTTGCGTTTTTGGCACACATGTTTAAAAAGATAATTTTAGGCCTGAAGATTACACAAAACCCCCAAACATTATATGTTTTCTAAAAACAGACACCCTGTAGAATAAAATAGCGGTAGATCCAATTTTTTTTACAAATGTCTAGGAAACACAAAATTGCAGTAAAAAACACACTAACGTGAATTTTAGGGCAAACAAATGCAATAAATTACCCAATTTTTGGTAACATATAAAAGATGAGGTTGCACCAATTAAATAGATACCCAACATTTTTGTGCACCCTGTGAAATGGTGTCAAACTTCATAACCCTATATTTTCTATATGCAATTCTTTAGAAGCCCCCTATAGGTATCAGTTTAGTGTTACGGAGGAGGTCTTGAGTTATACTTATTGTTCTCACTCCAGCATGCGCAGGGATATGTAACATGTGTATCGCATTCAACTTTTTCATGTGTAGGGGCCCCGATGCATGCATTTACGTTCATGCATGTGTATATGTGGGGGTCTCAAATTTTTTGGGGGTGGGATTTTATTTTCTTGGGTGTAACTTTATTCTTTGCAAAACATTTTTTTATTTACTTAACTTTTTTATCACATAGGGGACAGGTTTTCTTTACTGAGACATGCAGGGTCTAAAAGACCCTGCATGTCTCCCCTGTGTTCTATGTGATGAAAAAAATAAGTTTAGTAAAAAAAAAATTTTTTGCAAAGAATAAAGTTACACCCAGGCAAATAAAATCCCCCCCCCCCAAAAAAAGTGTCTGCAACCACTGAATTGTGTGCAATACCCACCGCCATTAGGTCCATATGACCTGATGGCGAAAAAAGGAACATATTATTTGAGCTGCATGATAATGACAATAGTAAATGAGGATTAGGCAGGGATACATTTGGTTGGCAGTTGCCACCCCACAACAAAAAGAACCTGAACAGGTCAGACTATGGTAGAATAACCAGGTAGTATTTAAATGTAAGCTACTGTATACATTTAAAAAGATTATTTTTTTTAAATAAAATGTATTTATTAATTCTTTAACCACTTCCAGGCTGCCCAACGTCATAATACGGTGGTACTTTGCCGTTAGCAGATAGCTACCATAACCCCCAGTATCATTTTAAACACCGGGCGGTCTGTTTTCAGATAAAAGTGGTCTCTGTGGTGGATTTGCGGTGAGATCACTTTTATCGTGGTGGGAGAGGTGTCCCCCACCACTCCCCCATCGTCTCTGCTGCTTGCTGGACCAGACGGTAATGGCAAAGACAATCGGGTCCTTTTCCCTCAGAGTATGGATGCCGAGTGAGCGGAAGATGCTGCCCACTCGGCTCCATAGCATTGAAGGGCGGAAGCAACATCAAACGTCACTTCCGCCCATAGCTCTTAAAGGAGAATTTTTTTTTAAATACATTTATTTATTTTTATTGTTAGAAAAAATATATATATTTGAGGTTTCTAAGTAGTTTTATAGGAAAAAAAATGATTTTAACCGAATCTCAAAAAGAAACTTGGTTCTTAAGTGGTTAAAAAGTTTATTTCTTATTTACACTAAACATTTGAAATGCTTAACTTGGAATTCGCATGGCACTCTATAAATCATTGATAATAACAACAGTGCCTGTAAAATATAAATAATAAAGCTTAAATAATAATTTCATGATAATATTGAAACAGAATACTTTATATCAGGTAGCTTCATATGGGCAACAAATCCTTTGTTTAACCTTTATTATCCTTTTTTATATTACTGTTGAAGGTACCTTATTTATTATTTTAGACAAGTTTTCAAACAAGGAAATTTGTTCATGGTAAGATGACCTTTGGTCAAGAGGTGTTTTATCTTCACTGGCAGTTATGAATTCCATCATAGAATGCTTTTATATGGGTCATATGATCCAATTGGGAACTTATAGAGACATGAATAATGACAATAAGTCTAAACTTGCAATGCACAGGTGTGTTGTAGCTAAATTTAAATGTAAGCAATGAAACTGCTGTTTTTCAAATATGTTTTGCTTTATTGAGTAGAGGTTTCTTTATTTTATAAGGATATATTAATCATAACATTTCCTACTTTTACCAGTAGGCTATTTTTACATTTTACACCTAGATTCTATAACTTGTTTACTATATGAATGTGTTCTTGTTTATGCTTTTTGTTGGTAATGTATTCATGTGGAATAACTCAATTGTTTTCATTCATTCATATGATTCCTTTTGTATGTCATTAAAATATGGAGCATTCATGCAGTCATTACATGAAATGAATGAAATGAACCATGTAAAAATGAATAATCATTCCCTATATACAAGACATGGCAGTTCTAATGACTGCCTCTTTACAATGGTTAAACATGGGTTTACAGTATTTAGAAAATGCAAAGAACAGTGAAGTTGTGCTCAGTACACCAAACATGATCAACCTATGTGATCTTGGTTTACAGCAATAAGAATGATGATACCTTTTTTCTCATCAATGCAGTTTACTGCAATTTGTTTTATTGATAAGCTTGTAATATATTAACAGAAAAAAAAACATTGTGGAATTACTAATATACTATTGTGTTCAGACCTGCTGTGGGTAGTTTAGATGCCTCTTAAATACCGTTTGTGCATTCTACCATTTTAACCTAGAATTAAATTGGTTATTTTTTCATAATATAGCATATAATTTCCAGTAATCATTATGAATCTAATTATGCATTCTAGCCACCTAAAGTACATAAAAAACCTCACAGACAATTATTCAGCTAATGGGGACAAAGGGCAAAAGTTAAACTCTGGGGTGAATTGCTTCAAGGAGATAGTATATTTATTGCCAATATAATTTAATTGGTAGACAAAGAAGGCTTACTTATCTAGTGTATTTTTAGAAAATAGATCACATATTTTCACATTAGTATTTTAAACAAATTACAGTTTTGATCATTAGATGATTTTAGAGGGATTATTAACTTAATATAGTAAGGCTGAATAATTTAGTTCTTGGAATACATGATTAGGCTTACGGTTACAGCTAGGCATCAACATCCTAGTCTGATGATGTGCATGTTTAAACTATACAAATATATATTTCTATATTTTCTTCTTTTGCATTGCTGTATACAATATCCTTTTCCATTTCCATCAAATAATGGTCTATATAAGCAGACCATATGGCCATGTTATGTCAATAATATCACAAGCATCCCCTCTCCTTTGAGTACATCAGCTGTAGGGTGGGCAACCCTCGCCCACAGCTCATTCACCCGGAAATGACACCTGGTACAGAACAAATAAACCTAATGAGGGTTGTTTTGATCTGTTGATCTAGTTGTTTTTGCAGTCAGAAGAAGGTTAATACTGGTTAAAATTGCTACAAAACATTCTGGGCATGACACTTCTTCTAACTGGAGCTTCTACTAATACTGCTTTAAATAATAACAACAATAACAATTACAGTACTATTATTGTTATTATTATTCTTATTATTATTACTTATCCTATCTTACACTACTACTAGTTACTGCTTACTAGTATTATTAGTTACTGCTTACTAATGTTCCTCTACTGCTTGGTTTTTCTTTGACTATTTTGTGTAATTATATTTCTATATAGTCACTTATTATTTAAATCATTCTAATCCAGATTCATAATTATTTTAGGATTCAGTCAACTTTAGTGATTTAGTGTGATTAGTATTACTATTACTGACTAGTGATGGGCAAATTTCAGGTTAAGTCTGGTTAAATTTTAGGTTTAGGTTTTATTCCCAGATACATTCCGCAAATACTTTCAAAAATCTGCAAATTGCAAACCTTAATGGGAAACCCGTTGACATCAATAGGAGGTGACTATTGGAAATCAATTGTTTTCATTTTCAGGGCTAATAGACATTTGTGAGAAAAACAAACATTTTCTGGTGTATTCAATTTTTTGCTGACTTTTTTTAACAGAAAAGGGTCCACCCCTAAAATATCTACCAGAAATTGGTCCTTGATGAGGGTCTGGCATGGATTTTAAGTGAAAATAAAGCACAAAAATGTGTTGAACCGCCCCAAAAAATGAATGCCAGACCCATCCAAGCATGCATGCACTTCCCCAAATCATGTCAGGCCCACCTGGCAAAGAATGTTGGGCCTCTTCCTCACATTCCTGGCCCAGAGTTTTCAAGGGGAACCTATCAAAGTCTGGAAACCCTCCCAAATGTAAGGGGCTCCTCAGTTATCTGCCTTTCCCCATGCCAATCTGCTGACCCACAGACACAGAAACTTCCACCCAGTCTGAAGTGCCTCTACCGGCCGACTCTCATTGCAATAGACAGATCCCCAATCAGCAGCTGAATAAAGGGGCATGGGTACTGGATGATGTCACTTTTCAACCATATTACTGATTCTTAGTGAATATTTTAAAAAATGAAATAGTTGCATTAGTGCTGAGAATGTGGGAATGTATCTCTTATTAATGTGCCAAATAACCAGATTTTATTTTAATATTGATGGGAAAATCTTCTTAAGGGATGGGTGGATCTACATGAAAAAATACAGCGGAGAGGATATCTTTCATGCGGTTTCAAGAGCAACATTGAAAATATCCAAATATTCAAACTAAGTTGCTTGAAAGATGTCTAAAGCTGTGCAAGGTGGTATGGAACAGTATGATTTTTTAAAGCAACAGCATACACTGCCAGCACATTATTGGCTATGGAACAAAAGGGTTTTGTTAAGTAGTTTTAAGAGCTTTGATTGTCATACAGAAATTGACCAGTAGTTCTCTGTGGCTGTCTTTGTTCTTGTTGATGCAAAACTGTCCTGCAACTCTCCAATTTCTATCAAGAAACAAAAATTAGGAGACCACAAAAGACACAGCATTGCAAAACTGACCAGCAACAGGGTATTTTAAAATAGCATAGCTAGGCCCAAATTTACCATAGACAAGGAGCACAGGTTATGACTCTACTGTAATAAGTAAAAAACTGCAGAGGATACAGGAGTGTAAAATTTGCCAGCTGCAGGGCAGTTTTCATCAAGAATAATAGGCCCTAACTGTTGTATAACTAATTCCAAGATCGCCGCCATTGCAAGTAAAAAAAAAAAATAATAAAGACACCATAAATCAATTGCCATGGTTTGTAAACGCGATAACTTTTGCGCAAACCAATCAATATACACCGATTGCGTTTTTTTGCAATTGTCATTCAAAATGCAACAGTGCGGAAAGCCTAAAATTGGTCTGGGCAGAAGGGGGTTTAAGTGCTCAGTAAGCAAGAGGTTAAATGGAGGCTTCCAGATTTCAATAAACCCCTCACCCACAGACCCCACAACCATCGACCATGGTTGTGGGGAGAGGCAAATGTCCCCATCGACAAAGCAGCCAGCAAAGCAACAGGTACTTTGAGGGGGCAAACCCCCCACCCCAATGCACCCCACTGCCCAGCTGCATGCTTGAATAAGGGTCTGGTATAGATTTTTTATTTTGGCATTGGGGTTCCCCTCATGCCAGAGCATGGATTGGGGGACCCCACACTGCTTTTTCTTTCTTATTTTTTCATTGCCAGCATTTTTATCTTTTACATTCAGCTGTTAGTGTGGAACCCCGCTGACAGCTGATGACTCATCGTTTGTTAAGGATGCGGCAGCTGCCCGTTCCTTAACTACAATGTTTTTTACTGGGTGTAAAGGATGCCAGCGGTTGCTGGTTCTTTGAACATCGCACACTGAGACTACTACTTATTTACTACATGCATTTTTTTTCTTTTTGTGAATTGACTTTCACTCCTGTTGCATTTACTGAGCGTCTTTTGCTTTATGTGATAAATACCGCATAAAGCAATAGATAATTTACATTTTTAGGATAACACCTAAATACTGCATGCAATCTGGTTCTGTGAATGGAGCCCACTGTCACCAGTCAATGTTCCTGATCACCACCACATTAGTCATATGATGCTGTACTGCACTGGTGATGGTATGTAAAATAAAGTGAAAAAAAGTATTCCTTTATTTTCCAAAACATTGTGACAGTCCTAGCATTTCAGGGACTCAAGAAATGAGGTGAGATGAAAAAGCCATCAGTACATCAGGATTGATCAATTTGTAAATGTACAGTATATACTATAGTTTGTAGACACTATAACTTTAACAAAAACTAATTAATTTATACTTATTGGGATTATTTTTTACCAAAGACATGTAGCAGAATACATTTTGGACTAAATTCATGACAACGTTTGATTTTATTGGATATGTTGTATTACAGAACAAAGAAAATATCATTCTTTTTCAAATTTTTTGATTTTTTTGTTAATATCGCAAAAAAATAAATAAAATAAAGTGGTGATCAAATACCACCAAAAGAAAGCTCTATTTGTGTGAAAAAAAATATAAAAACTTGTGTACAGTATTGCATGACCATGCAATTGCCAGTTAAAGTAACACAGTGCTGAATAGCAAAAACATGCCCTGGTCATGAAGGGGATATAACCTTCTGGAGTTGAAGTGGTTAACAGAGTGAACATGCTCTCCTTCTTCAGTAAATCAACCCCTGTTGGATGAACCTGATTAACTTGTCTCTTTTTTCAACCCAACTGCCTATGTATCACCATTCTGTGTTGTAGTGCACTGCAATTGCAATAATAGAAAGATATATGGTGATAGAACCACCGTGATAGAACTGTGAGGGCATAATAACGAAACTGCAAGCCGTATATTTTACACTTGACCAAACCAATGCTTGTTAAGCTTGAGATGACTGTGTTCCCCTTTAGCTGGCCTTGTAGCTGTATTTAAATAGAATAGTAAAAACTTCAGATACATGCCTTACACACATTTTTCCAATAGGCATTAAAAAAATAATAAAAGATAAAAGACTGAAAGTCACAGTGGTAAAGCATAACTCTTAAAAATGACTCAAGAGCCTCCAAATGTATTCACTGCTTATTTTCAACAAACAATAAAAAGCTCAGACTGGGGCATATTACCGCTACAGTTAATTAATATCACTAATAACTCATCATTCAATAATAATTCATAAATATGAGTTTTGGCATTTGGTCTACAGATAAGGAGTTATCATGGATCTGTTAATCAAAACTGGTGTTAACACAGCTGCTCTCACATTAATTAAAGAAAATCCAGAAATCTATTTGGATGACAGTAGCTACCATGTAAAATGTGTTAAAGGCAATTAGGAAAAGTGTAATTGTTTCATAAAATAGTTGGAAGCATGTAAATGTACAAAATACAGTTCATTTAGCATCTTAAAGGGGGATTAAATGTATTTTTTAAAAATCTTAAATCACAAAAATTCAAATGATGCATGCTGGGTTGTGGTGTTTTATTTAAAGTAGTACCGTATATACTCAAGTATAAGCCGAGTTTTTCAGCACATTTTTTGTGCTGAAAAAGACTCCCCTCGGCTTATACTCGAGTCAGTGTCTGTGGGTGATGAGTAGATTCACATTAAACAGAGCCGTGCTGCTTCTAAGAGCCATTCTGTGCTTTGTAAGTGTGATTAAACACAACTTAAAAACACTAAATTCTAAAAATTTTTTATGTAAATTAGGGGGAAATTCTACGATTTAC
>BLSH010465125.1:1239003-1251783 GCA_018402905.1 Glandirana rugosa
TAACATCGGTCTTGTGTCCATAACATCGGTCCTGTGTCCCTAAAATAGGTCCTGTGTCTGACATCGGTCTTGTGTCCATAACAGGCTACAGTCTGTGTCCTGGATAAAATCCCTGTGTCCTGGCTACAATACCTGTGTCCTGGCTACAATACCTGTGTTCTGGCTACAGTCTGTGTCCTGGATAAAATCCCTGTGTCCTGGCTACAATACCTGTGTTCTGGCTACAGTCTGTGCCCTGTATAAAATCCCTGTGTCCTGGCTACAATACCTGTGTTCTGGCTACAGTCTGTGTCCTGGCTAAAATCCCTGTGTTCTGGCTACAGTCTCTGTGTCCTGGCTACAATCCCTGAGTTCTGGCTACAATTCATGTGTTCTGGCTCCCTGTCCCTGTGTTCTGGCTACAATTCCTGTGTTCTGGCTGCTGCATTTGCCACCCTAGGCTTATACTCGGGTCAATAACTTTTCCCAGTTTTTTGTGGTAAAATTAGGTGCCTCGGCTTATATTCGGGTCGGCTTATACTCGAGTATATACGGTATATTTATAATCCAATAGGCACCTAAGGTATGCATATGTTTGCATTATATTTTCACAAACTGCATTATCCCACCATTATAAACTGCAGTGCTTCCACATAATGCAGTTAAATTGATCATATTTTATTATATGTAAGGGTGTTCTTTGTTAAAGCGGTAGTAAAACCCCCAACTCTTTTTTACCTACAGGTAAGCCTATAATAAGTAAAGGTAGGTAAAATGAATATCTCCTAAACCTACATGGTTTAGGAGATATTTGCCCTGCAAGCAGCCGGCGATGTCAGCGGTGCATGCGCTCTGATGGTTCGGTGGAGGTTGCCAAAAAATCAGAGCTCTCTGCTGGAATGAAGAGCTCCCGCGCGCAGGCACGGGAGTGACTTCACACGGCTGCGGCCACTCACAGCGCCGGAGCCGCGTACCCCGAAGAAAGAAGAGGACCATCATGTCAGCATCCTCAGCGCTGATTGACTCAGATGTCCGGGGCCTCGTTCTAAGGTAAGTACTTCATAATGTGTTAGTATGCGATGCATACTAACACATTATGCTATTGTCTTGCAGGATATCCCCCCTCTTCTCGCGGCTTTACTACTGCTTTAAGTTGAAAGACGGAGAATGATTAAAGGTTAAGGTAGGTCTGTGTTTCTGTTTTCCTTTCATCTGAGCTGTATTTGACATAGCCCAAATGGAATTCTGCCATTGCTGCTCAATCGCTGATGGTCATTCAGAACATGATGTAATCCAGTAAAGCTGTGTTCACTTTAATCATCCAATAATTTTGAATATAAATTTCTATTTCTTCTCACATAGTTAGTTACCATATGTGAACCTAGCTTCACTGAGCATAGTCAACTTGTTTCTTCTTCAGTGTATCAACCCAAGAATATTTGCCAGCCTGGAATGGCTGACAGTTAGGGCTATTTCACACTGGCGGATCCGTTTTGACAGACTCTGCTGCTCAGCAGGGATTGATCCATTGATCCCCTCTGAGCTGGTGGATGACAGATTCCTCTTTGTCCACTGTGCAGAAATGGACCTGTCAGAACCCCCACCCTCCTCTATGGGGATCGGATGAAAATTAATCTGCCTGTCCATTTTCATCTGATCTGGCAGACGGATGAAAAATCGGGCTTCCATCGTCTGGATTTAGTGGATCAGAGCAGATTGGAGTGGATCGGATGTCAGAGGACATGTCCCCACTGATATGTCACTGACTGACAGAGATACATGGAGCATCCATTTATGTCCTCCTGAAAAACTGACAGGCAGACCTAAATGGTCCGCAAGTGTGAAAGAGTCATTAGGCTCAGTGAATTCTGCAGAGTAAGCACTGTTAATAAATGTTACAGAAGAATTCACTAAGTGATCCTGTAACTATAGTCTAGGGTAGGTATATCTACTAAAGGAGTAGAGAAGGTTCCACTTGCAACGTGAAAGTTCACTTAGCTTAGTGCATACAGTAAAGTTGTGCTCATTAAAAATGTGAAATCATATGTAAGCAAACCTTTTTTCAATTTCTCTGGAACATGATTGGTTATTCAAAGTAACATTGGGTTATATGTGCAGTAATATTAAAGTTTGTGGCATGTGTTACTTATGTTGAGTAACATGGCATTTGGGTTCTAGTCAGTGAATAAGTACTGTTTTTTGAATTAAAAATAACATCCAAATCTGATCATAATAAGATCACCAATAGTTTAATATCAAACACACCCAAAAGGTAACCTGGTGTGTTTTTTGTCTGTAGTTATTTATTTTTTATTCATTTATACTTGAAGTTCAAATATCATTTTGTAAATACTGGAGGATTTTATTTCTAAAAGAACACTTTGAAATCTCCCATTTAAATCACTGTAAAAGGTCCCAACTGGGTTCCTCCATCTGCTTAATGCTGCCAAGCCCCAATAAGATACATGCATTAAAATCAACTTATGCTTTGGCCATTTTGGGCAAAATAACAGATTTGCTTTATTCCATCAGTTTTTCCTAGACTATTCTTAACATTCCCAAAACCCCACTCCATTCACCCCCAGGAGCCATGGTACTTCTGGATATGGAGAAGCATGTCACTCACTCTATTTTACAGCTTTAAGCCAGCCAGCACATAGGGAGGTCATGTTCTGCGACACATGATGCATAGCTTACTAGGGACTTTTCATTATTCCCAATTGCTGCAAAAAGTGGCAGGTGAGTTAAAGGAAGGTACGCATATATGCTGCTGAAGAAGCCTAAATAAAGTGATGCTGTTGCTTTGCCCTGGCATCACTCAGCTCTCTTATTTAGTGGCTTTCTGCAGCCTGGTATAGAACAGTGTATTCCTATCTGGTCTAAAATATTCCTGTAATATGGGAGACAGTGATTCGCTCTTTCACTAAAAAAATAACAGTAAGACCTCATACACACTGACATTTTTTAGCGCCGCGTTTTTTAGAGTTTTTTTGCAGCTCTCCATGTTATTCAATGGTCCCATAAAATGCTTTTGATGCCGATTTTTGCCTGAGGTCAGTCCCGACGTTTTGCTATTACGCCCGTGTGTATGAGGCCTAACAATCCCTTCTGGCTGATCAATGCACAATGCAATTGCATTGCGATTTTACCAAATCCTGTTGCAAATTCCTACTTTTTTTCTGCTTAGAAGAAAATTCTGTATGCTCCACAATGTCCTTTTGATAGTGATTCTGTATGAGAGGGGCTGGTTCATTGTAATCAGTTGGTGCACTTTTCCTGTTCTGTTGAGAAATTATCCAGTATCTGTAATCTTTAGGGAGTATCTCACCAAAATTTATACTAGAGAGTGTGGCTAAAATTTCACTTGTATTTTAGTGCAGACTTCTGGGAAAATCAGTGAGACAATAATACAAATAGAAAATAACATTTCTGGGGATGTTCTGTACACCAACAGTGTACAGGATGCCATATTGCATAAAATTTTACAGAAAATTACAAGTGCTGAAGATTGAAAAGAAAAGGTTATTTTAATAACATTAAATTACAATATGGCTTGTGTAGAAATAGTGTATGCTAGGGCTGAACTTTTAAGGGCTGAACTTATGTATGTGAGTATCACATGTATCACATGTTTTAACAGACCTACAAACCTTTAGGCAGGTAAATAGAAAACGAAGTAGCAAGAGAAATTTTGCATATTGGTCTAGAATACTATCTCGCAAAATGTCAGCACAGATTTTTCAGGCTAACTATTGGATATTAGCCCAGACCATCTAGGTTCAATGCAAGGTTTCCAATTTGAATGTTTTAATGTGGTGTATGTATAAATGTACTTCGACCATTGGTATATATGTATGACAGTTTGTGTTTTAAATGTATGTTAAATACTTTTGTAAACAATACATTTTCTTATATTTTACATTTTTGAGGTGTGACTCGTAAAAGTCATGTGGGCTATAAATAGTTGTTGTGTAAATAGAAAACTAACATTTTTTTAAAAATTTCAAATTATTGATGCAGATGTCAAAGATTAAGGTATATTGCTTTTGTTTGCATTCTTTTTTTACAATTACCCATAGACTCAGATATCTTTCTGCAAACATGAATCCTACAGTTAGATGCATAGTGGTTGTTGGCAAATCATCTTATAATCAAACCTTAAAACCAACAGAGAGAGGAATAGGTTATCAGTTTCATATACACATGCAGTCAGTTACAGTATATCATATCAAGAACTACAGCTACTGTACCTATTGTATCTCTTCAACAATTGTTTCATACCTATATATTTGCCACATCATTGCATAAAGGCATTCATGTAACCAATGATGGTAAATTAGGCAGTCAGTAGAGTGTGGTTTTACACTCCATTAAACAACATTACCTGATTTCATTTTTTCATCACAGTTTCACATGGTTTTAAGAATTACATTTTCATTTGCTGCACCTAGTACAGCAACACTTGACTGGCAGCAAGTACACTGAAAGATGATCTGAAGCTGTCAGATAGTTACTGGCATGCTGCTTCCCTGTCAGTAATATGTTTTACTTTTAATCTTATTTAAATACAGATGAAGGAACAATAATTGTAATCTCACAAAAACACACATACAAACTCCTGGGCACTAAGATCCTTTTCTGAAGCCTTTTTTGGACTAAAACTGTCAAACTGAGATTAGGGAAAGTGAAGCTATCTCTGTCAACAACTATTATGGGGTAGAGGTAATGATGGAACACTGTGTGTAAACTCATATGTATCTTTGAAAGCCTTCTAATTAATGCAGGCTTATGAGATCCAAAGGTCTGCCTTGTGCTAAAGTTTTCTCAATGCCTATTCCAGTTACCTACCGCATTCAAATTCAACAATTGTGGGTTCATGTAATTAAAGATTTAAACTGTAACATAAAATGCTTCCTGCTTATAGATTATTACCATAATGATATTAGGAAGTAATAAATAATAAGAATATTTTTGCAGTTCAAGCATCTGTTTAATTTTTTTTTTGTCTTTTATAAAGATAGGTTGACCAAAGACATAAAGTATATGTGGACTTGATCACTAAAAATGTACATACAATTTTAATACAATTTCAAAAGCTATGGTGTTTGTAAACCTGCTTTTTTAAATAATACCCAGTACCCTGTTTTAAAGGTTCTAATTCAGACATTCATTGTCACAGGGTGACAAAACTCTGCACCTGTCTCCCAAATGTGTCATGAATTGTCATCCTACTACATAAGCTTTAACATAAGTTATGAATTAGGCAGGCATGGTCCAGTTTTATCACCATTAGAAAACCAGCCCTGATGAATGATATGCTGCCCTTGCAAGGGTGCATGTACACAGATAGTAGCTGCAAAAAGGTTACATGAGATCATCAGCACTGAGTTGCAATGAAGGATGACAAAGGAAAAAACAAGCATTTTATTTGTAATAATTGCAATTGTTAATGATACACAGTGCTTTTGCAAACTTAATATCAATGTAGTTGCCCCATTGTGGCTGTACATCATTGCTGGTCAAGCTAAGCCATGCAAAAATATACAAAAATGACTTAACCTGCATCTCTTCTTAAGTTAAATGGCTGTACTGTTACTATTCAGCTACTATATCGCACTATGTATATAGAAAGCATATTGTCTTCAACCACAATAGAAAATAAATTTTTTAAAAAGACATCCTAGAGATGCAGATATTGTAGTGTTCTTCTCTAAGACCGTGATTGGAATTGTAATACCAACTCTCCTCTGCTTTATTATTTCCCATGTGTTCATTTAGATAAGTATGCTTATATCTTATGAACATGCATGTATATGCACAAAAGGCGACTGTCTATAATTAGATGTCAGACAAACAGTATCCATAGATTTTGGCATCAGCTGGAGACCACAGTTTCTGTGGTCACCTTCAGATCCTAATAGACACCAATCCAATGGATTTAGGCATGAAAGTTGAACAGTAATGTTGGATTTTCTAATCCCCTTGTTGCCCTGGGATTATGCTGGAGCCCATGGTGTGTTATTGGTATTTAACACTGTGTGTGCATATGTATGAACAGACTGCACAGGAAGCTTTTCAAAGATAGTTAGATTTCACATGAGGAATAAAATAGAAGTGCGTTTACAGGCTTTAAAAATGCTGACTACCTGTATAAGCAGCATGTTTTAAGCCCCATGAGCATGAACCCTAATTCATTGCAATGGGTCACTACAAAGCACCTTAAAGTTTGCACCGTGTAATTAAATTTGCATGCTTTTTTGCTATTAAATATCCTTTCTTATGGATCTGTTAAGATTAGCAAACGTTTAAAGTAGCCTATTACTAAATAATGCAATAAAATAAAATTTCCATTCTGCAATTGCCACATTATATTAGAGGGTTTTAAAATTTCTCTGCTATTTGTCAGCTTCCATTCTGGCAAAAACAAGACTTTTAATTAAGCAGCACTGCACATTATATAAATGGCCAAAGCTCTCAATAATAGCAGACATTTATGAACCATGCATAAAATTTTAATTGATCAATCAACAAAACCTGTACTTTGGGATGAGGCAATAGAAGCGCTGTCACTGCAGTGCAATGCTGATTGTACAATACGCGTAGAAAGTACCATAAAGTTTTTCTGGCCCAGATGACAGCTTAAAATACAGAAAGTATGTGATGCATGCAAATGGGCAATGCAGTCCTTACACTGCAAGTCTGAAAAACAAAAGTAATGAGCAAATGTAATGCACTGATGACATTTATAATTTACTGATGATTAACAGCCACTGTCCACCCTGTGTCTATTTCCTTGCTGTATTTGTTTTAATGCCATGTTAACCCACTTAAATAGAAAGCATAATTTATTTTGAACAGTTGTAAACTTCTCTAAAAACTGAAAGTGCATCACTAGAAATAAAGGTTAGATTTATTCAATGATATAAAAAAGCTTCAAAAGTAGAGTAGCCTTACTGTTACCAATCAAAAATTCTGTTTTATCTTTCTGTACAATTTATAGCAATGAGAGGTTACTAATGGGTCACTCTATTTGGGCCATGTTTTGGTTGAACTTTCTTCAAATGTGCTACTTTTATATTATGAGTGCTCATGCAAAATGTGCTTTCAAGGCTGAATATTCCTAAAAGTGTCTGTAAAGTGAGAAGGTATTTTACATTACTGTATTCTATACCATAAGGTAAAAACCTTCTGCATGCAGCCCCCCCCACAGCCCCATAAATACATGTCTGCACCTGATATCGATCCAGCAATGTGCACAAGGGCCAAGGCTCTACTCCTCATTGGCTCAGATACAGCATAGGGAGCCATTGGTTCCTGCTCCTATCAATCACAGACAGTGAGGAGGAAGTGGGGGTGGGGCTGAGTCTTATAGACACACAGAGAGGGGCTCAGAAGTGAGCACACACAAGTGCAATTCATGTCCACCTAGACACTCATACTCTCCACCAGGTTTGCATGTGCAAGATCTTATCACCCCATAATAGGAAGTGCCTAAACAAGATCTTTCATGGCAGAATTCTCAGATATTATTTTTTAATGAAAGCTGTAGATGGTAAAAAATTAAAAATACCTTTCAAAATTAGATGAACATATTAAAGTTTATATGCGATTGTGCTGTAGGAGTGCTTAGTCCCTGAAACACATTGCACGTTGCAAAATAAAATCTTTCAAAGGACTTTAAAAGCTTGTGCAGCACTCCCATTATTTCAAAACTTTTGTAAACTTCTCTTGGGGGTCCAGCATGACCCCACAGTTGCTGGTGAGCAGCCACCCATCACATTATAATACACTTCCCAAAGGTTCAATGCTGCTACATCACAAAGATTAAAAGAGATTTTAGTGACTCGTTTTAGATTGACTTTAAAGTAAAAGTGTAAGCAAATGTGGGGGGAGAATTACTACCCCACATAATGCCACATGCTTTATATTGTTTCTTCAACCTATGCAATGCCACATGGCTAATATGGAAGTAATATAAAATTAGGTGTTTGCTTGATAAGAGAGCATTTTCTATTGGGTATAGTACATAGTACATAGTATAGAGGGTGGGGAATTCTACATTCCGCGGTATGTTTAACTAATAAATGCAGACTTTTTTTAGATCAAAGACCCCATAGGTTAGCAATAGGAAAAAGCATGCTTTCCATCAACAGGAAGATGGGAGGAGAGGATTAAGGGATAACACTCATAATAAGGGTGTAACATGTTACGAATGCACTCTCCCAAGTCTTCATTTTGACAGCTAGCAGGGATCTTCGTTCCCCGCTGACTGCCACAAACTGGATGAAAATGTAAAAAACCTTTTCCGCCTGCCCTGAATGGTAAAACAACAAGTCCCAACAGCCTTTGCAGATGGCTTGTAGCTTTCAATGAACTACCAGAGTACTGCTGATCACTCTAGGTAATTCATTGAGCTTCCTGTTAGAGTTTAACTGCTTGCCCGTATCAGAGGTACAGGCAGACAGCTACACAGACAGTCTGCAGGACCGGAGCATTACACCCATGATCTGCTGATCATGGTGCAATGCTTTACAGGTTCCTAACAAAAAATATAATAAATGCATATTTTTTTTACCTGCATTTTTTTTTTGTAAAAGTAAACTTATTCCTTAAAGCTCACTATGGAAGATGTGGTCAAAATCTGCCCAATAAAGCACACAGGCACACAGGTGCACTTAGGATATTAATATTAGCATTCAAAAAATCACCAGGAGGTGCCTACTCAGTGGACCTTTGGCCAATATACAAACAAATTTGAACCCATGGGTTCACTTAAATGTGGAAACTTCCCATGAGTTTAGGGTAATGTAATTGCTAAACCTTATAAACATAATTTATTGCATAGTTTCTAAAGCAACCATCACATTGCTCATGCCAGAAGAAATGGCTGCATCTCTGCAAAGCTCCACCACCCCTTGTATGTGATTAGGTATTTTTTGCACATTCACTAACCTAAGGAACATTGCCTTGTAAGTGAACAGACTATTTGCCTTTCATAATGCAAAGGCACTGTTAATTTGCTCTGCATGAGCAAGTTGACGGAGCCATTTTAGTTAGTAAAATCATGCATTTACTTACAAAGGGGCCTATTTATTAGAATCATCAAAGCAATAGCTTTTAATTTTTCTGTAATTAAAAAATATCATTCTAAAATATTTAGATTGAATTCTACTAAGTTGCAAGAAATCATTACATCATTTTAGTAAAATAGCAATATTAAAAAAGAGACATGGACATCTTGTGAAAAAACAGGAAAAACTTTGGAATGCTGCAAATTAAAACAAAACTACACCCCATTTTCACCCTTTGATAGTTTAGATATGTTATCATATTTCAAGTAACATATAAATTACATTTTATACTTTTGCAAATTAAATTGATTTTGCTGGGTTATCACAATAGCATTAAAATATGGCATGAACTAGTGGGAGATAACAATGATTTTTTTTCCATTAACTTAGGCAAATAAAAAAAAAACAACACTTATAAATAGGCCCAATAATAACTTAAGAAAATGCCAATACAGTAGAGAAAATACATTTATGGTAAATACAAACAACTTCTGGCTATTTAACCACTTCCCGCCCGGTGTATAGAGAAATGACGTCCGGGCGGGGGGTTCATTATCCTGACTGGACGTCTATTGACATCCTCAGGATAATTCGCGATTGCGCGCCCCTGGGGCGCGCATCGCAGGCGATCGGTGGTGCCGTGGGTCAGGCTGACCCACCGCATTACCGACCGAGGTAAAAGGCTTCGATCCGAAGCCTTTTACCATGTGATCAGCCATGACCAATCACGGCTGATCACAGTGTAAATAGGAAGAGCCGTTGATCGGCTTTTTCTCTGGAGTGGAGAGCCGATCGGCTGCTCTCCTGACAGGGGGGGCTGCGCTGAACATTTATCAGCGCAGCCACTCTCAGGATCACCCCACTGGACCACCAGGGAGCCAGATCAGGGCCACCAGGGAGCCCCCCCGCCGGACATCACACACAGGCCGCCCAGGACCACCAGGGTATTAAATCAGAGGCTGCCCAGGACCACCAGGGAGCCCCCACTAGACCACCAGGTAAGGGCATTATTGTGCACTGTAGGGATGGCACTGTGACCATGTATGATGCCTGCCAGTGCCATCCCTAACAGTGCTTGTTGCACCTGTGCCCACCACTGCCACCTATAAGTGCCCACCTGTGCCCACCTGTGACACCTATCAGTGCCCACCTGTGCCATCTAAAAGTGCCCACCTGTGCCATCTAAAAGTGCCCACCTGTGCCACCTAACAGTGCCCACCTGTGCCACCTAAAAGTGCCACCTATCACTGCCCATCAGTGCCCAGTGCCACTTATCAGTGCCGCCTATGAGTGTCCATCAGTGCCACATATCAGTGCCATGTATCAGTGCCCATCAGTGTTGCTTGTCAGTGCCGCCCATCAGTGCTGTATATGTGCCCCATCATCAGTGCAACCTTATCAGTGCCACCTCATCAGTGCCAATCTGTACTGCCTCATCAGTGCCCATCAGTGTAGCCTCATCAGTGCCCATCAGTGTAGCCTCATCAGTGCCCGTCAGTGAAGGAGAAAATGTACTTTATACAAACTTTTGTGACAGAAACAAAGAAAAATGTTTTTTTTTTCAAAATTTTCGGTCTTTTTTTTTCTATAGCGCAAAAAATAAAAACCGCAGGGGTGATCAAATACCACCAAAAGAAAGCTCTATTTGTGGGAACAAAATGATAAAAACTTTGTTTGGGTACAGCGTTGCACGACCGCGCAATTCTCATTCAAATCGCAACAGCACTGAAAGCTGAAAATTGGTCTGGTAGGGAAGTGTTCTAAATGCATGGTATTGAAGTGGTTAAATATGACACCGGTGCTAACTGCAAAACTAGGACATGTGCTATTGCATTACTAATATAGTGTATTTATGTGAAAGAGATCATCTACATACAGTATATTGGTCAGATACTGATATCAACAATGAATATTAGACACAAAAAACTTTTTTTCAAGTGAATTTTACAGAAGCTAAGTCATTTCCTTCACATTGCTTGGTTCCATGCCAAACAGACACAAAAAGGAAAACTTTATACTCATGAGCAGATTTATTTCTTGAGTCACCTATGCCATCTTTAAAGCCATTTTAATGTTTATCATCTATTTTAGGAATAAAAGACCCAGACTAATAAGAATTGAATGATGTCAAGCTACTGGCACTATTGAGTAAAAAGTGGCAACATTGACTTTGCCAATATAATGTATATCTGTAGTTAAAGGCCCAGTAAATATATGGTACAATTTTTTTGAAGCAGGACTACTTAAACTACTAGCTAGCTGTTGGAAAATAGTTATTTATGGTAATCCTACATGTTTGTTTTCTTTATTTGTACAAAATGTAGATACTGCATTTACCCTTGTTCTTAAAGTGAACATGCACTCCGTTTTTAAAGTGTATGTCCATGACCAAATGCCCCAGCATTTTTTTTACCTTAACCCTGTAGCAGGAAATACTATTTATTACTTCAGGTAACATCACCCACCAAGCTTGTAAAAGTCTTTTGGGGCAGCTGCTAGGAGCTCAGTTTCCATTGTCAAAGGCACGGCTTCCCCCCAGAACTACATCTACCAAGAGCCCTTTCCCTACAGACAGAAAAGGCTCAACAGCATTGTTTTGTGGGAAAATAAAGCAATCTGTACATGCGGAGTGAGACAGAGGTCAGCTTGATATACTGAAGGCAGGTCTTTGTAGTCCAACAGGCAGGGCTTGAGATGTCAGTACAGCAAAAGTGTAAGCATACCAAATAGGCTGTTAGGAGCACACTGGACAAGGTAAGCAAAAAGTAAGTAAGCAGAGGGAATATGTATATATGAGAGAGATGTACTTAATGATGAATGAATTAATTAATTTTATTGATGGTATATTCTTTATTTACATTTGTTCAGCTTGTAACAATGCAGCCATGTATATACTATACCTGGCCAATGCCCCTCAAAGGGGGAAATCACTGAAGTAGACAATGCCAGTAATCTCCACTTGTTTGCAGGTTCCCTGTTGTTCAAACAGCCTGATACATTCTGAACACAGGAGGTCAGACACTCAGTATTGACACCATTCCGAGAATGTTTTGCATTCCCTGAATGAATGCAAATCATTCATTGATTGGACAAGGTGGAGAGCGTGGCATCATCACCCTGCCTCTCCACTTCATCCAATCAGAGAACCAAGTAGCGGTGTCTCCTTCAGTCATTTCCAGCTTCCAGGAGCATCAGCCAGGTATTTTATATGCATAGTTAAAATGGTTCAAGCTGGACCAATGTGATTATGTAAAAATATACCATACCTGGAAATCATCTTTAACTTTAACCACTTCCTTACTGGGCACTTAAACCCCCCTCCTGCCCGGACCAATTTTCAGTTTTCAGCGCTGTCGCTCTTTGAATGACAATTGCGCGGTCGTGCGACGTTTTGACTTTTAACCAGGCCCGTCCTCCCCCCAAATTCACGGGTCATTCCTTCACCAATTTCAATTTCTACTAAAGGTCCATACCATATAAAAATGTATTAGTGTAACCAGGTCGAACTTGGTAAAATTGATACGTATATTTTATGGACCGACTACGAGGACCTTCGACCTTTACTGACTTCCTCTGTGGCGATGAACCAAGAGACTAACCTACTTCACCTCTCCGTCCCACTACTACGGTGCGAGAGGTGGAACAGGTTAGTTACTTACTAAACGTAAGTAAGTCCCTTACGTTTTGTAAGAGCCTTACCACAGTTATGACTCACAGACTGGAGGACACA
>BLSH010465125.1:1261770-1285661 GCA_018402905.1 Glandirana rugosa
TGACTTGATGACAAGACGTTTGTAGACCTTTCAGACACACAGTGAAATTTTTTAAAGTGACACACAGACTTTCCAGATGTTTGCAGAACAGATGTTCAGTTATTCCCGGTTTCATTTAAAGTGACACACAGACTTTCCATATGTTTGCAGAACAGTAGTTCAGTTATTCCCGGTTTCATTTAAAGTGACACACAGACTTTCCAGGTGTTTGCAGAACAGTAGTTCAGTTATTCCCGGTTTCATTTAAAGTGACACACAGACTTTCCAGATGTTTGCAGAACAGTAGGTCAGTTATTCCCGGTTTCATTTAAAGTGACACACAGACTTTCCAGATGTTTGCAGAACAGATGTTCAGTTAGTCCCGGTTTTATTTAAAGTGACACACACAGTTTCCAGATGTTTGCAGAACAGTGATATGGGTTCTCCCAGCTTATTTATACTTTTTTGACACAGTTTGAAGATGATTGTAGAACAGTTATAAGGCTTCTACTGTTAATTAATACTTTTCAGACCCAGTTTGAAGATTGTCCACATCCACCTCCATTTTTGATTTTTTTAGGTTTTTATTTTTTTAAAAATGCTTTTAGTTATTTCCCTGTCCCCATTTCTTTGTAGGGCACTTGTCCCACCCTTACCCCCATTTCCTTCCTTTTGCAGACCTCTAGGACTTTCCAGGGCTTTCTTACAGCCATTTTTGTGCCTAAAAGTTCAGGTCCCCCTTGATTTCAATGGGGTTCGGGGTCCGGGACAAAGTTCGGGTTCTGTCTGGACCCGAATCCCAACCCGGACTTTGTCCCGAAGTTCGGCTGAACCAGCAGAACCCGGACTTCTAGAAGTTCGCTCAACTCTAGTACTGAGTAAACAATACCAAAACTTGAAGTTGTGGGATTTTTGTGGGACATTATTGTGAAGGTGACCAGCTTTGAACATGACCATTAAAGTTTACATATGCTGTATCCAATGTCACATCTGTCTGTTATCACGCCAAAGCCCAAGCTACCAGCGTCCCTCAAAGACCTTTGGGTAAGCAATACATTTCAGTCCCAATTACTAATACTAATTCCTGCTCAGCCCATTTCTAATACAGCAAATAGCAGGGGGTTTATGCAAACACACTTTACTCTCAAACTGCCTAGCGAGATACAGTGGGATTGTATATATATGGATATTGCATGGACAAGACTAGTAAACACAAAGTCAGAGGCACCAACATCCCTTAATAAAGGACTAAAAGAAAATGAGGGAAATATGCACGTTGGCACTCCTGGACAGACACATCTCATACTGCACAATAACTCCTTGCCTCTTTATCATTTGGAGGTAGAGGCTCTCTTTTGAGAGACCATTTTTCAATAGGTGGATGTAGCCTTTATTGTCACACATGTATAGTAAACTAATTATGTGGATATTACAATGTTTGTGTGATATTGTTGTGGTTTATTTTCTGTTTATTTTGCCAGTAGCATCACAACGCATTTTCCTGAAGAAGCCTAAATAGGCACAACATTTTAAAAAAACATGCGAGGTGAATGACATTATATGACTGTACAGTATGCTTTTAATCTATATTTTTGTAATTAAATAAAACTCTGTAATTTTTATATTACATATTTTGTGTACTTATGTGTCCATGCACCTGAAAAGTCCCATATTTTCCCCATTTTCTTTGGGATTGTACAGTACGTGGCTTGTAAAAAAGAGATTAGTAAAGAAGATTTTTGAGGTCAGAGCACCAGTAATAATTGGAATACATTCAAAAAATAGGCCAGTTAAAATAACATAAACACTTCTAAAATCAATTCTTTCCAATTCAAGTGGCAAACATCCCAATAAATAAATAAAACATTCCAGTAATTAAAAAATAAATAGCAAAAATCCTCCACTCTGTTGTTCTGTGTTTCAGCTCTGTGGCACACTCTCTACCTCCATGTGCACCAAAACCAATTACTGTACCTGATAGTTGGGCCTCCAGATAAAGGAGGTCACACCACACTTGCTCTTGGAATCATCCCCATACAGGATAAGTAAAGGTGCCTGTCATACCTCTGTTTGCAATATTTTACAATCCAGTATCACTCCAAAATTCACATAAAAAAGTGAAAGCTCCAGGTGATGTAGGGAATCCATGTGATTTATTGATAAAAAACAGCAAAATAGTACTACAAAATAGACAGTCTAATACAAAACGTATATACTGTTAAACATGGGAAGGCCAACATCGTATGCTCCTCCCTATGTGTTTCATCATCAAAAGGGCAATAGATGGTGGTGTCCATACTACAAGTATATGTACCTATACACCACCTGGTGCACCCGCACTAGAGATAAAATAGAATCGCTCACCTTGATGGCTGGAAACAGACCCAGATGGGAATAGTATTTTTTCCCAATGGATCCATGAAGCCACAGAAAGGCAAAAAAAAGGCTCCTCCCACCAACCCAACTCTGACATGGCCAGAAGGAACCATTGCCTCCACAAATTCCATATTACACAATTACACAATCTACATTGTATGTGTGTGTGTATATAGAGTATATATATAGAGTATATAGAGTGTATATATATATATATATATATATATATATATATATATATACATATATATATACAGTATCTCACAAATGTGAGTACACCCCCTCACATTTTTGTAAATATTTCATTATATCTTTTCATGTGACAACACTGATAAATGACACTTTACTACAATGTGAAGTACAGCTTGTATAACAGTGTAAATTTTCTGTCCCCTCAAAATTAGACCCGTGCGGTTAGTTTCATTCCAAATTAAAATTCGGACAAATTTTTGTTTTTCAGGAAATTCAAATGTATCTGAATTTCCAAATTACAATAGTACAGATGTTAAACAAATCTGAAATTACGAAAAAGAAAATTTGGACCAAATTTTAATTTGAATCATTTAAAAATCGTTTTCAAATACTTTTCAAATTCAAATAGTTTTCAAATTCGAAAAGTCTTTGAACTCAAATAGTTTTCAAATTTGAATTTGAAAAGTCCTTGAATTTTGACTAGAAAAGAATAGAACAGAAAACAAAGGAATATAATACAACAGAGTACAACAGCTCTGTTCCACTCCACCATATTATATTCTTTCATTTTCTGTTATATTCCCCTCTATTGTATTCTATCTTTTTTCCATTCTATTCCTCCACTTTCCACTCCACCCCATTCTCCTTTGAAATTGGAAAACAATTCAAATTTGAAAGCGATTCGAATTTGAAAACAATTTGAATTTGTAAACATTTTGAATTTGACAACTATTCGAAATTGATTTGAAAACTTTTCCGATCGATTCAAAAATGAATAAACAAAATGAATTCCAAAGACAAATTCAAAAAATTAAACAAATCTAACTAAACAAACCTATGTAAATAATTAATTGAAACAAAACAAAACAAAATTAATTTTTTCGCTTTGCACATGTCTACTCAATATAACTCAATACCCAGCCATTAATGTCTAAACCACTGGCAACTAAAGTGAGTACACCCCTAAGTGAAAATGTTCAAATTGGTCCCAAAGTGTCAATATTTTGTGTGGCCACCATTATTTTCCAGCACTGCCTTAACCCTCTTGGGCATGAGTTCACCAGAGCTTCACAGGTTGCCACTGAAGTCCTCTTCCACTCCTCCATGATGACATCACGGAGCTGCTGGAAGTTAGAGACCTTGCACTCCTCAACCTTCCATTTGAGGATGCCCCACATATGCTCAATAGGGTTTAGGTCTGGAGACATGCTTGGCCAGTCCATCACCTTTACCCTCAGCTTCTTTAGATAGGCATTTGTCATCTTGGAGGAGTGTTTGGAGTCGTTATCATGTTGGAATACTGACCTGCGGTCCAGTCTCTGAAGGGAGGGGATCATGTTCTGCTTCAGTATGTCACAGTACATGTTGGCATTTATGGTTTTCTCTATGAACTGTAGCTCCCCAGTGTCGGCAACACTCATGCAGCCCCAGACCATGTCATTCCCATCACCATGCTGGACTGTAGGCAAGACACACTTGTGTTTGTACTCCTCACCTGGTTGCCGCCACACTTTTGACACCATCCAAACCAAATACGTTTATATTGGTCTCATCAGACCACAGGACATGGTTTCAGTAATCCATGTCCTTAGTCTACTTGTCTTCAGCAAACCGTTTGCAAGCTTTCTTGTGCATCATCTTTAGGCTTCCTTCTGGGATGACAGCCATGCAGACCAATTTGATGCAGTGTGCAGTGTATGGTCTGAGCATTGACAGGCTGACCCCCCCACCCCTTCAACCTGTGCAGCAATGCTGGCAACACTCATACATCTTTTTCCCAAAGACAACCTTTGGATATGACGCTGAGCACATGCACTCAACCACTTTGGTCAACCATAGTGTGGCCTGTTCTGAGTGGAACCTGTCCTGTTAAATTGCTGTATTGTCTTGGCCACTGTGCTGCAGCTCAGTTTCAGGGTCTTGGCAATCTTCCTATAGCCTAGGCCATCTTTATGTAGAGCAGCAATTCTTTTTTAGATTCTCAGAGAGTTCTTTTCCATGAGGTGCCATGTTAAACTTCCAGTGACCAGTATGAGAGAGTGAGAGCGATAACACAAAATGTAACACACCTGCTCCCCATTCACACCTGAGACCTTGTAGCACTAACAAGTCACATGACACCGAGGAGGGAAAATGGCTAATTGGGCCTAATTTGGACATTTTCACTTAGGGCTGTAATCACTTTTGTGGGCAGCCAGTTTAGACATTAATGGCTGTGTGTTGAGTTATTTTGAGGAGACAGCAAATGTACACGGTTATACAAGCTGCACACTCACTACTTTCAGTGTTGTCACATGAAAAGATATAATAAAATATTTACAAAAATGTGAGGGGTATATAGATAGATAGATAGATAGATAGATAGATAGATAGATAGATACATACATACATACATACATACATACATACATACATACATATTAACCCCTTCTGGACTGCCCCATGCAGATATATTGCGACAGGGTGGCCCTCCTGCATGAAATCATGCACCTGTATGTGATTTTGTGCACTGGGTCTGGGGTGCACACACCGCCAGTGACCCGCTCCCGCGGGAGTCAATCAGTGGGTCTGGGCACCCGATGTTCGCTGGTAACCCATGATCATTCTGAGGTGAGGCAGAACAGCTGTCTGCCTATGTAAACAAGGCAGATCGCTGTTCTGTGAGAGGGGAAGATGGAGATCTTGTGTTTCTGCTAAGCAGGAACACAGATCTCTGTCTTTCCCCAGTCAAAGCATCCCCCACACATTTCTAAAGCACTCCCTAGGAGCACATTTAACCCTTTGATCACCCCTGAGGTTAACTCCTTTCCTGTCAGTGTCATTAGTACAGTGACAGTGCATTTATATATAAAATATAAATAAATAAAAATTCCATAAATATATCCCATAGTTTGTAAATGCTATAACTTTTGCACAAGTCAATCAATATTCGTTTATTGGTATTTTTTTACCAAAAACAAGTAGCAGATTACATATTGGCCATGACGATTGTCAGTTAAATTAACCCAGCACCGTATCTCAAAATAATGACCTGGTCAAGAAGGGGGCTGAAGAAGTTAACACAGTCATGCATTAAACAGCTGCATTATGGTCATTTCTGTACTAAATATCATAAAGACTAAGGTGTGTGTAGCAAATTAGTTAATGATTAAACTTCATACATAAGAGTTAATGACTGCAAGATGATATCAAAAAATTGTATTTTTTTAAATTGAAGCATACTAATTTCCTGCAACAATCATGGTGTAAAATAAAGAAACTGAGTCACCATTTTGCCAAGGATAAAATAAAGAATTGTTATAAAATTTAGAAACATGGTAACTAGAGCTGATATTAGAGGTTTAAAAAAAAAAGATGACACTTCTGGGTCCTAGACATCACTGCGGTTTCCTATATTTGTCTTGTTCTGAATGCTCCATTTGACATTCATAGTTACCCAGGGAGTATAAAATTCATCATTACTTTAACAGTCAAAGCACTTAAGTTGTGTATCCTTTCACATGTCCATGTAGTCAACTATGCATTGGGGAAAATACTCAGAGAGTGAGTAGTAAGATTGCATAAGTACTCAATCAAGGATGAACAGAAAATGTTGAAATTCCATTGTAGTGCATCATACTAACTCACAATTACAACTTAATATGATCAGAGCAAAAGTGACATTTTGCCATTATGCATACCTGCACATAGAGGCTGCTATATTTACCTATCATGAAGCTTCACCCCCCCAGTTCATCTGCATAGACGCAAGTGACAAAGCCAGTTCCTTCCAGCTCTCTTTTGGATCTTTCAGTCACCATTGCCTCCAGGTCACTCTCAGGACCCCAATTTCAAAATTTTACAAGAATCTGGTAATTCATTCATCTCAGTGTAGGAATTATTAAAATCATACTCAGCTATTATCAAACTTGAACTTGTAAATCTGCCAGAGCCATTCTTGCATTGTTTGCACATATTTTGAAAAAAAAATAATTTTAGGCCTGATGATTCTGTAAAACCTCCAAAACATTACATTATTTCTAAGAACAGACACCCAAGAGAATAAACTAGCGGTATTTCCAATTATGTATGTTACACAATATTAGCACAATGAAAAATTTCAGTAGAAAACACACTAACTTTATTTTTAGGGCACAATTTAACCAGTTCCCAACCGCGTGCCGTGTTTTCACGGCGGCAGTCGGGATGCTGAGTGCGAATCGCCGTAAAAAGGCGGCGATCTGCGAACAGCCACTAGGGGGCGCGCGCGCATCAGCCGCACTCCTGAGGAGTGTGCCCGCGGCTCGGGCGGACTCGATGTCCGCCGGCGAGCCACGATGAGCGGCCACAGGGAAAGAACGGGGAACCGCGGATGTTAACACGGTGGTTCCCCATTCTGACAGTGCAAGCACGGGAGATCTACTGATCCCTGTCACTGGAATCAGTTAGATCTCTCATGCCCATGGTAGCCCAACCCCCCCCACAGTAAGAACACACCCAGGGAACACACTTAACCCCTAGCTCTCCCCCCCAGGTTAACCCCTTCACTGCCAATGACATTTATACAGTAATCAGTGGACATTTAAATTTCTGATCACTGAATAAATGTCATTGGTCCCAAAAAAGTGTCAAAAATGTCTGACATGTTCGCTGCAATATCGCAGTACCGCTGAAAATCGCAGATCACCGCCATTACTAGTAAAAAATAAAAAAAAATTAAAACCCCAGAAATGAATTCTCATCATCCGTATACGCGGCCACTTTGCGCAAACCAATCAATAAACGCCAATTGTGATTTTTTTTATCACAAATATGAGGAAGAATATAAATCGGCCAAAACCGGTGGTTTTTTTTTGGATTTGAATTTTAGCAAAAAGTAAGAAATTTGTTTTTTTTTTGCAAAATGGTCGCTCTTCTTTTGTTTATAGCGGCGATCAGAAATGACACAGTGCTGACCAAAGGAAAGCTCTATTTGTGGGAAAAAAAGGATGCAAATTTTGTTTGGGTGCAACGTCGCAGGACCGCATAATTGTCAGTTAAAGCGACGCAGTTCTCTGGTCCTAAAGTTGGAAAACCTTCCGGTTGGTAAGTGGATATAGTACCACATTTTTAGGAAAAATATAAACGTTGAAGGCACTGGTCTTATAAAATGTATTGGAGCTGATTTAAAAGGAAATGGATTAAAAACACACTTACCAGAGAATGAAATATCAGAGCTTAACAATCAGCATAGAGCTGATCTATGTGTACAAGCAAGTCCACTTAAAGGTTGATCCAGTCCAAAAACTGTCAGATAGCTCAGCTGAATTCACTACATCTGCATTAGAGCCATTGCAGAAATAAAAAATGTAGCTGAACTGTGTTTTAGTATTCAGACTGACTGGACCTTCACTTGCCAAAATGACTCTTCATTATACTTATTAAACTCTTATACACCTATGCATACACTCTTGACTATGTTTTTAATCCTTTTAACCTTTTTAATAATTGTTCTTTTATAACAGTCTTAAAATGATTCTGGGTCAATTCTGCACAGGATGGAAAGAGTTGCTTTTAGCTTTAAATAAACAAGTATTTAGATTCTTATACTGTAAAAGTGTACTAAAACGTTTTTCTCGTAGGATACTGTGCATAGTTAGGCGTACAGTCGGCTGAAAGTAAGAGTACTGCAGAGTTGGGTTAATTTAGTATTTAAACAGTACATTTTCTGTTGTAATATTTAAGCTGCATAGCCATCAGTATCTGATGTTTGAATATAATGTTTAAATGAATATAATTTATGGGAACCTTATGAAGGGAATGTATATATATATCTACATACTGTATATATTTTATGTGTGTATGTTTTGATAAAAATGTTCTCACACCTAACACTGGGAGCTTTTACGAGCTAATTGGAAAAAAGCAAATTAAATTTAATTGAATAGCTTAAGTATCATCCTTATTATAACCTCTCTAAGGATTTTGAATGATTTGACATATAGTTAAACTTTTCATCTTTCACGTTTATCTCTCTATAATTATATAAAAGGGCAAATGCTTGGAACTTATGCTAAGGAAAGCAAAAATATTTTTTCAGGCAACATATCTTTGCCTGGTGGCTATGGGAGAAACTTTTTGAAGGTTCTGTATGAATTATCATTCATTATATTCACTATTTAATATTTGTTTTGCATAAATGTGTCATATAGTGAATGCATAAAAATACCCATACATAACAAATAGGCTCAACAAGTTATCAGTTTATTTTTGTTGAGTCATTTTCAAAATATGTTTACATATCTTGCTATAAAACCATTCATATAAAGTTATGCATTTTTGAGAGAATATGTAATAAATCCACAGTTGAAATGAAACTGTACTTTTACTGCTGTGTAATTGTTAAATTGGACTCATGTCTCCATAACTAATAAAACTGCAGCAAGTATAGGCATTGACACAAAATACTAGAGAATAATAGTTTATTTACTGCAAAGATAAAACATTCAATAAGTGAATCTATTCATCTGCATAAGCAGATACACATTCACATATTGCTTTGAAGGTTTTATGATCTATGTTTCCCACCTAGTGATGAACAGGCACAAATCAAGATAAACTAGGATAAAGTCTAAATGCCAATTCATGCACTTAAAGCAGTTGTGTATGGTTCATGATAATCAAATATATTTGCAGAAGTCTATTTCTATTGAAGTGAACCTTAAAGTGGATGTAAACCTACCACTCATCTAGTATACACTAATGGCACAGTATTAATGTATATATACAAGCAAGCCTCCTGCATGTATACCATGCAAATGTCTCCCCCTTCAGCAGTAGCAGCCCCACAAATCTCTGGAATCAGTGGGTAGGCCTCTTTGCTGGAGCTCAGTGGGTGGAGTTATGATGTCACAAGACTCCCCACCCACCTGTACCCTGTCCTACTTTGCTATTCCTGAGTTTTGAGAAACATCTAGTCACAACTCAGCAAAGACACCACATGACTTTAGCATGCCCTATTATGCTGAGGTGTGGAGCAGTCAATCCTGGGAGAGCTGGAGGAAAAAGGAGGGGGGGGATGTGAAGCTTTGTCTGCTCCATATGTGAGATAAGGAAATGACCTGTCACTCACCCAACATGGGGAAGAAACATCTCCTATTTCTCAGTTAGTCATTTTTTTTCCTTACTGAAAAAGGATAAGGCAATTGCTCAGATCTAGATTAACTCTTTGTGGCAATACTGGGCACCGGTGACATGGCACGCTCTACTCTACTAGGCAGAATTATTAATTTTTTTTTTTTTCGGGTTTACATCCACTTTAAGTCTGCCTACCTCTAACAAATTACATTAACATAATTTTGCCAAATGATAACTTTAGGTAAACTGTCACTTTGAGTGTCACTGGATCTCTCTGAAATTACTATGCAAGCATTACATTTCTGAAAGTCATTATTCACATAGGCTTCAGATAGCTCCTTGCCCTCATACAACAGTGTTTGTCACGTGAAAGAGGTGGGGCGGACCTCTTGGCCCTATGTTAAAAATCACATTTTCAAAAGGAGTGCACAGGCAGAGATGAGCCATACCAATATTATAAAAAATACACCATGCTAAAAAAATAACACAAAAAAGAAAAGGAAGGGAATGAGAAAAAAAAAGGAAAAAAAAGGATGGAGTATTGTGGTTTGAATCTGAAAAATAGTATCACACCCAATTATCATCTATTTTACAAAAAGAGTTTTATTACTTTAAAACATATAATTATAAAATTATACAGTATGTACTCCATAATACCAGGTCCCCTATAAGCCTACAGAAGTCCTCAATATGATTTGAAATTTTATATTGTCTAATATCAAATGGAGAGCTTCCAAAAAAGCAAAAAAAGCAAAAGAATGCAAATGACTAATGCATTATCTACAGCATTTTATAAAAGATGCAAATTATACTCACAATCACAAACCAAAATTGATTGGTAGTGTATCATAAATACAGAAACCAGAATTCCACCCTCATAAGACCAAATGGATAACAGTACCAGCTGATGTGTTTCAGTGGACTGTCCCCCTTCCTCAGAGCAAAGAATGGTTAACCACCAACTTCCACCTTCTCAAATGAAAGGTGATACATAAGTCTTCCTATGGGAGGGGAGAATGGGAAGGGCAAGGGGAAAAAAGTTCAAAGGGTAACATCATCCTTGATGACCTCAAGTGTTATAATATGGGGAATGGGGAGCTCAATTTAACATAGTTGTAATTTCACTTTAAAGTAGAACTGTGACCAGGCTATAGGCATTCAAATACAGTATTTACATGCTCGTAATAAGCTGTCCATAACCATTGCTGACTTCTGTAGCTGCAGACACTGTAAAACAATTTACCCTCTAGGTTCACAATAGAAGCAGTGAAGGAGTGCAAGGTGAAAGTGAAGGTGTGCAAGTAGGGTTTCAGCTTTTTTCCCTCTTTTCCCTCTTCACTTGCTCCTGTTCTGTGTTTAAATGAGAGAATTAGAGAATAAAAGAATGTCAGGTTACAGGCCATTGCTTTCTACTGTACTGTATAGCTACAGAAGTCAGTGATGACATGTTTGAAAGTATTTTTATTTCTTTTTAAGAATTTGTAAGCAGTTAAATGTCCAGGTGCATTAGGGTACAATACCCCTCAGTAGTCATCTACTGATGTCCTGCTACTTCTAATGCTCCTCATCTATAATCTATCATCTATCAAGCTAGACTTGTAGGTGTGTCAGCTGTTTAGCCATAACAATTTTCAGTCCCCCCGTGTATTGAGTGTGTTGCATGCTGATGTCACAGACATCAATTTAACAGACCTGGAAGCATCTCCACGGCCTCATTCTGAATCCCCAGCCTGCATGTATACAGACAGCGCATGTGTGAAGGATCACAGACAGATCTCTGCTGTGACACTGCCTGTGGTGGGAACTGTTCAGCTGACATGCCTCCTTTATCTGCATTATTAGTGATGGTGCTTGTCTTGGGCAAGCACATGGATTCATAACAAGCACCATTATTCAAGCCTAATTTATTGACTTGTTCATCTCCTTGTTATTGTGTGGTCAGAGCTACATGTCAGAATAAATCCAAGTGAAAAATTTCACAGCAAAAGTACAAGTACTGATCTTAGATATACAAAGCTGAAAATCATTTTGGAGGATTTCCCAATAAAAATAATTAATTAATTATATTAATTTTAATTCCTTTTTAAACATGCTACATGTTCAATGCGCTTAACATGACATTAGAAGTAAAAGCAGGAATCCAGAGATGTCTGTCAATGCCTATATCTATACAGTAGCCACTGACAGATCTCAAATCAAAATAGCCAATGCACCCCACTTACTGGATCCCCTCAATGCAATCCACTAACCTCACCAACCTTAAAGAGACATTTACATTGCACGTAGGCAATCCAGAAGGATCCCTATGAGGCTGCTTGTTTCTTTCTAGATCTGCCTAAATACGTTTATAGATAGATAGATAGATTTAAAGGGAAATTAACCAATTTTCAAAATATTGGGTGTTTATAAACATAGAGTTTTATGAAAACTGACAATATTATTTCAAGCATGTCTACTAAATGCCTTATTTTCAAGCACTTTGGAGGTATTTTCAGTATATCACTGCATAATATACAAGAAAATCAGATGGTATGATATTACCAGGAAAATATTACTTTTGCTCTCATAAGTCACACAGTGTAAATGTGTATGTCCATAATTTGTAGCAGTCCGTTTTTCAAATGAGCCTAGACACTAATTGCCTGATTGATTTTTACATTATGCATCTTAAAGACCCCTAGAATTGATAGCAGCAGGGGGCTCAGTCATGTCACCAGATGCCCTTCAGAGTTCTATATATCTTATTAATGGTCCTCAGAGATGGTAGCATGTAATATATGGTTATATAGATTAAATTTCCTTATGTCTTTGACCAAGAAATACTGCAAACTAATTATTTGAGTCCACAACTTGGATTTGTATAGACTGCATTGTATAGAACGTGGGAGGTTACATGTAGAACATTGTAAACTATGTTTTGCTCAGTCTCACTTAACAGAGGGTATACTAATATTAATTCCAACAGCAATAATTATAAGAACATAACATAACATTAACTAATGTGGTCAAGACCACAAATATTTTGTTATCCATTACAACAGTTAAGCTTTCATTTTTTATGTGCTGGTAATATTATAAACAAATAATTTTAATTGGTTGTTGGTGGCTAATTGAAACCACTCATATTGAAAAATTCAATGTGTCTGTGTCTCCTACAACAGGTACTGAGTTTTAACAGTTCTGAGAGCCACAGTTAAAGATTTGGCCATTATTTTGAGGTCCATTATATCATGGTGGTTGGAACCAGTAAGGTTATTCATTAAAACCTTACAAATATGAGTCACTAGATTTCCAATTTGCAAGAGACCCTGACTTGGGCAAATGGCAGATGAAGCTTGCATTATGAAAGGCACAATTATTAACAGTCTTCACTGTGACATAGCAAGACTTGCTAAGCATCTTCAAATACCCATTGTTGGAAAAACCTATGTGTGCCTATATATGAGAACTTTGCAATTATAGTATTTAGCAGTCTATTAATGCCTCTTTAGGATATTTTATTCAGTTTGGTTGAATGACTGTAAAAACTATTAAAAAAAAACATATCACTGGGCCCACTGTTGCTCACTAGTTGGCTGCAGGAGGAGAAGACTATATGGAGAGATTAAAAAAAACATTATTTGTTCATTCTTTAATCCTAAGAAATATGGCTAATGTTTGCCAGAAAAAAACACTCTTAGGAGCAACAGCTGCTCCTTTTTTCTGCTTCTATTTCCTTGCTTTTAGGTCTCTCCGTCACTCATAAGGCACCCAGTCTAATAAACCAGTAGCTACAGTACATTATCACCTTGAAGCAACTGGGACAAGAATCTCTCGGTGCATCATTTTAAAACCCATTTGTTATTTACTAATTTATTGATGACATTCCCATTCATTAAAGTGTTTTTCACAAGGATCTACTTAATTTAACACCTATGTGTTATTTTATTGATTTCTGTGGTATTTGAAAAAAAAAACAGAAAAAGACAGTTTGTAAAAAAGGCTTTGGATAGTTAAAGCCAAACTAAACATAGAGAATTAGATATTCAGACAGACAGCCATTGTACTAAAAACCTTTATTGTTATGGTGCTACCTTTTTTTCATTTTTTAGAAATCGTACAGTGTGTCTAAATATAACGGTACAATCCAATAGGCACTAGAGTTTTTATGGCACTCGCCACTGAATTCTGTGAGCTAACTGACCTGGTCAAACACACCTCCTCTCCTGCTTCTGCTCTGGACCTGTGTCAAGGACCTGTGTCAGTGGGCTTTGGAATTTGTGTGGTATGGCATGTGGTATGGTATCGGTTTGACATCAGTTTGAGATGAATCTGAGGTCAGTTCATTAACATGCCTTGCAGTTGACCTCCTTATGATCTGGATTTGATTTGCAAAACCAGGTGAACAAAAGCAAATCAACACAGACCTTCATGACGGCATGTGAAGGGAGTGGCCATTTCGATAAACATATTTAAAGCACTTGCAAGCTAAACTCTGTTAAAACATGCAATGTTACAGGACTTGAAAGAGAAGATAAGGTTTTAGACTTCAGTTGGGATTCCATGTTCATTTTATGTAAAAAAGAGCAGTTCCCAGCCACTGTATATTTATCTCCGTGATTTAAACATTTGTGTGCCCACGCAACATTGTGAATTAACATGTTTAAATGGTAAGCCCAGGTTTGAAGCAATTAAGGCTCAGTGTCCATCAATGTAGTCTTATCAGTGCCCCTCTGCAGCATCACCATTGCCCATCAATGCAGCTTGATCAGTACCCATCAATGCAGCCTGTTCAGTGCCCATCTGCAGTCTCACCATTGCTCATCAATGCAGCCTGATCAGGGCTCATCTGCAGCCTCCCCATTCTCCATCAATGCAGCCTGATCAATGCCCATCTGTAGCGTCATTGTTGCCCATCAATGCAGCTTGATCAGTGCCCATCAATGCAGTCTGATCAGTACCCATCTGTAGCCTCACTATTGCTGTCAATGCAGCCTGATCCATGGCCATCAATGCAGCCTGATCAGTACCCATCTGCAGCCTCACCATTGCAGCCTGATCAGTGCCCATCTGCAGCCTCACCATTGCAGCCTGATCGGTGTCCATCTGCAGCCTCACCATTGCAGCCTGATCAGTGCCCATCTGCAGCCTCACCATTGCCTATTTATGCAGCCTTATCAGTGCCCATCTGCAGCCTCAACATTGCAGCCTGATTGGTGCCCACCTGCAGCCTTACCAGTGTACGGAGATTAGATTACACAGAGCAGGGATCTCATGTTTACTCAGCAGCATTTGTAATACAAAGTTCCGCCTCCTGAACCAACTCCTATGATAAACAGAACACCAGTCGAATGGCGTGACATGTGACGTCCATCATAGGAAGCGGTCGAGGTGGTGGCACTCGACCCCCCCCCGTGCTCTCTGAGGCAGTCCAAAGAAAATATATATACATATATGCGTATAACACGCACACATGATTTGCACCTGATTTTCAGGGGGAAAAAGTGAGTGTCATATGCCGATAAATATGATATATTTATTTATATGGTATTTATTTTGCTAGATTTCTAACATTACATATAAAAATATATTCATGAATATTTAAAACAGGGAGTTTGTATAGACAACTGAAGGGGGTATATAATTAAGATAAGCTTATTATCAAATTAAACATACAGTATAATATCACTCTACTCCACATAAAACTGAAAAAGTTTGGCCTTACAAACACATATGCTCCATTTTTTACATTTACCTTCTCTAGCTCTGATCCATTTTTGAACTATACCTGTTGTAGTTGTGATCACAAATGTTACTCTCATATGTGGAACAGAACAATGTTTTAATTTTATATTGACCTCAATCTGCTATTCTGATTTTCGATACTGGGATTGGGTCAATCATTAACTTCCTGCTAAAATCAATTTTTAAAATGTATTTTTTGCAGTTCTGATCTTGTATATTAAGATGAAAAGAAAATAGGTGATCCCGCCCAAATATGACATATCATTATAACTGCATATATCTTTTATTTTCAAAACATTTGTTTATTAAGCTACATGAGACAAAAATAGGACATACTTCAAAAAAGTTATCATAAGATTTATACTATCCTACAAACCTGCATTCATTTCAAAACCCATAAAGGATTAACATGAAATAAAACCTCTTAAAACACCAGAATGTCTGAGGTGTAGTGATGTAGGATATAGTGAGATACCCCCTCCTGTGGGTCACAGGCAATAATTGGCCAAATGAGTTCTTTTTCATGGTCTTTTCTGTTATAACTGTATATATATACAATATAATCATGAAACATAAATGAGCAAGAATAAAAAGTTCTTTTGTTCAGTTAATTTGAAAAAAATGTATTTCTCAGAGGAATAGCATAGTTAACCTTACTATCTCTTTAGATCCCTGCTATAAAAAATTTGAATGTAAAAGGTTAAGCAAGGGGTTAGCACAGGGTCAATTCTATTAACTTCAGAATAAAAAAAAGAGATGGAGGTTAAACTGAAAAAATATATATATTTTTTTTTTTCCATTAAATATATTTTTTTATCTATCTATATATATTATCTATCTATCTATCTATCTATCTATCTATCTATCTATCTATCTATCTATCTATCTATCTATCTATCTATCTATCTATCTATCTATCTATCTATCTTTTTATCATTCTTCAATTCTTCAACAGATGTAATTTTTCCTTTAAAAGCAAATACTAGTACACTAACTGTATACAACAGCACAAAGCTTACAGTATTTTCAGGGACCAAATGGATATCAAAAACTCATATGCACACCAGACACCACTATACCTTAAATTGATATTAAATGTTCATCTTTAAAAAACAAAAAAAAACATGTTATATGTACCTGTTCTGTGTATTAATTTTACACAAAGCAGCCTGATCCACTTTTTTCCCATCACTCCTGGCTCCTCCTCCTTTACCAGTGCCCCCAATAGCAAGCTGCTTGCTATGGGGGCACTAGTGTGTGCTCGCTGTTGAACCCTGCTCTATGCGTCCATAAGACACATAGAGCCATGGCTGGGCCTGCCCCCACTCTCTCCTCATTGGCTAACTGGCTGTGATTGACAGCAGTGGGAGCCAAAGACCCTCATTGCTGTCTCAGCCAATGAGGAAAAGGAATGTTGGGCCAGCCAAGGCTCTCGTGCACATTGCTAAATTGAGAGAGAGCTTTGGTGAGTATTAAGGCTGTGGGGGGAGCAGAACACATAAGGTTTTTTTCTTTCATATACAGAATGCATGAAGGTAAAAAGCCTTCAGCCTTTACAACCACTTAAGTGCAATAACAAAGTCTAGCTGTTAAATGGCCATTTTAAAATACTTTCACTCTGCTATAGGAGGTACTGATGGGCTTAAATCTGTTGGTTGTGCAGGTCCACATACTGCCACATCTCACAAGATTTGGGCTGTGCAATAACAATACTTTCATTTTCAGAGTTGCAAAATATAGTCTGACTGTAGCTGACTGTAGACAAGTGAAACAACCTTAGATATTTTCTATTTATTCACACATAGACTGCACATAGACTTCAGAATGTAATTTCTAAGTGGAGAAAAGTGATTTTTCATCTTTCTCTGGGTTTTGTAGTTCCCAGATTAAGGTTTGGAGTCCAGAGCCTTAATAGTACCTGGGGTGGGAAGACATCTCCCAAGTGTCCAGGTTTTGAAAAGACCAGCAGGGTGTGTGTCCAGGTGCACACAACTCTTTTATTGAAGGCTTGAGCATAGCTCAGGGCTCCACAGAGGAGACAGATGGTCTCCCTTCCCTAGGAACCAGGGAGGCTGCACAGGGCAGTCAGGGTGTGCATGTCTGCCCAGTGCAGGTGCAGTTGGTTACAGAGCAGCAGGGAGCTGCTAGGGAGGGTGTGAGGAGAAACCCTATCCAGAGGCCAGGAGTGGGCAGTGCAGCAGGGTGCTGCGAATAGGCTGAGTGAGTTGGGAGAACCAGGAGAGCTAGGCAATACAGTTGGAAGGGTTGTTAAGAAGAGCAGCAGTGTTACTCACAAGGGAGCCAGGTGGCATGGTGTTTTCAGTAGACTTTTCAAATTGATGGTGGAAAACCCTGTGTGGGCAACACATTTCTATGGGAACCATTTTGTTTTCTTTAATAAAAGTAGGCTGCCATGCCCTAAAATACAGTTTGGACTGGCATAACTCATTGAAAAACATTTCAACCAAATGAGCATAATCACCCCAACTCTACAACTGCTCGGATGTGGGCATGATGGTGGAGTTACGGATCTTCATATGTCAAAACAGTGAATTTGACAGTGCTTATGCTTTGTAGTGTGTGCAGCAGGTGGTGCACCTGCATAAGAAATGTGCATTGTGTATTGCAGTCCTCAAAGAGACAATACTCCATGTTTTGAACTGTGCAAGGGTGCTGTAGTTGTGCAGTGGAAAGGCTCATGATCAGGCCATTTGTTGCCATTAGCACTGCGCTACTTTCACATTCATGAAATCACTTAGCAATGTGCAACCATTTACATACAATGCACTTAAATCAAAATGTCATTTATAACAAAGTGGCAATGTGCCACAATCTTCATAAAGTGCTTATAAATTCTTGATGTCAATAGTGCAGACGTGCTCCCCTGCTACTGTGCCCCTACTCACCAAATCCAAGTATTTTATACACCTTATTATTATATATCAATGGTTCCTCAGAATTTCCCAGGAAGCCCGATGGGTGTTGACTCCAGGTGGATCAGAGAATCTTTTTTATTGTGGTTAATCAATGATTTCCTAATGTTCTCAGCAAGCCAGCATGTGTCTTGAACAGGTGTACCATAAAGGAAATGAAAAAGCATCCATAGCGTGTGGGGGGGGGCGCGTGACATCATCACCCCCAGTGGGTGGGCTACACCACATGCCGACTCCCCGGAGAACCATCTAACACCTGACAGGGATGGCTGTTTGCCATTCCCTGATCAGGTGGCCAGCACCACTCCTCATCTTGGAGTATTGGCTCCCTCCAGGGGATTACTCAAATAAATACCGGCTGATACCAAACCACAATCTCTCCACATACAGGCACTTCCTGTTTTTGACGCACATTGCCAAATATGTAATATTATACAGTTAATCCATACCCCTGTTTGATTGTGAATTGTCACAAGGGAAGAGTTGGACGCACTATGTGCATCTCCTCCTCCTCCCTTTACTTAATACTCTTATATGCTACAGATTGACCTATATGGTTTTACCTTATTACTATATATTTTTTGTTTTTACTTTTATTTTGGCTGCAGATCCTCTGACTGCTGGCCATCAATGCTGGTGTAACAATCAGGTGGCTCTTGTGGCTACGCATGCTCTGTCTGTGCAGGGTGCATACTGGCAACCCCTGGGTCTGTTGGCGGCCAAGGGTTTCCCCATTCTTGTGTCACAGGAATTGCAGATCCATCTCCGCTCTGTGGAGGCACGTGTGTATACTGCTGGACACACATTATTATTATTATACAGGATTTATATAGCGCCAACAGTTTGCACAGCGCTTTACAAAATTAAGGCAGACAGTATGGTTACATCACAATTTGGCACAAGAGGAATCAGAGGGCCCTGCTCATTAGAGCTTACAATCTAAGAGGGAGGGTCAATTGATACAAAATGTAATAGCTGTGGGGGATGAGCTGATGTAGAAAGTAAGACAGTGTATTAGTTATAAGCAAGATAGGCTTCTTTACAGAGCAAGGTTTTAAGAGATCATCTAAAGATGAATAGATGAGGAGTGGAGTTGAGTGAACCCGAACTGTAAAGTTCGGATCCGTAACGAACTTTGGGGTGTCCGTGACCCAGACCTGAACCCGGACATTTGAAAAAAAGTTTGGGTTCGGGTTCTGGGTTCGGGCATTTGATCACGCATGTTGAATAGCTGCAGGGCAGCCAATCAACTAGCATTTCACTGGTTTGCCCTTAGAAGCCCTCACAGCCATGCCTACTAATGGCATGGCTGTGAATGGCCAGTGTATCATGTGACCCAGCCTCTTTATAAGCTGGAGTCACTTAGTGCTGCATGTCACATGCTCTCTGGGTAGTGTAGGGAGAGGATGCTGTTAGCGCTGTGAGGGACAGATTGCAGATATAATAACATCTCATCCTGCATTACAGAACGATCTGATTGTGGACTAGGTAGAGTTTACTACTATTACTGCTTTTAGGGACAGATCGCAGATCTAATTACATCTCATCCTGCATTACAGAACGATCTGACTGGACTAGGTAGAGTCTACTGCTTAGAGGGACAGATTATTGTTCTAAAATCACCTTCTAGTTCTATAGGGTCAGGTTCCTGCTGTTGCTGTAAGGGACAGATTATTGTTCTAAAATCATTTTACTTCCTTTTGCAGCCCTCTAGCACTTTCCAGGACTTTTTACAGTAATTTTTGTGCCGAAAAGTTTGGGTCCCCATTGACTTCAATGGGGTTCGGGGTAAAGTTCGGGTCAAGTTCGGTACAGAACCCCGACTTTTCCCGAAGTTCGGCCGAACCCACCGAACCCGAACATCCAGGTGTTCGCTCAACTCTAATGAGGAGACAGTCAGACAGATTGGGGTAGGGAGTTCCAAAGGATGGGAGAAGCTCTGGAGAAATCCTGGAGGTGAGCATGGGAGGAGGTGACAAGGGAGCTAGGGAGCAGGAGGTCTTGAGAGGACCAAAGAGGGTGGCTTGGTTGGCATTTTGAGACTAGGTTAGAGATGTAGCTGGGGGCAGAGTTGTGGATGGCTTTGTAAATTATTGTTAGTACTTTGATTTTTATTTGTCGGGTGAGTGGAAGCCAGTAAAGAGATTGGCAGAGAGGGGTGGAGGACACTGAGTATATGGTCATAGTGACTATCACTAAGAAATCTGAATATTTTGTTGTAATTATTTTGCCTAATTTCATAAGCCTAATAAAGTATTAAAATGTAGGCCTGAAAAAAAAATGCAGACACGCCAATACATAGTTACTATAATTGCTTAAAAAGTTACAAACCAAAAACAATGACGCTCTATTATAACTGTCTCTGCTTTGGGCATTTAGAGTGAAGAATTCAGGCTATAAATTCAGATTTACAATAATTTGAAAAGCAATTACTATTACCAATATCAGAAGAATTCAGACAATTATTGACTGATTTCATCTGATACACTAACCACTAAAATGCCAAATTGATTAGTCTGGTGTAGGTCACACTAATGAAAATAAATTGGTTTCTAGGTTTTGTTTACAGTGTGCTCATAAACTCCCTACTTCTATCAGCAGAAATACTGATTTGAGCATGTTCTTTAAGCAGCAAAAGCTTGGACTACATTTACATAAACCCTGAGCAAATCATTCAGTATTCACTCTTGGCAATAGAAGTGATCATATAATTACAAGTACAGGAGATCCAGAGACGCCTGTTGTATACATATTACCAGAATGCAACCAAAAATACAATTCCACTGTATTTTTTTTTTCAATGGTCTTATTTTGTTTTCCTAAGGGAAATCACCATCTCACTTGTAATCCGTTTTAGCTGACTGCAGTCATTGTTTTAATCAACTGGAAAGTTCATCGGCAGTGCTAAATAGCCGTTAAGAAGGGGATTTTGCAACAATAATGTAAGACAGGAGTATTTAGATAGATTGTAGCTGCTCTTGTTGAGAGATTCAGGGTTTTGCAAAATCCCCCGGAGGTCAGTACGAGGGAAACATTTTCTTTTGTCACTTGTGCTCTTGCATTTGAAAATAAAGAAGGCTTTCTTTGTGTAATAGCTAGGAATTCACCACAAGGTGGTACTCAGTTTTCCTTGTATAAATTTTGTGTTGCTGCTGATAGTGTATGCAGAATACATGTTGAGTAGATTGTGTAGAAAGTCCTACAACTCATTGCTCTCTGTTTTCCTTTAAGTGCATTTTTCACACTGGGATGAATTTACTCAGCATGTCAACTGAAGTCCAACGTATGCATCAAATCTAGACATGGGGCTAAACTACCACATTTCCTTTGACAGATGCACAAAAAAACAAACAGTGTCTTCTAAATCTTCCATGATCTGACAGCATATCATAAGTATGTTAGAAGCAAGTTGTAAGCTTAAACAAACAACAGTGGTTTACTCTCTACAATGGACTGTTTTGCATGTAGTATTATTAAAGCTGTATATTAATGTAGCATGCATCATATCTCTGAGACAAACTGCAATGTATCTGTTTTTTTGTAAATCACTGGCAAGATTTGTTTTACATCAACCACTTGCTTACTGGGCACTTAAACCCCCCTCCTGCCCAGACCAATTTTCGGCTTTCAGCGCTGTCACATTTTGAATGACACTTGCGCGGTTGTTCAGCGCTGTACCCAAACAAAATTTTTATCATTTTTTCCCCACAAATAGAGCTTTCTTTTGGTAGTATTTGATCACCTCTGTGTTTTTTATTTTTTGCACTGTAAACAAACAAAGAGCGATGATTTTGAAAAAAAAACAATATTTTTTAGTTTTTGCTATAATAAATATCAAAAAAAAAAATATTCATCAGTTTAGGCTGATATGTATTCTACATATTTTTGGTAAAAAAAAATCGCAATCGGTGTATATTGATTGGTTTGCACAAAAGTTATCACATCTACAAATTATGGGAATTGATTTATGGCATTTTTTATTATTCTATTTTTTTTATTAGTAATGGCGGCAATCTGTGATTTTTATCAGGACTGCGATATTACAGCGGTCATGTCGGACATTTTTGACACTTATTTGGGACCATTGACATTTATACGGCGATCAGAAATTTAAATAGCCACTGATTACTGTATAAATGTCATTGGCAGTGAAGGGGTTAACACTAAGGGGGCAGTGAAGGGGTTAACTGCGTTCCCTGTATGTGTTCTAACTGTATGGGGGCTGGGCTGGCAGGGACATAACAGACCTAACTGATCCTGATCACAGGGATCAGTAGATCTGTTATGTCCCTCTTCACAGAACGGAGAACCGCTGTGTTTACATCGGCGGTACCCTGCTCTGCCACTCTAACAGGGGATCGCGGGTCTCCAGCAGACATCAAGTCCACCCGACACGTGGGCACACCCACACAGCATGCGGCAGGTGGAAAAACATGCTGCCGCCGGCTGTGAGTGTGCATGGGGCGCACGCAAAGGGGCGGATGTCCATGGACGTCCCCCCGGCAATTCAGATCCACGCTGTAGCCGACTTTCGGCTATAGCGCGGATCTGTACTGGTTAAACCCAACTCCACTTAAAATAATTTTTTCTCCATCCCTTCCTCCCACCCCCTCTTTTATCCATCCAGCTGATAACTTTTCCTTACCTGATGAAGTCAGTTATACCCCTATGAGTCCTACCATCCAGGTCTTTTTCTGACACAGTTTCCACCAACGGTGACTGCTAGTACAACAATAGGCATAAATCCTCACCAGCTGGTTCCCTTCATTCCCCTTGGTCTGGGGCCATATGTTTCTGGATCCCCACCACTGGTCAGCCAATTAGAACAGTCCACATCACACAGGAAGGGATATGAACACCTGGAAGAAAGACCCACCAGCAAGTAAACAGTGAGAAGAAGGACCAGACGCTGTGTGATCAATTGATCAGGGCTTCAGGTAAGTGAAATAGGGGATTTAGAGATTTTTTTTTGTGAACCAAATGATATAACAGAGGGGGTGGAGGTGTGGTAAGTGGGTTACATTTATCCTAGAGTTTAGCTTTAAACAATTAATTAGTATATATCTATCATATCATGTCTATCTACTTTAACCACTTGACCTTCAGAAGGTTTTACCCCCCTTCCTGACCAGGCTATTTTTGCTATTTGGCACTGCACTATTTTAACTGGTAATTGCGCGGTCATGCAACACTGTGCCCAAAAAAAATTGAAATCCCTTTTTTCACACAACTTTCAAGCAGATTTCTTTTGGTGGTATTTTATCACAATTGGGTGTTTTATTTTTTGCAATATAGATGGAAAAAGATGCACATTTTTGAAAAAAAGAAACAATACTTTCTACTTTCTGTTATAAAAAATATTGAATACACTCAAATTTCGTCATACTGTATATTTAGGCCAAAATGTATTCTGCTACATGTCTTTGGTAAAAAAAAATCCCAATAATTTATATTAATTGGTTTGTGTGAATGTTATAGCATCTACAAACTATGATATTTACTGGAATTTACACAGCTATTACTTTCTAACTGCTTATCACATTTCTTGAGATGCTAAAATCCTTGGCCAGTACAAGGCCCCCCCCCCCCCCC
>BLSH010465125.1:1285671-1298267 GCA_018402905.1 Glandirana rugosa
TGGCACTGCACTATTTTAACTGGTAATTGCGCGGTCATGCAACACTGTGCCCAAAAAAAATTGAAATCCCTTTTTTCACACAACTTTCAAGCAGATTTCTTTTGGTGGTATTTTATCACAATTGGGTGTTTTATTTTTTGCAATATAGATGGAAAAAGATGCACATTTTTGAAAAAAAGAAACAATACTTTCTACTTTCTGTTATAAAAAATATTGAATACACTCAAATTTCGTCATACTGTATATTTAGGCCAAAATGTATTCTGCTACATGTCTTTGGTAAAAAAAAATCCCAATAATTTATATTAATTGGTTTGTGTGAATGTTATAGCATCTACAAACTATGATATTTACTGGAATTTACACAGCTATTACTTTCTAACTGCTTATCACATTTCTTGAGATGCTAAAATCCTTGGCCAGTACAAGCCCCCCCCCCAAATGACCCGTTTTTGCAAAGTAGACATTTGCTGAGAGGCATGTCGAGTCTATGGAAGATTTTTTTTTTTTGCCACAAGTTTCTGGAAAATGACAAAAAAGATTTCTTTTTACACAAAGATATCACTTAACCACTTCCCGCCCGCCGTTCCCTCCTGATGGTGGCAGTTTGAAGTGGAATACCGTTGTTATGGTAGCAGATAGCTACCATAACCCCGGTATCTATTTTTTCAGCAGGCGATTCTGCGTTTGATAAAAGTGGTCTCGGCGGATTCACCACGAGATCACATTTATCAGCGGAGGGAGAGGTGCCCCCCTCCTGACGCTTTCCGGTCATCTCCGCCGCTTACCGGACCCGCCGGCAGTGGTGGAGATGATCGCGTCCGTCCTCCCCAGTGTCCGTGAGCTGAGTGAGCGGCTGAAGCCGCTTACTCAGCTCCATAACATGGCTTGGCGGAAGCGACGTCACAAGTCAATTCCGCCCAATGGTCTTAAAGGGGACATTTTTTTATGAGATGTTATTTTTTTCAATTTTTTTTTTTTGCATTTAAGTGTAAATATGAGATATGAGGTCTTTTTGACCCCAGATCTCATATTTAGGAAGTCCTGGCATGCGTTTTTCTATTACAAGGAATGTTTACATTTCTTGTAATAGGAATAAAAGTGATCAACATTTTTTTTAAAAAAATTACGGTGTAAAAATAAACATTAAAAAGTAAAATAAATAATTTAAAAAAAGAAAATTAAAGCGCACCGCCCTTGTGAGCTCGCGCGCAGAAGCGAACGCATACATAAGTCCCGCCCACATATGAAAACGGTGTGCAAACCACACATGTGAGGTATCGCCATGATCGTTAGTGCGAGAGCAATAATTCTAGCACCAGACCTAATCTGTAACTCAAAAATGCTAACCTGTAGAATTTTGTAAACGTCGCCAATGGAGATTTTTATGTTGCAAAGTTTGTCGCCATTCTGCGAACGGACGCAATTTTGAAGCATGACATGTTGGGTATAATTTTACTCGACGTAACATTATCTTTCATAATATGGAAAAAAATTGGCCTAACTTTACTGTTGTCTTATTTTTTAACTCAAAAAACTAAATTTTTAAAAAAAACACGCTTGTAAGACCGCTGCGCAAATACGGTGTGACATAAAATATAATGTTTGGGGTTCTTAGTAATTTTATAGCAAAAAAAACTGGTTTTAACTTGTAACCACCGAATTCCAAAAAGAGACTCGGTCGTAACCACTTCAGCCCCGGAAAGTTTTAACCCCTTCCTGAGCAGAGCACTTTTTGTGATTCGGCACTGCGTCGCTTTGACTGACAATTGCGCGGGCGTGCAACGTTGTACCTAAATGAAATTTGTGTCCTTTTTTTCCCACAAATAGAGCTTTCTATTGGTGGTATTTGATCACCTCTGCATCATTTCTGATCACCGCTATAAACAAAAGAAAAGCGACAATTTTGCAAAAAAACACAAATTTCTTACTTTTTGCTAAAACACAAATCCAAAAAAATATATAAAACAAACATTTTTTTCATCGGTTTTGGTCGATTTATATTCTTCCTCATATTTTTGGTAAAAAAAATCGCAATCAGCGTTTATTGATTGGTTTGCGCAAAAGTGGCCGCATTTACGGATGATGAGAATTCATTTCTGGGGTTTTTATCTTTTTTTATTTTTTACTAGTAATGGTGGTGATCTGCGATTTTTAGCGGTGCTGCCATATTGGGGCGGACATGTCGGGCATTTTTGACACTTTTTTGGGACCAATGACATTTATTCAGTGATCAGAACTTTAAATGTCCACTGATTACTGTATAAATGCCATTGGCAGTGAAGAGGTTAACCTGCAGGGGAGATCTAGGGGTTAAGTGTGTTCCCTGGGCGTGTTATAACTGTGGGGGGGCTGGGCTACCATGGGCATAAGAGACCTAACTGATCCCAGTGACAGGGAGACCTCCTATGCCCCCACTAACAGAGCAGGGAACCGCCACGTTTACATCAGCGGTTCCCCATTCTTTGGCTGTGGCCGCTCATCGGGTCTGCCCGAGCTGCGGGCACACTCCTCAGGAGTACGGCGGGTGTGTACGTGCGCCCCCTAGCGGCCACCCGCAGATTGCTGCTTTTTTATGGCGATACGCGCTGATCGTCCACACTGCCGCCGTGAATGTACGGTAGCCTGTGTGGAACCGGTTAAAGTGGTTAAATTATATATTGCTTACACATGCCATGAGCATATGTGAAATTACACCCCAAAGTACATTCTGCTGCTTTTCCTGTATGGGGATACCACATGTGTGAGACTTTTTGAGAGCTTAGCCACGTACAGGTGCCAAAATCCAATGACTGTCTTCAGGATTTCAAAGGGTGCACATTGCTAATTTCACTTCCTCATTATCTATCACATTTCAGAGACCCTGAAATGCCAAGATAGCACAACCCCCCAAATGACCCTTTTTTGGAAAGTAAATACCACAAGCTATTTGCTCACCACATGTGAGAGACTTTTTGGCAGCCTAACCATGTACAGGCTCCCAAAATCCAGTGACCACTTTCAGGCTTTCAAATGGTGTATTTCTCAAACAACCACAGTCTTAGAGACAAACACACTTTTTAGAAAGCAGACACCCAAAGAAATGTAATAAGAGGCATGGTGAGTATTTTGCAGATCTCATTTTTTTCACAAGGGTTTGAAATATAACAAAAAGAAATGAAAAAAAAAAAAATTTTTGTTTCCTTTCTTCATTTTACAAAAACTTGTGGGAACAAATGACATCTGTAAAATACTCACCATGCCTCTTACATACATTGGAGTGTCTATTTTCCAAAAAGGGGTCATTTGGGCGTCTTTTGTACTATCCTGGCATTTCAGGGATGCCAAAACTGTAATAGGAAGTCAGGAAGTCTAATGAGGAAATAACGTCATTTAAAAGCCTTAAAGTGCTTATTGGATTTATGGGGTCCTGCACGTGGCTAGACTGCCAAAAATTCTCTCAAATGTGGTATCCCCATACTCAGAAGAAATAGAATGTACTTGTGGGGAGTAATTCCACATATACCCATGGCATGTGTGAGCAATATATATGATTTAAGTGACAACTTTGTGTAAAAAAAACGCAAAAAGCATTTTGTTGTTGTCAAGAAATGTGTAGCAAAACATAAAATCTTCCATAGACTCAACATGCCTCTCAACAAATAGCTTTGGGCGCCTACTTTCCAAAAATTTGTCATTTTTGGGGTGTACTATCCTGGTATTTCAGAGCCTCTGAAACTGTGATAGGTAGCCAAGAAGTATAATTAGGAAATAACGCCCTCTAAAAGCCCCAGGGGACTTATTGGATTTTGGGGTCCTGTACTTGGCTAGACTGCCAAAAAGTCTCTCACATGTATCCTCATACTCAGGAGAAGTAGCAGAACGTGTTTTGGTGTGTAATTCCACATATTCACATGGCAAGTGTGAGAAATATCTAATTAAACTGATAACTTTGAGTAAAAAAAAAATGTATTTTTCAAAAACGTGTGGCAAAAAATAAAATCTTCCATGCACTCAACATATCTCTCTGCAAATACCTTAGGGTGTCTACTTTCCAAAAAGGGATAATTTGGGGGGTGTTTGAACTGTCCTGGCACTTTACATCCAACATTAAAAGCTTATGCTATAGATCACACACGCTCCTTATCGCTTAGAGACCAAGCCTTCTCTGACACTTTTTATTACATGAAAAAACCAAACATTATATATTTTTTAAAAACAGAGGCCCTAGAAAATAAAATGGTATGTGTTGCAGTTTTTTATGTCACAGAATTTTTCAAATCCAATTTTTGGGGAAAAAATACGCTTTTTGGAATTTTAGTGCACAAAAAAAAAAATACATTGCCCAGTTGTATGGTAAATTATAAAATATGATATTACACTTAGTAAATAGATACCAAATATGACATACTTTAAAATTGTGCAAACCCATGTAACAATGACAAAATACGTTCATTTTTAATATCCATAGACAAAAGCCTTTAGATTTATACAGGAGGTCTAGTGCTATAATTACTGCCATTGATCTGACATTTGCGATGACGCCTCATATGCATGGTGCAATCACTGTTTACATACATGAGGCCGATGCTTGCATTCACGTTTGAGTGTAAGCATGGGGGGGGGCAGGGGTGCTCTTTATTTTTTTTTCAATTATTTATTTATTTATTATTAGACTCTAGATCTCTCCTCTGCCCTTAAAGATTGGTATGATAAGATGCTTTCCCAGTTTAAATATGTGTATCCGGCAAAACTGAAGTGATGAAATGCTCACAACTTCTGATTTCTTAGACCATAGAGATGATTGGAGCCATTCCAGTCTCTGATCAGCTCTTTGGTCAGCTCGCATCCCCTCCCACTGCTTGTAAAAGCAAGCTAGCAGCTAATTAGCTTATTTTTTCATGAAAGCCAACTGCTGTCTGAAAAAAATTTATACCAAGATGATGCCTGCACTTGCAGGCATCATCCTGGTATAACCACTTGGGCCTACTATATATGTAATGCTTTTTTTTCCTGCAGCCTGTGGGCCGAATTTGTGTGTGAGCTTACAGCAGCTGGCACATCTGATGTGCAATTTAGGTGAGTGTATTTTATACATTTTTAGTGGATTAAATTTACTTCAAAATGGAGAGCACTAGATGTTGTGTATTCTGTTTTTTTATATCATCATCCCCGTGTGCATCTGTGATACTGGGAGCTGATTAAAGAAAACAGGAAGACAGTATGCCATCCTGATTATATCCATAAGGGGAACAAAGTGTTAAGACATCATAATGTGAGGTGAGTGGCCAGTGAGCACTGGTGGAGGATAGCATGGGCACTTTAAGAATTTGTGCCTCTTTGGCACAGCGGTGGATCTTTAAGGTTTATGGACTTTTTTATAAGTAACATTTAATGTAAGATTCATAAACACTTGGCACTTTCAATTGTATTTTTATATATTTGTTTGATCTATATTTTCTGAGCAGTATATTTTCAGCACAGTATATTTATTATAATATTTTAGCACTTTAGCACTTTATTCCTATGTGTGCTGCGCTGAACGACAATTTGGTTTAATGAAAAAAGAAAACCTAACAGATTCCTTCATTTACTTTAATCAATGTGGATGAAGAAATCTCTGCCAATAAAAGTGTGTGGTATGTCAACCATTAGAATAAGGTCAAAAAGGTGTTTACAAAGTGGCATGTTCATACAGTATAATAATTGTCCATGTGCAAGTGGTACCCCTTTTGGAACAAAGGGGAAACCAAGTCCGATGGTATCTTGCTCCTGCTCCTATGTAGTTTGGGCATCCAGGGGGCTCTGCGTGATCCACCCAATCTTTTCCCTCCTAAATCTAAAAAGTACATGTATAGCCTGTTGCCCTCTCACAGTGCTTATACATTTTGACTCCAGATCTGGCACGCTTGCTGGAGAGATACTGTGTGAATTCAAGGTGGCCAGAAAAATTAATGAGGGAGATGTTTTTTGGGGGCATATATACATATGCACATTTCTGGTTAAGGAAATTTACAAGGGGCCACATTTTGTGGAGATGATCATATTCAGGGTCACCCCGAGGATGACATAGTGTATTGTCGTTGAAGTGCATACATCACATTATATTCTCATATATATGCCTGGTCATATGACCGCAACTTATTCTTTTTAGTAATGCCCATGTTGAGGGTTATGCCCAAAATAAAATTTAAACTCAGAAACCTTGATAGGACTCCATTTGAATTGTTTGGCAAGGATAGAATTTGAGTTGGCAGCAATAAATTGCTTGGCATATAATTTGCTTTGGTCCACAATCGATCGATACAGATCTTCCATAAAAAAGAGCTTAAAAAATCAAGGGGAGTAGTTAAATTTGCTGTTTCCCCCTGAATTCCAGGTTGGGTAGTGAATGGGGGAAGTACATGTACTGCTGAATCTATGGGCTGCCAGTCAGCACTTGCAAGAACATCCAGAAAGACACTACAGGCTCTACGGGCCTGTCATCTAATTCTTGGTGGCTTCAGAATGCTACTTTTGTTAGCTACCACACCAGCTTGAACTGCACTTATGGGACTTGCCACATCACCAAGTGATATGCAGTGCTCGTATGCAAAAGACCAGGATGTGCCAGGCTGCTGGTGCTCGCCAATTCACCAAAAGTTAGTGTGGCACAGGTACATCTGACCTTTGCAGAGACCTGTACTCCATCATCTAAGCTATATGTCAGGGTGCCGCTGTTCTCTATAGGTTTGTATTCTGAGCCTGATTATGTCAGTGAGGATACCCCTTCACTCTTAGCTGACAAACTCAGAATCTTGTTCGCCTCTTCACTAGTGTACCTTTGGTTGGACATTTTGGTAACTAAATTTATAGGTACTTAGTGCGACTCACAGGAAAAAAGCACCTGGCTGTCAGGGACTGCATGAACTGTTACAAATAATATGTACCTGCTAGTGCTTGCAGAGACCAGGCCTGATCGTGCTAATGTTGCAATTTTGTGTGCAATTTATTACAAATGACAGTGATCTACTGATACTATACTTGTTGGGGGGGGGGGGGCTAAATGCAGGTGCTGGCAGGTGTCGGGGCTGATCCTGCTAACATTGTGTGTTTAGGGACATTATACTTTTGGGGACACTAGTATAGTTCAGATCTGCTCAAAGATATTGATCCATTCAGATACTATAATAGTAATTAATATATTATTATACAATATTTATACAGCACTTTACAAAATCAATTGGAGATTTATAGTGTGCCTGTGATAGTGTTGCTGTCAATCAAAGGGTTAAATGTGTTGATGAATATGTGGCCGGCAAACTGACGCTATCTGGGTTTGATGCAAAAATATGTACACTGTACTAATGACACTGTGACAGGGCAGTGAAAGGGTTAACTGGGGGTGATCAGGGGGTTAAATGTGCTTAGTGATTTAACATGTATGTGTGCTGTTTTTACTCACTGTGACCAATCTCTTCTCTTTCTGTAACTGAAAAGGGCTCCTGGAGAAAAGATCTTGTAATTTAATGTGCCTGTGTTTTGTAAACACAGGCACATGCTGATCTGTGATTCGCCAGAACCGATAAGCAGGTCCAGGCCAAAAATCATTGGCATATATTGGCAAATACTAGGCATGTGATTTAGTGCAGGAGAGCCACCTTGCCTCCTTATATGTACGATATTTGGTCAGCAAGTGGTTAAAATAAATTATTTGTGAGAAAAATACAGAGATTGTCATCGCAAAAATTCTTATTAGAATGCCAGATGACTGATTTGTATACTTGTTATTGGTCAGTGCTTAAGCCAGTGCATCAGCATGACTAATAGGTCAGGTGCTGTTAAATCCTCCTGACTCTTTACCAGGATCTACATGTCAGGACGTCGAGGCAGGCTTCCTGATCATGTGGCCACTGTAACTGGCTACTACAGCAGTCGCATGTTCAAAAGGTCCTGATCGTAAACATTTGGCAGCTTAGTCACTGGGCTCAGAGTGCACAGTGAGCATGCTCTCAGCACAGAAAGCCATGGATGCATATGTGTGGTCAATCAGCATTAAAGCCCACCTGCTCAGCTGCCACATATATGCATTTGGCCAGCAGGAACAGATTAAGCAATTTACAACAATTTTTACCCCTAAATATATACATACACTTACACATATACACACACAAATCACATTAGACAGTTTTGAATGGAAATTGCATTTCTGGCATCAACATACCTGTCAATACATGTAATGCAGTTGGTGAAGGTTGAACCTAAGACAAGCACATCTTTTGGTTTTTTGGTCCCCTATAGCATTGGGATGGGACTCCCTTAATGCATTAGCATGTGTTGAAAAGCACTGTAGTCTTCTACGCTATATTTTCAAGACTGGGCAGCCTTACGTGCAACTTACCTGTTCCATTGAAGGAAAATAAGTTGCTGTCCCTATCCTTGTGAACTGGTAAGGATGTGCCTAAGGGCTCTTTACTTAATCTTCATGATGCAGCGCATTGTTTACTAAAAAAAGAATAAATTAACAAAGAAATTAAAGCATGGAAATTGATGTCCAGGAATCTCTTTATCCCACACTCCAGTTGCTATATTAAATCTTATGGGATTCACTTCAACAGTATGTACCTGTAGCAAATACCTTGCATATAAACCACAATGATTTATGCATTGGCATACTAGTAGGGAAAGCCCAGTGAAAATATGTTTAAGAGTTAAAAATTAGCTGGCAAATCAGAATGTGAGGAACCATAAAATGGGAGTATATCAAAAACACCAAAACAGGTGTTTAAAATAAATCTGTACCTGGGCAAAGAGTATATGCAGTTATTTTGGGACAGGGCTATCTGTTCTAGTACTGAAGCTCTCCAGACCTAATTTTCAAAAGTTGGCATTTATAGACCAGTTCATATCTCTCTATACCACATAGCAGTACTCAGGCACCCTGATTGTTTGCTTGGGCACTGAACTTTGGAAGTGGTAACATGTCAAAAAAAAAAACATAAAAAAAAAATCAGTAGCTTATCAGTGATTATTTCAGCTTTTACCAGCGTTATATTACTGGCGTTTTTGCGTGTTTTTTTGCCTTTTTAAAGGGCCAGCGTTTTTTTTTTCCAATTGATCTAAAACGTCCAAAAACGGGGATCAACGTTTTTGAGCGTTTTTTGAGTGTTTGAATGTTTTTACAGCTGGAAAATGTCTCTCAGAACCCTCTGGTCTTGTTTTTTTTTACAGCTTAAAAACTTCACTGCTAAAAACAGTTGGTAACAGCCTATGTGTGCAAGAACACATAGGATAACATGATGGAGGGTTTATTGACTGTAGAAAAACATGTCTGCAGCTAGAAACAGCTGCTGTAAAACAGACAAAAAACGTCCTGTGTGCATGAGGCCTTAGATTTACCAAAATCATATAATATGAGGTCAACCCTAAACACTTTCAATCTGAATGCAATCAGGCAGGCCCTTGCACTACATAGTTGAAGATAAATCTAAAAGAAAGTGGACAAGAAATTGTATAATGTATGACCAGCTTTAATTTATATTATGGGTCCATAGAACAGATTTATTTAATGAAGATAGATAGATAGATAGATAGATAGATAGATAGATAGATAGATAGATAGATAGATTGATAGATTAATCCAATAATGAATAATGTTTCCATACTTTTCTTACAGTTTTCATTATCTATCTATCTATCTATCTATCTATCTATCTATCTATCTATCTATCTATCTATCTATCTATCTATCCAACTATCTATCAGGAAGTGCCCCCCCCCCCCCCATTGAAATACATTCAATTTAATTAAGTGTGAAAATCTGCAAATCAGTAATGACTCTATTTATAGCAAACATATGTTTAAAATGAAATTCAGGCCTTTTTATAATGGGTGAATGAATGAATGAATGAATGAATACATGAGCATTTTTGGCTTCTTTTACAAAATTAGCAAGGTTCTTTTGTATGAATAACACATACTATGGAGTTTTTTTTTTACTAGATCCAAAACAAATAAATACATAAATAAATCAAAAAGTTTTGTCTGGGGCGTCACTTAATTTTATTTATTAATGTATTTATATATTTATTTATGTATGTATTTATTTAGTTATTTCAATAGGTAATAACTCAGTAGATAGATTGTATGCGGAATGCACACAACTTAGAAGGTCAGTTTTTTCACACTGCTAGCATTCTGCACCAAGTTTCTAAATAGATCTGTTTTCTGACTTTTGTCTTAAGCTATTTATTTTGGTGACAATTTTAAACCGAATGTAACATAGAGGAGAAATTGCCTCAGTCATATCTGCTTTGTAACAAGGTTATCAAATGTGCCATGAACAAAATAAAAAAAGGGAAAAGCAGCTAAGGTGATCGAGAATCATCCAAGCGAGTAATTAGAAGATACTGACCAGATAAGGAAATGTCTTTAACAGCAATTTTAACACAAAGTGTAAACTGAAATTGTGTGTATGTATAATATATATATATATATATATATATATATATATATATATATATACATACACTATCTCACAAAAGTGAGTACACCCCTCACATTTTTGTAAATATTTTATTCTATCATTTCATGATAGAATATTGGTCATTGGACCTCATGGCAAAGAACTCTCTGAGGATCTGAAAAAAATAATTGCTGCTCTACATAAAGATGGCCTAGACTATAAGAAAATTTCCAAGATCCTGAAACTGAGCTGCAGCACGGTGGTCAAGACCATACATTGGTTTAACTGGACAGGTTCCACTCAGAACAGGCCTCACCATGGTCAACCAAAGAAGTTGAGGGCATGTGTTCAGCATCATATCCACAGGTTGTCTTTGGGAAATAGACGTATGAGTGCTGCCAGCAATGCTGCAGAGGTTGAAGGGGTGGGGGGTCAGCCTGTCAGTGCTCAGACCATATGCGGCACACTGCATTAAATTGGTCTGCATGTCTGTTGTCCCAGAAGGAAGCCTCTTCTAAAGATGATGCACAAGAAAGCCCACAGTTTGCTGAAGACAAGCAAACCAAGGACATGGATTACTGGTACAATGTCCTGTGGTCTGATGAGACCAAGATGAACTTATTTGGTTCAGATGGTGTCAAGCGTGTGTCGCGGCAACCAGATGAGGAGTACAAAGGCAAGTGTGTCTTGCCTACAGTGCCAACATGTACTGTGACATACTGAAGCAGAGCATGAGCCCCTCCCTTCAGAGACTGGGCCACAGGGCAATATTCCAACATGATAACAACCCCAAACACACCTCCAAGACAACCACTGCCTTGCTAAAGAAGCTGAGGGTAAAGGTGATGGACTGGCCAAGCATGTCTCCAGACCTAAACCCTAGTGAGCATCTATGTGGCATCCTCAAATGGAAGAGTGAGGGGCACAAGGTTTCTAACATCCACCAACTCCGTGATGTCATCATGGAGGAGTGGAAGAGGACTCCAGTGGCAACCTGTGGAGCTTTGGTGAACTCCATGCCTAAGAGGGTTAAGGCAGTGCAGGAAAATAATGGTGGCTGAAATCACACAAAATATTGACACTTTGGGCCCAATTTGGACATTTCCACTTAGGGGTTTGCTCACTTTTGTTGCCAGCGGTTTAGACATTAATGGCTGTGTGTTGAGTTATTTTGAGGGGACAACAAATTTACACTGTTATGCAAGCTGTACACTTACTACTTTACATTGTAGCAAAGTGTCATTTCTTCATTGTTGTCACATGAAAAGATAGAATAAAATATTTACAAAAATGTGAGGGATGTACTCACTTTTGTGAGATACTGTGTATATATATATATATATATACTGTGTATATATCTTGATATACATAGTTACACATATTGTGAGGTCACATATGGAAGGTTATATCTTATATAGACCATTAGATAAGGCGCATTAAGAATAATCGTCAACTGTTCTCTAGCAGGGTGCCAAGAATTATTAAAGACCAAGTTGAAAAAAATCATACAGGGTACATAAAAAATGTAATTTAATATTATCAATTATATCATGGATTTGTTTTGTAAGAGATTTTAGCTCACCTGTTTTAGTTATATGTTATTTTGGACATGCTTTTACTATTAATGGAGCATTGGAGTCAGCTGGAGGTGCATTAAACCAACAAAATGTGCTGCTGTGCAAATAACATGCTGAGAGCTGGAGAGAACAGAGTGACAGAAAGATAAGCTTATCAGTAGTGTTGAGCGAACCCGGACTGTAACGTTCGGGTCCGTACCGAACTTTAGGGTGTCCGTGGCACGGACCCGGACCCGGACATTTCAAAAATCGTTCGGGTTCATCCGTACCGACACTACCGAAGATTCCCGTTTGGTCACTTTGCGAACAACTAACCGACGGGACGTCGAAGAGTTGTGCACCTCATTTTATCGTCTTGGGGCCTGGCTTGGGCTTGCTAAAAACTTTACAGGCCCAGGCCCAGGCACGGTGCCTGTGGGATTTCAAGCCATGCCTGGGCTTGCAATGTCAGGCCCAAGCGAGTTGTGATGACTATTCGAATAGAAAGACAGTGAGACAAGAGAGGTCGAGAGTCGTACAATAAACGTGTCGTCGTGTAAAACAACCAAATTACGTGGAGGTCGACTGAGGTTACGAGGTAATTATCATTTTCGTAC
>BLSH010465125.1:1311297-1330830 GCA_018402905.1 Glandirana rugosa
TTCGCGAGGAGAGATACCTTTGATCGTTATCGTTTGTTGACACTACATGAAACACAGGTCCTCTGTGTGAAATAGTTTCTGTTAGTAGGTTGAACGTTAGTAGTGGTTAAGGGGGTGTAGATACTAAAGTCTCCGCAGATAAGTAAATTACCCTGTTTCAGGGAGACAATTTGTCTTAGGGTTTTGTTCAGAAAAGTCACTTGTCGCTGGTTGGGGGCATACAGTGATACCAGAGTAATGGGAATGGAATTGATGGAGCATACCAAGATTAAAAATCTCCCTTCTGGATCATTGACCATTTGATGCAGCTGGAACTGGACAGTGTCTCTAATCGCGATGAGAATGCCTCTTTGTTTTTTGGTATAGGAGGCCTCATAGATGTGGGGGAATTGGTGATGATTGCAAGTTGGATGATTGTCTTTGATAAAGTGTGTCTCCTGGACACAAAGTACATCACAGTTGTTTGCTATTGCTAGTTTCCATAGAGAGGAGCGCTTAACAGGGTGATTCAGGCCATTTGCGTTTAGAGAGATTACGTTCACAGGCATGGTGTTGTGTGAGTGGTGTGGGTGCTGTTACTCACTGTTAGGGAAAGTAGATGCTGTCCCAGTTGAAGAGATAGCGACTAGGTTGGGTTGGTTGAGGGCGTTGATTTTCTGCGTGCGGTCCTTCAGGAGCTCAGACGGATGCTTTGACTGGGTGTTGCTGAAGAGTGTGCTCCGGAGTTGAGGAAGAGATGGAGAAGGAAACGACAAGAGAAGTAGCAAATTAAAGAACACAAAAATTAGAACAATATAACGGATGAGCAAAACTGTACGTAACAGAATACCTGAGGGTATGAAACAGTGGCGCAGCTTATAACACTTGGTTGCTGCGGGTGGGGGGCAACGTTCAGAGAGAGGGTTCATATGAGCTGCTTTGTTGACCGGGAATCGGCTGTATGAAGTTATGGAAGCGAGGATTGTTGATAATTCAGTGGTGCGTAGCAGAGCGGGGTTTCCCTCTTTGCTGCAAGCGGTCTCTGGGAGGGGAGCTCCTGAAATCATCAGGGAGTTCTGGAATGATCCCCCAAGAGTGGATGAGTTTCAGTCCTTGTTCAAGGGATGAGATAGCATGCTGGGTGCCATTTCTGGTCACTAATATAGTGGCTGGGTAGCGCCATTTATATGGCACTTTGTGGTTATTCAGAGCCTTTGCTATCGTTTTGAGCTGTCTCCTCATCTGTAGTGTGTGTTGGGAGAGATCGGAGAAGATCTGGATACCGTCATATGGGTGGGGAAAATTTTTCAGGGCCCTGGTTTTTGCCACGATCTGCTCCTTGGTGGAGAAGAAATGGATCCTTAGTAGGACATCTCTGGGAACTGTTTCTGCTAGGTGGGCTGGTTTTGGGATCCTATGAATCCTATCAATTAACAGTTCCAGCGGGGGCATTTCTGGCAGAAGGGAAGCAAATAACTCAGTGGCATATTTGTGAAGATCGTGCGGCAAAATTGATTCTGGGACTCCCCTCAGCTTCAAATTGTTGCGACGGCTGCGGTCTTCCAAATTTGCTAGTTTAGTCCTCACCCACCAGTTTTCGTCCTTTTGTTCCTCATAAGCATCCACTAGGTCATTAACCGTGTGTGTGCATTCGGCCATTTTAGTCTCTATATACTGTACTCTATCACCCATGTGCTGCATGTCAGTGGTTACTTTATGAATCAGTGAGGTAAGGCTTGACATCAATGAAGATTGTAGAGAAATCAGCATATCTTTCATTGTTGTATCAAGCACAGGCTGCCCAGAAGTGGGGAAGGCTGCGATGGGTGAGAGTGTGGTGTCAGGGCCTCCGGCCTGCGTGTCTGTACTCACTGCAGACGTTGAGTGGTGAGGTGAATCCATCCTCATCCGTGCCTTCGCAGGGCTGTGTGATGCTGGGCTCACTGGGGGTGAGTGTTGGGGAGAGGCGGAGGTGAATTCCTGAACTTCTCCATCTGCATCGGGGAGATCCGAGTACGCTGTTGGAGCGCGTGGAGCTTTGTCAGCGGCGCCATCTTGTCCTCCCCCATAGTCCGGCGCCGGTCTGAAGAAGAAATCCGTCATCTTCTGGGGATGGCGGGACTCCTTTCTCTTTCTGTGCATGATGGGACGGGTCGGGAGGGTCTCCGCTCCTAGGTTCTGGCGGTGTGTAGTCGTTATGTGCCCGCTATATCGTCGCTCGGGTCCGGTCGTCAGCGGAGCTCTCGGCTCAAGCGGCCATCACTGTGCGCGCGCAAGCCACGCCCCCTAGATTATTTTCTTTACAGTAGGATTATTGATTTCAAACAATTTGGTGTTTTTTAAAAATCATTTACCAGACTTATAGGCATGTACAACTTTCTTTTTGAGGGCCTGAGAGCTCTGTTCATCTTGGTATGATTATACCAAACACACCAATATCCTATATATCTGGGGTTTAAATAAAACTGGTTCCACCTACATACTTCCTAAGGAAGGTCTTATCAATAACACCTAAAACACTGGATTCTAATTTCATGGATTTAAAGTGGTGGGAAATATAGGAGTGTACTTACTTTTTCAGAGGACAAATCAACATTTTCATCCGTTCATTTTTATGTGTCATTTGTTAAAGCATAACACCTACATCTGTGGGAACTTCTTGAACAAAAGTGTAAAGTTTGCTTGTTGTAATATGCTAAAAAAGTCAACAATTTCCATGGGATGTACTTACTTTTTCACATTACTATATATATGTGCTGTGTGTGTGTGTGTGCATGTGTGTGTGTTTAGGGGGTCTTCATGTTGCTGTTCAACAGATGTACACTTTTGGCCTCATGCACACTGCTGCTCCTAAACTCATGTTTTTGGAGCTTTTGGTGTTTTTTGCCAAAGCCCCTGAACACAATTCAATAAAAGCCTATTGCAAAAAAGAGGATTTTTTTTAAAAAATGGGTGGAACTCTGCTTTAAGGAGAGGAGAGTTTTGGCAGAAAAACACTTAAATAATTAATAAATTATTATTCTGCCAATTAAGTAAATTGATGCCCAATCCTACAGCTAGAGTGGGAGGGGGCAAGAATTCCCCACTGATGTCAGTCAGGAGGAGAGGAGGAGAGAACTGAGAAATCTGCTTGGGAGGAGAGAACCTAGACGTCAGCCGGGAAGGATAGGAGCAGTTACGAGTCACGTGAGCGCTGAGTGGTGCTGTGAAATAAGGTAGGAATGGGCATATTTTTTACAAAGCGCAGACACTACAGCATAGAACCTTTTAGGGGATTGCATGTATTTTTTACTGTTATTTCAGCAGAAGGAGGGGGCGGACCCTAAAACAGGACTGACAGACAGGGAGGGGGGAGTGAGTATAGAGGAGAGACAAGAGAGCTGCAGATGACAGAGGCACGTTAACTGACCATGGTGTCAGGGCTCAGCAGCCATGATAAACTGGGATCAGTTCACAGGGGGAGGGCATAGCCAGGCAGGATCAGCCAGGTTTTTTAGGTTTAAAGGGGGTCAAATTGGACAGCATAATCATGCTTTAAAGAAACAGGATCCCTTTTTTTTAGGGTTACAAACACTTTAAATTCACTGCTTTGAGTGATTAGTGGGAGTCTGGGACAGTTGGCTGAGCTCTGTCAGGGAAATTAATAACAGCTAAGATGGGTGTGTTCTGACCAAAAGCCTAACTTTTCCCCTCAGGTAAAGAAACACTGAGCATTTCTATACGGTGCACATACATAAATGCTTATTTTATGATAACATTAGCTTCTAATAATACTAGGATTTTTTTTAAACCAGCACTTATTATAGCCAGTAAAAGACACACAATAAATTGGATCAAGTAGTTGCTGAATCTGAGACAATATGACAAATTAACTGCATATAGAAAAAAGATGGGAAGTCAATTAGGTGGGTTGGACATTTTTTGAATGTTTTATCTTTACAGCGTGAACGGAATTCAGCCAACCACATGCAGTTACTGTTAGGATATTGACTGGCCCTCAGCAGTAAAGTTGTACATCAGGTGAAAAATGGAACCTTCAAAACCTCTTGTACAAAGTCAGATTAAACAAATAATTCTCATTTATTCAACAATGAACGTCTATGATATGCACTGCATCCACTGTCCAATTTGCTTTGTGTTTAGTTATATATAAGGGGTTATACACTAATGATGGACAACATGTTTTAACTTTAACCACTTGTTTATTGAACTTATGATAGAGAACATTCATTACTTCACTCCAGGGTAAAGGTGTAAAAAATAGCATAGTTTTTCCCGTGTGATTATAAGGACGGTTATGTAAGGTTTCCACTCTCAGAGATAATTATAGCATTTCCTCCAACTATTAGTATGGTTTATCTGATTGATTTACTATCACAGTGAAATATGTGTTGTCAATTAAAAATTGACCCTGTTCAAACAATAAACTCTTCCCGGCTCTAATTAAAGTCTTGGGTGTATAGTACTGTGGAGTTGTTTGGGAGGGTTCTATGTTACCTCCCAGGAGCATTCACAAACAATGCATTATCCAAATTATAAACTAGTGAATAATCAGAATTAGGCATCACCTCTGCTGGATCTCTTATGCCTTTGTGTTTTAAACATTTTATGCCACTTCCTAAAATCCTGTCCTTTTTACTAAAAGGAGGCCCCCCTTCCCCAATGCAGTTTAACCTTTTTGTATGAAAAGACATCCTGTGTTTTTGTGCAGCTGAAATGTTTGCTTCACAAAAACTCTCTACAAGGCCAGACAAATAAACTTGTGACACATGATTGTCAAGAGAATAAAAAATTACTGGGGCTTGAAATGTGGTTATGCTCAACTTGAATGTGTGGTCTCACAAAGCTTAATTCTTTGTGGCATTTCTCAATGCCATTCTGTGGTTCAGATGCTTGTTTTCAAATGTTTGTTGAGAATATTTTCATGTACTGTGAACACATTTTGCTCTCTGTGTGCTCCATGATTGCTACAATGGTAAAGAAAAAGTTACACGCTAGCGTGAATTGACATTGAAGCCTTGACATGCAAAACAGAATTCAGCTTAGCTAGTAGTAGTTAGTCATATTTAACTGGGCACATTCTGTAATGTTTAAGACATTTCACCATTCTTCTCAGCAGCTTCCTCAGTTCAAATGTGTGTCAACAACTGACTTTTGAGCATTGGTTCTCAAACAGTTAACACATGCCCCAGACATAAGTTTAAAGTGGCACTAGGCTGCCATGTAAATGTATGTTCTATTTTTAAAAAAGGTCCTTTTAATGGCACTACAGTAATAGGATCATGTAAAACAGAGTGATTTCCCAAACATTCACACTTCCTATTATATTTTTTTCTATTTGCAATTGACTGAACATCTGTCTTAAAACAGTTCATATCACTATGGTGATTGGATTGTGGTGACAAAGTTGCCCATGCATCAGTAAATACTGGGGTATGTTCATAACACTCATTTTAACTGAGGAATAAATGGTAATTTGAGTTGATCCTGAAATTCAGATGACATTGGATTTAGACCAAATATCCTAAATTTGATGTCCTGAGCCAAGGACCAAAGATGACTCCAAAGGCTGGGTATGCCTTCTGCTGTTGCCTGAGCACCCTTCTATCATAGTGCCCCCCATAGATATTTTCATGGAAATAGCGGTGACAGTTTTTTTTTTTTGCCACCATGATTGGTTTTGCTTTGTGATTTACAGCACAAAATTGACTTTTCCATTATCAAAATCTGTTTTGTGAGAAAGCTACAGTGAAAGATCTGACTTTCATCATTTTCTCTCAGTTTAGCATTGTGAACCTCTTTGAAAATGAAAATAATAATAATAAATTGCATTTATACTTTCATGGTTATGCTGTTTTGGGTTTCTGTGTTTCTCTAGCTTTTTGGTGTTTGCTACTGTTTTGACTTAACACAAGTATGTATCAAGCACACCCTTAAGCCGGGTACACACTACAAGTTTTTTTCATACAACCCAGTGAGTTGAGACACTGTATTAACCATCTGAAATTAGTACAGTGATATCTCCCGCTGAGCTGTTGTGTTCTGACAGGGGGATGTGCCCTCCACCAGAACACTCCGATCATCACTCTCTGCCATTGGATTGGGAGTTGGTCAGCTGCTGGTTTTCCAGCATGCATGTCCAACAGAAGCCAGTCAGCTTCTGTTGGACAGACTGACATATAGTACATATGGCCCGAATGTCGGCCATTGACTCCATTGCCATTTTCTGTATACTATTAAGCTACTTGTATTAAAATCTCCATATACAACAAGGACAATGGGTGGATTTTATTCTTGTCAACTTTCTTTTTTATATTGCTTCCTCTACACTAATGAGTTTGACAATATATCCCTCTACAATAATCTATACTACATGCTGTACCCTATACTACACTGTATACGTTAATATTTTAGGAAGTTATGGGGTAATTACAGATCCAGGCACAACACATATCATTGTAACACAACCCGATCTGGCTGACTCAGAGTTACTATTTTTGCATATGGGTTTAAATAAATGATTACAGGGTGATCCCTTTTTAATGGAATACTGAGTAGATTCCCACTTCTAGGCTGTTTAATTGGATGTTATGTGCATTTGGATAGGAAATCTCAAATTTACAGAACACATACCGTGCGATTAATTTTTCACTAGTTGTAAGAAACAACTATATTTTGCTCTTGGATTCCTGGGCCTACACATCTGCTATGGCTGTTATGTTGAGGTCTTAACACTCGGGTAGATTTACTAAATCTGATTCACTCAGAATCTGGTGCAGCTGTGCATGGTAGTAAATCAGCTTCTAACCTCAGCTTGTTTAATTAAACTTTGGCAATAAAACCTGGAAGCTGATTGGTTTTTATGCAGAAGTAAGCCTGATTTTGCACTCCCCAGCTTCAGTAAATAAACCCCACTGTGACCTGCAGTTTAATGCTACTCAATACAATAAAGGCCACGGTGTGGAGCCTATGGTGGTTTCCACAGTGCTTTCTACAGGGTAACCTGCATACTGCTGCTGGGAACACTCTAGGACAGTGGTCTCTAAACTGTGGCCCGAGCGACGGAAGCAGCCCTTTACTTGACTTTTTCCAGCTCTTGGGGAACTATTTCTCCCACTGTCACCAACAATGGGGAGCTATTCCTCCCTCAGAAATCAATGATGAAGCACTATTCCTTCCACTGACACCAATGATGGTGCACTATTATCTCCCAAATACAAAAGATGGGGCATTGTTTATTCCCACTGACACCAGGACATGTTGTACTCAACACGATCTATCCCCACTAAAGTCTGAAGAACAGTAAACTGGCCCTTTGTCTAAAAAGTTTGGAGACCCCTGCTCTAGGATATAATATTTCATATATACATATGTACATGCATTTCTGTTTACATGTGACTAGAAGTACAAGCATTAAGCAGTACTTTGAGAAAGTATATATACAGTATCTCACAAAAGTGAGTACACCCCTCACATTTTTGTAAATATTTTATTAAATCTTTTCATGTGACAACACTGAAGAAATTACACTTTGCTACAATGTAAAGTAGTGAGTGTACAGCTTGTATGACAGTGTATATTTTCTGTCCCCTCAAAATAATTCAACATACAGCCATTAATGTCTAAACCGCAGGCAACAAAAGTGAGTACACCCCTAAGAAAAATGTTCAAATTGGACCAGATTAGCCATTTTCCCTCCCTGGTGTCATGTGACTCATCAGTGTTTCAAGGTCTCAGGTGTGGATGGGGATCAGGTGTGTTAAATGTGGTGTTATCGCTCTCACTCTCTCATACTGATTACTGGAAGTTCAGCATGGCATCTCATGGCAAAGAACTCTCTGAGGATCTGAAAAAAAGAATTATTGCTCTTCATAAAGATGGCCTAGGGTATAAGAAGATTTCCAAGATCCTGAAACTGAGCTGCAGCACGGTGGCCAAGACCGTACAGCGGTTTACCAGGACAGGATCCACTGAGAACAGGCCAGCATTGCTGCAGAGGTTGAAAGGGTGGTCAGCCTGTCAGTGCTCAGATCATACACCACACACTGCATCAAATTGGTCTGCATGGCTGTCTTCCCAGAAAGAAGCCTCTTCTAAACATGGTGCACAAGGAAGCCTTCAGTTTGCTGAAGACAAGCAGACTAAGGACATGGATTACTGGAACAATGTTCTGTGGTCTGATGAGACCAAGATAAACGTATTTGGTTCAGATTGTGTCACGCGTATGTGGCAGCAACCAAGTGAGGAATACAAAGACAAGTGTGTCTTGCCTACAGTAAAGCATGGTGGCGGGAATGTCATGGTCTGGGGCTGCATGAGTGCTTCCGGCACTGGGGAGCTACAGTTCATTGAAGGAGCCATGAATGCCAACATGTACTGTGACATACTGAAGCAGAGCATGATCCCCTCCCTTCGGAGACCGGGCCACAGGGCAGTATTCCATCATGATAACGACCCCAAACACACCTCCAAGATGACCACTGCCTTGCTAAAGAAGCTGAGAGTAAAGGTGATGGACTGGCCAAGCATGTCTCCAGACCTAAAGAGCATCTGTAGGGCATCCTCAAATGGAAGGTAGAGGAGTGCAAGGTCTCTAACTTCCACCAGCTCCGTGATGTGGTCATGGAGGAGTGGAAGAGGACTCTAGTGGCAACCAGTGAAGCTCTGGTGAACTCCATGCCCAAAAGGGTTAAGGCAGTGCTGGAAAATAACGGTGGCCACACAAAATATTGACACTTTGGACCCAATTTGGACATTTTCACTTAGGGATTTACTCACTTTTGTTGCTAGTGGTTTAGATATTAATGGCTGTGTGTTGAGTTATTTTGAGGGGACAGCAAATTTACACTGTTATACAAGCTGTACACTCACTACTTTACATTGTAGTAAACTGTAATTTCTTCAGTGTTATCACATGAAAAGATATAATAAAATATTTATGAAAGTGTTACAGGTGTACTCACTTTTGTGAGATACTGTACATATTTACGTAAGTAAATAATTTTTTCAGTGATGTTTTTACTAGTAGAACAGAACAGTTAACCTAAACAAATTGTGAAAGCAGCACATGAGCACTGTGTAGGTTAAAAGTGATAAGAGAATACTTATAAACTTAGCTCAATTAAACTACCAGTAGAAATTGGTTGAAGGGAGGCTTTGCGATGCATAGCAATATTGGATGATTCTGCATGTGTAGCTGCATGTTTCTGTAAGTGTTATTCCATATGGAAGGACACTAAAATGTGCAGACAATCCATATGGCAGAATACTACAACATAAGGCTACTACATATGAAGGAGCACTTCAGTCTATGTAGGTTCCATAAAACTGAGGGTGGTGATGTCTCCCTTTGGAATTAACACATTTACAAAAATAGCATAACAATTTGCAGAAGTAAAACATGCTGTAGGTTTTAAACTGATCCTGTTCTTATTAATACATGTATCATTTAACCTACTTGCTGTCAAATGTCTGAGTTGAACTGGCCTTACCTAGAAGGTCACTTTTAAGTAGATGGAGCAACAGAAAATCTCTTTATCTATCTATCTATCTATCTATCTATCTATCTATCTATCTACCCATGAATTTCCGGGAGTTTGGGGTAATTCTCATAAGCTTAGAATATGTAAAGCCTAAAACTACATACTATAACCTTTATGGAAATAAAGACCTGTGAAGATAATTCTTGATAGTTACATATTTCTGCTAGGCTAGTAAATGAAAATTAAAGTGTAAAAGATGCTGCAGTATAAATTTTATAGTACAAATAGTTCATCAATTAAAATTATATGAAGTGTAACTACTATAGGGAGGGACTGACACAGTGATTAACCATTGTTAATCAAGTAAGATAATAACGTATCTTTATGATAATCAAAATTATATACTGTATAAAAAACGATTTAAGCTTTAAGCCATTTGTCGTGTGTTAAACTAAAAGCTCTTGTATGACTGCCTAAAGGACCATATCCAGTTACTATTTGATGCAAAATTAAAATAAAGGAAAAAAAGGTCCTTTACCCACCCAGAATGAGCAAAACCCTTCATCATTTGTGTTTCACATGCTCTTTCTAACAGACACTGCAGTTCACAGTTGGGGGGTTGCAGCAAGAGGTAGTGCTATCAATCCAGAAAGCAGTCAGCAGGACTAGGTATGTCCAGGTGTTGATTGACAAGCTACAGACTTAGAGCTTCTGAAGTGACAATGCTGATAACTGTGCCCCCTGAAAAATGTGTCATCTTTAGTGCCAGCAGCAGCAGCTCACATGAGAGTAGCAATTCTGCTCTGAATTGCTGCCACCTTGTCACAAAGAGCTGCATTAGGGGGACATCCCTGGTAGAGTAAATAGGTATTTGTGGGATTTCGTAGGGAGACCAAGAGAAAACTGTAAGTGCAGCTGCACTTATGATTAGGTCCTAAAGCAAATATTACTTTTTTTAAATGTAAGGCTCTAGTTCTACTTTAAGTCACATTAAGTTTTCTTTTTCTTTAATGCAATTGTAATAAAAAGGTCAGCTCTCACCAAAGGGCTAAATACACAGATAAAAAGCATGTTTAATAACTGTGTCACTTAACAAAATGGTCCCATTTGTTTTGTATTGTATGGCCATCTAGTGTAACAAGGGTGACATTTTTAGAACCTGCACTTCCATGGACTGTGTACCATTTCCCTTTTTCTTATCTGTTCTTTGGAATGCCAATGCATATCATTGCAGGGGTGTTCCCCACCATCCACACCACCCACATTCAATTCTGTTATGTATCTTTCTGACCACCTCCCCTCCTGTGTATCAGCTAACACATTTGGTTTGATTTACTACACGAAAATAGGCAATTCACTTTGCATTTTTCCCTATGCTTAGTGATTGAGGTGAAGCACTATTGACTTCAATCATTCAATTATGTGCAAGCAAACATACTGTTGTTTTTCCCTTGCCAAACAAATTCTCCTGCGCTCAACAGTAGTGCAATGGCAATGGAAGTGGCTAACCAATCTTGTGGTTCTCAGTAATTGCAAAGGTCTTGCTGCCCTCGAAGAGTCAGGGGACACCCAATAGAAGCACTGTAAAAGAAAAAAGAGGGCGCACCAACCTTGCGCATTACCCAAATAAATGTTTATTGAAATCAAAAGGAAAGAAACATACTCACAAATGAATAGATAATCAAAGGTATATCAAAGCACACAGTGAGCATACATCAGCCAGGTCACCTTGACTATGTCCGGAACACTGGAGAACCTTCTGGGTGGCTGAATGGCTGATGTAGCTCTGAGGAAGAGGGAATTATCCCTCAAAATGCGTCAACCATTCAGCCATCAAGAAGGTTCCCTGGCGTTCTGGACATAGTATTGGTGACCTGGCTGCTGTCTGTCCATTGTGGACTTTGATATGCCTTTGGTTATCTACTCGTTTGTGAGTATGTTTCTTTCCTTTTGATTTTTAATAAACATTTATTTGGGTAATGCTTAAGGTTGGTGTGCCCTTTTTTTTCTTTTAGTGTTTTTTCCGTTGAACATGGCTGTTCTGATTTTTTAACCACATTTTTGTTTTACCACATTTACTAAGCTAGTGGAACATGCCCTTGCTAAATAAAACATCCCTTGTGACCACCTTATTTGCATTTAGTAATCTATAGTGATTCAAAAAATACTGAAAATCAACATTCATTGATACCATGATAAATAAAGTACTTTAAAGCACAGGTAGTATATTTCCACACAAAATACCATGGGACCAGATACCTTGGATGTTTAAAATAAAATGCTGCATTGCAGAATTGCATCCAGGAAATATGCAGGATAAAAAAGGTCCTACACTTTTGACTACAAAGAACCTCTTTATCAGGATAAAGTTAACCATCCCGGGCAGCACAGACAAATTTCTGGCCTAAGTTTTCTTCACTGCAGATAAGCAGCATAACTTGGTTACCTCAGCCAATGAGCATCAGTTTATGGGTGAAGTAATCCTCATGATCTCTCTTCCATCAGCAAGATCCCAGGCTTCAAATGTATATAAAGCCAAATGTTTTTGTTCTTTTGGTTTGGGAAATATATACTTATGCTTTTTATGTGCCCTGTTGGGGAGATTTCTCTTCACGCCCTGTTCCAGAGACATACCAGGAGATCCAACCTCTCCAAAGCATGGGAATATTCTCTCTTGGACAAACCTTCTGTACTGTGGCAGCTCAAAAATTATTCTGATTATGATGACAATGGTCATTTGGATCTACAGTATAGTGATTGTGAATCTCCCCAGTGGGGACATAGATAACAATGGAAACCAGACAGGATGTCTAACCTGTGTGTGTACTGTTTAGACCTAAAAAGGTTTACGTACACTTTAAATGTAATTCTATTGTTTAGAGAATTTTAAGCCACTAATATAAGCAGATTGGGGTATGTATATTAGCTGTATCTAAAAATATGTTTAGTAATTGTTTCCGAATAGATAACTTGATTAGAGTTGAGCGAAAAACCTGGATGTTCGGGTTCGGCCGGTTCGGCTGAACTTCGCGGAAGCGTTCGGGGTCGGTACCGAACGTTATCCAAACTTTACCCCGGACCCCGTACCCCATTGAAGTCAATGGGGACCCGAACTTTTCGGCACAAAAATGACTGTAAAAGGTACTGGAAAGTGCTAGAGGGCTGCAAAAGGAAGAAAATGGGAGATGTTATTAGATCTGCAATCTGTCCCTCAAAGCAGTAGTAATCTCTACCTAGTCCAGTATCAGATCGTTCTGTAATCAGATCATTCTGTAATGCAGGTTGAGAGATTGTTCTGTAATCAGATCGTTCTGTAATGCAGGATGAGATGTTATAGATCTACAATCTGTCCCTCAAAGCAGTAGTAGTAATCTATACCTAGTTATTATCACTGCAATCTGTCCCTCACAGCAGTAGTAGTAATCTCTACCTAGTTATTAGATCTGTAATCGGTCCCTCACAATCTGTCCCTCACAGCGCCGGCAGCATCCTCTCCCTACACTAACCCGAGAGTATGTGACATGCAGCACTGTGACTCCAGCCTCATATAGAGGCTGGGTCACATGATGCACTGGCCAATCACAGCCATGCCATTAGTATGGCTTCTAGGGAAAACCAGCGAAATGCTTGTTGATTGGCTGCCCTGCAGCTATTCAACGTGCGTGATAAAATACCAGAACCCAGAACCCGAACGTTTTTCTCAAACGTTCGGGTTCGGTACACGGACACCCAAAAGTTCAGTACGGACCCGAACTTTACAGTTCGGTTCGCTCAACTCTAAACTTGATGAAAAAAAGGAACTTTTATAACTTTGTAGAATTGTGTTTGAAGTGCTTACACTGCCTGAATTGAAATATGATTTTAAGATGTTTCAGTGAATCAATTGTTATTTGCATTTACATACACTATTCTGTATATGCCTAAAGCTGTTCTTAAATAAAAAATATGTTAACTAAAGCAACAGGTCATACAAATCACTTGAAATGATAGACAAGCAGTGTCTTATTTGTTAAGGATAGCAAGTGAATGATAGTGAATGATAGCGTGGAGCTGTATTTTTTCATCAACAGATCCACCATGTATCAAAAGAATTAATATAGGGGAACTAATGGAATGCTGTCTACTCTTTGTGATTTATTTTAAAAGTCAATAGTATCAGCTTTTCAAACAGAAAGTGCTATGACTTTGCTGTCCTTGACACTACCTTTCACTTGAAAGCACTATTTGTATTATATGTCACCTCCGGGTACATGTGTATAGTGTCAACGCAGGAGTTAATTTAAAAGTTTCTGCAAGAAATATTGAGGCATATGACAATATATGAGTCCAGAATTGCCTTCCTGTTTCTTGCGTAATATATCACTTTATACCTTCACGGTAGCCATGTTTGTCATCGGCTTCCTGTCACCTCAAACTTTTTTCAAATACACTTTATACATTTTTATATACTTTCATTGGGATGACATGGACTGGCTTTGAAATCTGTCAGCTTGTAATATATATATATATATATATATATATATATATATATATATATATATATACTGTATATATTTATAATTAGTACACCCCTCACATTTTTGTAAGTATTTTAATATATCTTTTCATGTGGCAACTCTGAAGAAATAACACTTTGCTACAATGTAAAGTAGTGAATGTACAGTTTGTATAACAGTGTGAATTTGCTGTCCTCTCAAAATAACTCAACACACAGCCATTGATGTCTAAACCGCTGGCAACAAAAGTGAGTACACCCCTAAGTGAAAATGTCCAAATTGGGCCCAATTAGCCATTTTCCCTCCCAAGTGTCATGTTACTTGCTAGTATCTCAAGGTCTCAGGTGTGAATGGGGAGCAGGTGTGTTAAATTTGGTGTTATCACTCTCACTCTCTCATACTGGTCACTGGAAGTTCAACATGGCACCTCATAGCAAAGAACTCTGAGGATCTGAAAAAAAGAATTGTTGCATTACATAAAGATGGCCTAGGCTATAAGAAGATTGCCAAGATCCTGATACTGAGCTGTAGCACGGTGGCCAAGACCATACAGCGGTTTACCAGGTCAGATTTCACTCAGAGCAGGCCTCGCCATGGTTAACCAAAGAAGTTGAGTGCACATGCTCAGCATCATATCCAGAGGTTGTGTTTAGAAAATAGACATACGAGTGCTGCCAGTATTGCTGCAGAGGTTGAAGGGGTGGAGATCAGCCTGCCAGTGCTCAGACCATACACCGCACACTGCATCAAATTGGTCTGCATGGCTGTCATCCCAGAAGGAAGCCTCTTCTAAAGATGATGCACAGGAAAGCCTGCAAAAAGTTTGCTGAACACAAGCAGAATAAGGACATAGATTACTGGTAGACTTGGGCACAACAGAAAATTATGTTTCAGTTCATTTAGTTTTGATTCGTAAAATACATGATTTCATTCTGTTATATTCATTATGTTACGTTAATTTTTTTTCGAATAATTCGTTATTTCCGAGTGTTGATATTTGTTACCAAATTGATTAGTTTTGTATGTACAGTATATCGAATTGATCGTTATTTATGTATGTATATATATTTGTGGTAACGATTCGTAGTTTGGAAAGTCGTTTGTTTATTGAATCCATTAACACACACAATGACAATATCTCTTCTCCTATGCTCAAATACAATACAACACCCTTCTCATTCAGTGCTCAGGAATGTACTTTGCCAGTAATCCAACCTCCAGCACAAAATTAATCAGCTGATTGGACTGTAAGATTTACTCTGAGTTGACCATTTGTTTCATTCGACCTTTAATAAATGAACGAATCATATCAAATTCATTTGTTATTTTCGCTATAATTCCTTTCGTATTCGTTGAAATTTGTTATTTTTTTCTTTTTTTTTATGGGAGCCATGATTTCAAACATGTACTTAGACTTACTGAAGCAGAGCATGATCCCATCCCTTTGGAGACTGGGCCGCAGGGCAGTATTCCAACATGAAAACAACCCCAAACACACCTCCAAGATGACCACTGCCTTGCTAAGAAGCTAAAGGTTAAAGTGATGGACTGTCCAAGCGTGTCTCCAGAAATAAACCTTATTGAGCATCTGTGGGGCATCCTCAAACCGAAGGTGGAGGAGCGCACAAGGTCTCTAACATCCACCAGCTCCATGATGTCATCATGGAGGAGTGGAAGAGGACTTCAGTGGCAACCTGTGAAGCTCTGGTGAACTCCATGCCCAAGAGGGTTAAGGTGGTGCTGGAAAATAAAGGTGGCCGCACAAAATATTGACACTTTGGGCCCAATTTGGATATTTTCACTTAGGGGGTGTACTCACTTTTGTTGCCAGCAGTTTAGACATCAATGGCTGTGCAAATTTACACTGTTGTACAAGCTGTACACTCACTAATTTACATTGTAACAAAGTGTAATTTCCTCAGTGTTGTCACATAAAAAGGCAAAATAAAATATTTACAAAAATGTGAGGGGTGTACTCACTTTTGTGAGATACTGTATATATATATATATATATATATATATATATATATATATTATCATATTATATGTATATATATATATATATATATATATATATATATATATATATATATATATATATATACAGTATATATATAAGCTAGTAGCTATTTATTGTGGTTCAAGTAGCCATTTAAAAATATCTGGGGATTTTTCCTCAACATTTTCAGTTACTAAAAATCATGCATCACCTTGACTTTTACAATAGTGATGTATTAAAATATGATATAATATAGAAGTGCGTAATGAAAGTGTAAAATTATTTTGATATGTTTATTTATGCTGGTTGGAGTATGTCCTTTGTATTGATAATTGTTGTGCACACATAGTATTGTATTGGAATTATTTTGTGTGCTATAATAGAAAATATGGTGGTTTCCCAGGAAAAGGACATTGTCTTAAAGTGTATCATATCAGGACAACAGACACGTGATAGGCTGTAGGACTCGACATTTTTTCTCTGTAATATAGAGTGACATGGTTCAAAAGTTTTAAGAAAGAACTAAGAACAATGTAACTGATAACTTTCTGTACACTATTTTTGTGTTGAATGCTATCAGCTCACTGGATTTCTGGTAGAATTACCAAGTATTTTTTGTACCTATGAAAAAAAAAGATATAAGTTCATTGGTAAAGGGTAACTCCACTTTCTTGGAGAAAAAAATAGCAAATAAATAAAAAAATAATATAGCATGCACAATTGCGACACAAGTCAAATTGTAATTTAATGTTATTAAAAATTACCTTTCCTTTTCAATCTGCAGCTCTGTAATTTTCTAAACATACAATGCAATCTGACTACCTGGAGGTGTTCTGTACATAGAATGTGTACAGAATGCCCCCAAGAAACAGCATTTCCTGCTTGTGTGATTGGTTCACTGATTTTCACAGAAGTCTGATACAAGTCATATTTCCGCCACCCCCTGCAGCAGAAATGTCATTTTTGATGAGATACTTTCAATAGGAAACCATGGCTAAAGGGATGCAGGCCCAGTAGCTTTTGTGGGTGCACAGCTGAATGATAATTATGAAACCACTCCCATTAGACTCACTTTTGCACATGGATACAGAGAAACACACAGGGATTTCCTCAGAACAACAACATGTAGGAATCTGCAGCAAATTTAAAATCCTTGAAATGTTTACAGATCACCCAGAGGAGAATGTTTTTTTCTAAAACAAAATGGAGTTGCTCTTTAAGGACTACATATACTTTTAGATATTAAATAGTTATATTCTTCTATACTGTTCAACATGGATATTTTTTACATAGTTACTGACTGGTTAAGCTGATGAGACATCCTGTTAAAAAAAAAAATCTTTACTGTGGAGCTTGGAGAATCACATTCCACTGGTAGTGAAATTATATGGTTAAAGGGCTAACACACACCATGTGCTGTGACCTGTGCTAATCTGTACAGATTAATGCAGAGTCTCAATTATGAAATAATACCAAAAGGTGCTCTTAGGTTAGTTGCATTGTGTTTCAGAAAAATGCAAATAGGCAGCACTTTCTGCAAATTGCCAGACCTCACCTCTTGTCACCATACTGCAGCTCTGCTGCAGTGCTTAGGAATGAATTAAAAGTCACCTGTGACCTTTCTATAAAGTTAAAAAAAGATAAAATGGTCAATAGTGACATGGCCATGCTTTGTACAAATATAAGCACCACCTCTCACAACCTGTATACAAAGACACCAGCCCAAACCCTAAATCAACTCAGTATAAGTGTGTAAGCTGGTGTGAATGAGTGTCTGCAGAGCCTAAACAAATTTTCTTTTATTTGTAGAGTAGGTTGTTGTCCCATTAGGGAGATTTACATCCACTTCTTGTACCAGAGGCACAACAGGAAGTAAGAGCAAATAACTCCAAAGCAATGGGATGGGGTCCATCTTAGACAATTGTAATCACAACAGCTTTACCCATTGGAAGAATTTCCCTCATCTCCACTTTTTGTACCCGTGTCAATGACCATTGGGACCAGTAGTGAGGGTAAATCTGCCCAGGGGTGACATAGATGCTTTCTTTGATGAATTTTCTGCCTGGCTAACCTACTTTCTCTCTTCTGAAATTCCCGCAATCCTTCTTGGTGACTTCAACATCCCAGTTAACACTAACACTACTTCTACTTCTAAACTTCTTAGCCTAACTTCCACATTTGACCTGAAGCAATGGGTACAGGCTTCTAATCACACTGATGGAAACACCCTTGACCTTGTCTTCTCCTATCTATGCGCTCCATGCAACTTCTCCAACAATCCTTTTCCCCTCTCTGGCCACCACCTTATTAGTTTCTCTCTCTCCCTGTCTTGCACCACCTTACCCTCCAATGGCCTAACCATCACACGTAGAAACCTTCACCAACTCAACACTTCTCTCCTCTATTCTGCTGCCGACCACCTCTATGAAAAAATCTCACCCCTGTCCTGCCCCAACCAAGCCACGGCCATCTACAATAAATCCCTGTTCTCCACCCTGGACAAGCTAGCTCCCCTCCCCACATACAAAATCAGGCCTAGACCCCTACAACCCTGGCAAACAGACGGCACCAGAAATCTCAAAAAATTTAGCCGTGCTCTTGAGCGTTTGTGGCACTAGACTACATCTCTCAAAGACTTCAACCAATATAAATGTGCCCTCCATAAATACAATTCTCGCCTCCACACTGCCAAGCAGACCTATTTTACCCGACTTATTAACACCTTCTCATTCAGTCCTCGTCAACTCTTCTCTACCTTCAACTCCCTACTTTATCCTCCACCACTTCCACCCACTAACACACTCACTGCCCAGGAGATTGCTAATCACTTCAAAAGCAAGATTGACACAATTTGTGATGAAATCTCCACTCTACAGGCATCTTCCCCAATTAACACCCCATGTCAACAAGCGCAATCGACACTATCCTTATTCAAACCTGCTACTATAAACTAGGTTGCTAAACTCCTTTCTAACGCCCACCTAACCACCTGTCCCCTGGACCCTATTCCCTCTCAAATACTATGTTCACCCTCTTACTCTATCCTGCACTCTCTAACCCACATCTTCAATCTCTCCCTCTCTTCTGGTGTCTAAAACATGCATTGGTCACCCTCATATTCAAAAAGCCATCCTTGGACCCAAACAATCTTAACCACTTGAATACAGGACGTTTATACCCCCTTCCTGCCCAGACCAATTTTCAGCTTTCAGCGCTCTCACACTTTGAATCTCAATTACTCTCTCATGCTACACTGCACCCAAACAAAATTTGTGTCATTTTTTTCACACAAATAGAGCTTTCTTTTGGTGGTATTTAAGAAGCTCTGGGTTTTTTTATTTTTTGCGATATAATTGAAAAAAGTGCGAACATTTTGAAAAAAAAACAATTTTTTTTATTTTCTGTGATAAAATTTTGCAAATAAGTAATTTTTGTCCATAAATTTTGGCCAAAACCTATACTGCTACCTATCTTTGGTAAACTCTCTCATTAACTCTAAGTTTCACACTCTCGCGACTTTCGACTTTTAACCAGACCCGTCCTTCCCCCATATTTGCAGGACATAAGTTCACCAATT
>BLSH010465125.1:1332715-1345330 GCA_018402905.1 Glandirana rugosa
TCACATGACCGGCTGTGATTGACACAGCCGGTCATGTGGTAAAGAGCCAAATCTATTGGCTCTTTACACGGATCGGAGCTGGGCTTTGTCCGAGGGACAAGCCTCAGCTCCGATCGCCGCGCTGCGCGCCCCCAGGGGCGCGCACGAGCGGCGTGCACGTGAGGCTCGTTTGTGACCGGCTGTGATTGGACACAGCCGGTCACGGGGTAAAGAGCCAATTTTATTGGCTCTTTACCCCGATCTGGGGGGGACACAACCCCCCGGCAGACGAGCGATCCGCGATCGCCGCTGTGCGGGCCCCTGGGGGCCCGCAGTAGCGGCGAGAAGTGGAGGACGTCATATGACGTCCTCCCGGATCGACGGCCAGTCCCTGCCGACGTCATTTTACTATACGTCGGTAGGGAACTGGTTAACAATCTACACCTATATCCTTGCTCCCTTTTTCCTACAAACTCCTCAAACGCTTAGTCTATAACCAACTGAGTGACCACCTTGTTAAGAATAACCTTCTTGAACCCCTTCAGTCTGGATTTCGCCCTCAACACTCCACAGAAAATGCCCTTCTTAAACTCACAAATGACATACTAGCCGCTAAAACCAATGGACACTACTCTGTACTCCTACTCTTGGACCTTTCGGCTGCCTTCGATACTGTCGACCAGCCCCTCCTCCTCAAAAAACTTTACTCCCTCTGTCTCCGTGGCTGTGCTCTTTAGTGGGTCTCGTCCTACCTATACCATCGCACCTTCAGTGTCACATACAATTCTACCTCCTCCTCTCCTCTTCCTTTCTCTGTTGGGGTCCCCCAAGGTTCTCTTCTTGGACCTCTCTTATTTTCAATATACACCTCTACCCTGGGCCAGCTGATAGCCTCCCATGGCTTTCAATATCATTTCTATGCTGAAGATATCCAAATCTACCTCTCCACCCCCCAACTCACTCCATCAATTTCCTCACTCATCACTAAATTATTAACAGACATATCTGCCTGGATGTCACACCACTTCCTCAAACTCAACTTGTCCAAAACCGAACTCATAATATTTCCTCCCCCACGTGCCATTTCCCCTGACTCCTCTGTCAAGAGCAATGGCACAACCATCCACCCATCCCCACATGTTAGGGTGCTTGGTGTTATTCTGGATTCTGAACTCTCCTTTTGGCCCCACATCCAATCACTTTCTCCGCAACATCTCTAAAATACGTCCCTTCCTAACAAATGAAACCACAAAGCTCCTGATTCACTCCCTGGTCATCTCTCACCTCGACTACTGCAACTCCCTCCTCACTGGCCTACCTTTAAATAGACTATCCCCCCTCCAGTCCATCATGAATGCTGCTGCCAGACTCATCCACCTTACAAAACTTTCAGCGTCTGCCACCCCTCTCTGCCAATCCCTCCATTGGCTTCCACTCATCCAACAAATTAAATTCAAAATGCTAACAATGAGCTACAAAGCCATCCCCAACTCTGCTCCCAGCTACATCACCAGCCTAGTCTCAAAATACCAACCTAATCATCCTCTTTGTTCCTCCCAAGATCTCCTGCTCTCCAACTCCCTCATCACCTCCTCTCATACTCGCATCCAAGACTTCTCCCGAGCCTCTCCCATCCTCTGGAACTCCCTACCCCAATCTGTCAGACTGTCCCCAAATCTATCCACCTTCAGGCGATCCCTGAAAAAACTTTTCTCTTCAGGGAAGCCTATCCTGCCACCACCTAACAACTATACTTCTTATTTTTTCATATAAGCTCATCCCCCACAGTTATTGCCCTTTTGTATCATTTAACCCTCCCCCCAGATTGTAAGCTCTAACGAGCAGGGCCCTCTGATTCCTCCTGTATTGAATTGTATTGTAATTGTAGTGTCTGCCCTAACATTGTAAAGCGCTGCACAAACTGTTGGCACTATATAAATCCTGTATAATAATAATTAATAATAATAATAGATAGCAATAAAAACATTGCAGAGGTTCTTACCCTTTTACATTTTATCTAAACAAAAAAAAGTTTGGACATATATATTTAAATATTAAAATGATGAACATGGTAGGAAACCAATAAATAACATAATCTATTATTGAAAAGAATAGAGCACAAAGGTTACTTTAGACCCTTCACTGCAATATATTTATGGTAGAAGGTGCTATGAGTAGACATAATCAGTTACTCCCATACGTAAGGGAGATGCTCTTTGTAACATCCAGAAATAGACATAAAATATAATTTAGGATTAGTTAGCTGTCTATCATGTAAGTATGTTATAAGCATTAAATATATATGTTTTAAGAGGTAAGGATATTTTTTTAATGTTCAAAGGATGGGTTTGTGGCGCATATTGACTGTGTAAAACCTAGAGGGTGTGTAGACGCTACTAGATCAGGATAGAATATGCATATCTTATTTACATGCTTTTTTTTATCAATGCTTGCCAAAAACAAATCATTTGGCAAATGGGTGGGTGGATTTCAGGAATTTGCAGTAGGGCATGGGCTTCTACAAAGCAGTTGATATAAAGATATACAAAAAAAAACCCTAGGGGCAACAGGGGAAAACTTTCTCCCTGATTGCCAAGGACAATGTAATCAACATTCAAAGATTTCACTTCAAATTTATTTTGGTATTCAGTTATGTTTTCAACTTTTGTTGAAGGAATTTATCAACTGGAGCTTGTTCCCGAAGAAGACTCCACAATTTCTTAGCTATTACAGCAAATAACCCTTTCCTTATGCAAAGGTTGAACCCCTTTCTCTCAGTCATAATGTTATCACGCATCTCTTAGTGAAGCGGACTCTTCATTGGTTGGATCAGGGTTGCCACCATCCCTGTAATTTATATATAGTGTCAAAGATCTCTCTTAATGGGACTTTTACAAGGCAACCAAAAATAAGAAAAGCATACTAATATAAAATATAATTTTTATTAATGTCACTTTAAAAAGCTCCTCACATGAGGTGCATATTTTTAAAAACAAAGAACATTTTCAAAAATATTCAAAGTATTGCACAAACCATAGGGGAATCCAGCAGGGCTACCCTTTGTCCCCAACCCTTTTTGCCATTGCTATGGAGCCTGTGGCTCTGCATACTTCCCTCAATATTGGGGGGTTGCAGATTGGCTGGTTGGAGGAGAGGGTAGCCCTGTATGCGGATGATCTTTTACTGTTTTTAAATGATGCTGGATCTTCTCTCCAAGGGGCCTTACAGATACTGGACACTTTTTGAATGGTCACTGGGCTTAAGGTGAATTGGACTAAGTCCTTGTTATTTCCAATAGACATCGAGGCCCGCAGTACGGCTTCAAATTATATTCTATTGCAGTGGGTAGAGAACTTTAAGTACTTGGGAGTGGTAATCTCTGACCAAACCTTTTTCTTTGAGTTTGACTTTGATTCTAGGAGATATTGGGTCAAAGTGGTAAGCATGGAAGTCTCTAACATTGTCCTTTACTGGGATGTATTAATCTTTTAAAAATGAAAATTATACCAAAACGTATGTATCTCTTTAGACACTATCCACGATGGCGTCCTGGTTCTTTTTTTTACAAGACTAAACCAACTTTTTTCATCCTTTTTGTGGGTATCTAAGAACCCCAGATATAAATTGACCACCCTTATCCAGACTTATATAAATATTTTTTAGCTTCTCGGTTGGTTACGGCCGCATGGTTTTGAATCTGATTTATCTAATTCCTCCACCCAGCTAGAAGCCGCGGTGGTGGGATCTATAGAAGCTCTTAAGGCTCTAGTGTTTGGGGGCCGCAGGGCACCTTTCCATCTGACTGCTCCAATGCTTAACGCTATCCAAGCTTAGGAGGCCGGCCTTAGATGTGAGCATTATCCTAAGATTGAGGGGGATTTCCCACACATCTTTTGGACCTGTCCGTACATTACCACTTTTTGGGGGGAAGTGGTGGATTTGTTGAACTCTTTTACTTCCGTCTCTCTTCCACTCTCAATGTCGGTATGTTTGCTGGGCCTAGTGGAGGCTATTTTCCCTACAAAGTCAGTGTGTGTGTTTGTTAATACCACATTATTTTATGCAAAAAAAGCTATCGCTTTACATTGGAAGTAATCTACTGCTACTGCGCTTTTATATTTGAAACAACTGGTTAACAATAGAGTTGATTGAACCCCTGGATTTTCAGGTTCGGTGGGTTAGGCCCAACTTCGGGAAAAAGTCTGGGTTCAGTACCGAACTTGACCCGAACTTTATCCCGAACCCCATTGAATTCAATGGGGACCCAAACTTTTCGGCACAAAAATGACTGTAAAAAAGTCCTGGAAAGTGCTAGAGGGCTGCAAAATGATTTTAGAACAATAATCTGCCCCTTACAGCAACAGCAGGAACCTAACCCTATAGAACTAGAAGATGATTTTAGAACAATAATCTGTCCCTCTAAGCAGTAGACTCTACCTAGTCCAGTCAGATTGTTCTGTAATGCAGGATGAGATCTGCAATCTGTCCCTAAAAGCAGTAGTAGTAGTAATCTCTACCTATCTATCTATCTGCAATCTGTCCCTCACAGCACCGGCAGCATCCTCTCCCTACACTACCCAGAGAACATGTGACATGCAGCACTAAGTGACTCCAGCTTATAAAGAGGCTGGGTCACATGATGCACTGACCAATCACAGCCATGCCATTAGTAAGCATGGCTGTGATGGCTTCTAAGGTCAAACCAGTGAAACGCTTGTTGATTGGCTGCCCTGCAGCTATTCAACATACGTGATTAAATACCCGAACCCAGAGCTCGAACCCAAACTTTTTTTTCAAATGTCCGGGTCACAGACACCCCAAAGTTCGGTACGAACCCGAACTTTACAGTTTGGGTTCGCTCAACTCTAGTTAACAACAATCTTCCATTGTACAGAGATACCTACATGAATAGGAGATGTCTCAGTAAGTATAATAAAGTTTGGGCTGAGTGGCTTGATAAGCCTTATATGGCATCTGATACCCATGGGGTGTACTGAATAGAATATAATATACATTTCTTTCTTACATGGGGGGTTGCTGTGGATAGAAGTGAACCAAACTGAATATAGTTATTATGTGCATGAGCTAATTGGCAAAATAATGGTGTTATTTTTGAATTGAGGATCATTAAGCAATGTGTTTGGATCTTGAATTTGTATGGACATTTTAGTACAATGTGTATGATGTCTTGTCTTTGTTTTGTTGGTTTGTTTAAAAGAAATTAATAAAAATATTTATTTAAAAACATAAAAAAGTATTGCACTAAACATAGAGTAGTGTAGAGTGGTGATACCCAAAACCATGAGTATCTGTAAAGTACAATAGTGCAATACTTTGAATATTTTTGAATATTTTCTTTGTTTTTAAAAACATGTGCCTCATGTGAGGAGATTTTTAAGGTAATACTAATAAATATTGATATATTATAATAGTATGTGTTTGTTATTTTTGGTTGCCTTGTAACAGTCCCATTAATCTTTTGACACTATTTTTCATTGATTTTATGGATCATTTAAACAAAGTATTCTTATACTCCCTACTTTCAAATTTCAGGGGTGACTACATTTATTTCAGTTAATCATACCTCATAGCTGAGGTCCTCCATGATGTCTATTCATTTATTTGTCTTTCTCTGCAATCTTTACAGCTACAAGGCATTCCTTTTTCATAAACACTGCACTTTCCTAATCTTAAAAAAATATTCATTATAGATTTCCCATATTGTTTGGTATTAGTCAGCATGATGTAAAATCAAAAATGACAATGGTACAATCACATATTTGTGAGCACATCAGTTATTGAAGAGTTATTAATTTGTTTAATTATGTTTGATGATTAAAATAGATTTGTATTTTATTTCATGCTGTTTAGTTAGACCAGGGATCTTCCTTAGCTCCTTCCCAGAGGCAGTAAGCATATATGTGGCAGCATGGACTGCCATGCTGCTACATACAGTATATACATACCATTGTTTTTGCTTCTGCATTATATTGGATTTTTTTGATGGTTGGCCGTGGCAATGAGAAGAAATAAAAACAAATATTTTATTACTATCTTTGGGACCATTTTTATAATAAAAAAATCAGTGGTATATCCATTAATATTTAGTATCAAATGAAGGTCCAATTTGTCCTTAGAAAAAAAAAAGAAAACAAGTATAATTCACTAAAATTCACTAAGTAATTGCAAAGATATTTACAGTTTTACTAACAAATGCCAAAGGTGATTTTAAAGGTTGAAATTTTACTTTTTTAAATTACCAAACATGTCATACTTACCTGCTCTGTGCATTGGTTTTGCAAAGAGTAGCCCTGATCCTCCTCATAGTAAGCATGGCTCGGCCCAATCTCCCACATTCTGCTCACTGGCTTTGATTGAGAGCAGCAGGAGACAATATGTCTATGAGCCTATGAGAAGGGAGAGTGGAGAGAGCTGCTTCCCCCATGCACAGTGCTGGATCAAGATCAGGCTTAGGTCAGTATAAGGGGAGACTGGGGAGATCTGCACGCAGGACGTTTTTTTTTTACCTTAATGCAGAGAATGCAATAAGGTGAAAGCTTTAAAGCCATATTAAATGTTCATAAAATCTAAACATACAGAGAAAGGAGTAATACCTCATTCCTGGCTCTCATAGCCTTCCTCTATCTGTATGGCTGGGTCCCTGCAGCCTCTTCTTTAAGACACTCATGGCTACAGCCACATGCTCATTAACTTCACATATAATGCAAGGTTAATAGACCTGCATTGTGCATAATAACATTAAGGAACCAGCCACGGTCCTGAGGGTTTGGGTGAAGAAGACAAAGTGGGGAATTGGGGTAAGCAATACTGCCTATTCCTCTACTCTCTAAGTATAATGAATGTTTAACCCTTGCAGTGTGGAGTGGACCCCACTGTAAGGGTATTTTATTTTACAATGCCAGAGTTCAGCTTTAAAGTTTGTTTTACTTTCATTGTTCATGCACTATGAACCATTAGTAATGTTCATAGTGCATACACCTCTACTACACTAATATGGAGGAAATTGATTTAATTAAACCCTCAAGTATCTCTGGAGATCAACCAGTGGCAAATCTGCTTAAGTGTGGATGACATTATTTTACTTCATAAATCCTCACTGAACCAGCATTATGTTTCTTCTTGACCACATTCACAATCCAAATAAATATATTAACTATAAAGTTACGCAGCACACATCTTGAAAATATTTGTTTACACTGGAGGACACTGGTGTTTATGCAACTCAAATACTGCTGTATCATTGTCATTCAGCAGTTTGCCTTAGGTGATAGAGAGATTTTAATGGGCTAGGTTCCTCCAAAGTCATACTCTCCTTGAAATAGTAATTATATTGTTTGTAGATAGAAAAGTGTCATTATGTACTACAAGAAAATGCACAAAAATGCCTCAGTTGTGCAAAAAAAGAGGGAGAGGGGAAAGTATATCTGAACCAAAGAACAAAAATGTAATATACTTGGAGCTTACCAGTTCTTAGACATGGTGTCTGCATTTGTTTTTGTTCTTTTTTTCTATGTTCACCTGGTGATTCTGTCAATAACACACTTTCTGTCCTTGGTTGACAAAACTGACTCAATTTACTTTAGTCTTCTTTAAGAAAAAAGTGTTGTCACCCTGAAGTAGACTATAAAAAAAACAACCTTTGTCCACTTCTCCATAACATAATATACTGGGGAGAAAGCCCACTGAGAAATCTGGGAATGCTAATTGATAATACTTTACAAAGGCAGAAAGCACATGAAGATAGGAGGTTTAACCACTTTCAGGGCACATTTCATATATACTGCGGCAGGGCTGCCCTTCAGGGCGAAATGACCTGTATGTCTTTTCTTTCTTTGGGTCTGTGGTGTGCATGCGTGCCGCCGGCGACCCCTAACCGCTGTGATTGGACACATCAGGAGCCAATCAGTGGGTCCGGTGGACCAGATGTTCATCGGCACCCTACAATAATTTCCAAGAAAGGCAGAACGGCAGTCTGCCTATGTAAACAAGGTAGATCACTGATCTGTCAGAGGGGAAAATGGAGATCTTGTGTTTCTGCTAAGTATGAACATAGATCTCTGTCTTCCCCTAGTCAAAACAACCCCCACACAGTTAGCAAGCACTCCCAAGGAACACATTTACCCTTTGATCGCCCCTGATGTTAACCCCTTCCCTGCCAGTGCCATTAGTACAGTGACAGTGCACTTTTTTAGCACTGATCACGGTATTGGTGTCACTGGTCCCTAAAAAGTGCCACTTAGTGTCAGATTTGTCCGTCACAATGTCACAGTCCCACTAAAAAAATTGCTGATTGCCACCATTACTAGTAAACAAAAATCCATAAATCTATCCAATAGTTTGTAGACACTGTAACTTTTGCACAATCAATCAATATTAGGATTCTTTTACCAAAAACATGAAGCAGAATACATATTGGTCTAAACCGATGAAGAAATTAGAATGTTTACATTTTTTTATTAGGTATCTTTTATTGCAGAAAGTAAAAAAATATTGTTTTTTTTTTTCAAAAATGTCAGTCTTTGTTTGTTTAAAGAGCAAAAAATAAAAAACACAGAGGTGATCAAATACCTCCAAAAGAAAGCTCTATTTATGGAAGAAAAGTACATATATTTTATTTGTGTACAGTGTCGCACGACCGCGCAATTGTCAGTTAAAGTAACGTTAAAAAATGGCCTGGTCAGGAAGGGGGTAAACCTTCTGGAGCTGAAGTGGTTACATGATAAGCCTTTAAGATTTCTGGTAGGATCAACAGGTTTTTTTTGTACCTGGTGAGTCTGTCAATAACACACTTCCTGTCCTTGGTTGACAAAGTTGACTCACTTTATTCTTCTTTAAGAAAAAGCGTTGTCACCCTGAATACAAATAAACAGTTCACACTGCGCTCTCTAGATTAGGCTATGACACAAACAAGGTGTATCAAGTCCAAGAAATGTTAATAGATGGAACTAGTGGATGAGGAATGGAACTGTCCTTAGTGGCTGCAGGCTGAAGGAGAGCTAGGAGAAACTCTGAAATGTGAAAGCAGATAAAAGAGCAGTGCCTACTAAGTGCAGTATTAAAATCAATTTAATATGTAAAAACACATAAAAATGTGCACTCCCAAAGGGAGATAGTAAAACTGCATTGTAAATCTCAGCAGGATCATCCGCTGTATCTGGGTGAAGTGATCTGGGGGACCGTCATTCCGCTGCAAACAGGGACACAAACGTGGTTCCCAGTGCTTCCAGCACTTCAGGAGGACCGAGGACGGTCTGCAGTACACAGGAGCAAGATGATGACGTCCCTTCCGGGTATAGGTCCAGTGGGGATAGTGCGCGTTCAGATCATCCGTGATCCTTCCTCAGGCTTGGCTGGGGGCCAGTTTTTGAAAAGGCAAATATATACACAGATGTACTGTATACACTGGTGTGGGCGGAACTGTCCTGGAGAACAACAATGTCCAGCATGGCTAACTAATACAAAATATTAGTCTATCTATACATAAAAACTCTGTGGGCAAGCATGAAGAATGGTGTAGAAAAAAGTAATCATACTTACATATACACATACATATGAATCTACCAAAAAATCTTGTGGGGACCGTAAGAGCCCGACCTAATTAATAAAAACAGACATTTTTGTAAATAAGATAGTATTATAGGGATGGAGACATACTAAATATAAGGTGGATTGATGGAACTCTAAAGATTAAGAGATGATGGTGGACTCTTTAGTGGGTGTATGGATAGTACATACCTCCTATCCATATTTACATGTATATAGTGCTCCTTATAAACCATGAAACTGTATAGTGTAATGAGATGTGAAAGTATGGGATATATTGGATCTTTTTATATGGAATAGGATATATCGAAGTCCATAAATAATTAAAACTGGAAAGCAGAACTTTGGGGCAATAAATTTGAGGAAAATACACTATATAGAGAAACTATTAGGTGAAATGGTATATCCCTTTTATATATAGATGGGCAGCATCATAGAACCAAACTGAATGCATTAACTCAATTAGCTATATTTAAAGGAGAACGTTCATTTCTTTATCATCATTCAAGTCTCCCAGTGAGAGGCTGTCAAGATTATATATCCAGAAATTCTCCCTTGCGCAGAGGCACTTATGCTTTGGGGAGATTCATGGATATAGATTTGATTACCCAGACACGTAGTTCCTGGAAGCATTGGTCATGAAATTCCGCAAAATATCTAGCGACATTATGTTGGTCCAAACTCTTGTTGACATAAATAACATACATAAAGTAGGCCACAAGGAAATGTCAAACAGTAAACTATGTACTCTGAGGAACAGTTGAAGAAGTCTGGTATGGTATATCGTTTGTCTTTGGTGGTAAACACTTTCTGACAGTGGGTCACATTTTGGCACATGAGGCACAAGGGTTTGGGGCACTGGTACATCCCACTGATATTTAAGAACCTCAATGGGGTACTACCAATGGGACGCAAGAGCTTTATTTTGTTAGGGGTTATTTGGGCGTTGAGGTTTTTAGCTCATCTATAGGAGAACTTGGGTTGTTCAGGCAAGGTCTCTTTAAGTAGAGGATCCTCCCTCAAGGTGGGCCAGTGTTTCTTGATGATTTGTTCCATCCTCCTAAATTGAGTATAAAACTGGGTAGTCAAAATGCAGTGGCTGTGTGGTAATATCACGTTTCTTTTCTCTATCACCCAAAACATCCAACTGAAGGTAATGGTGGAACACCTCATCAACGATGGTGTCAGGATAGCCTTTTTTAAGGAGCTTTTGTTTCATGAGTTGGCCATGTCAATCAACATATATGGAAAAATAACTGGTCACACTTTCCATGGTGGCTATGATGGGCCTACCCGGTGGACTGGCGGGATCCTTATGAATTTTGGGAAGGTATTAGAAGTATAGACGTTTATAGTAGTGGAGCTTCAAGAAGGAGACCTCAGCTTCTGTAATAATACCTTTTGAGGCAGATCTATCAATCAAACTGTGGGCTTCTACATAAAACTCAGGTAAAGGATCCTTCTTTAGTGTTTGATAGGTGTCACTGTCGGCCAGTAGCCTGGTGGACTCTAGAAGATAGTCAGATCTGTTTTGGACTACAATTCCACTTCCTTTATCTGCTAATCTAATAATAGACAGCTTGCCAGCAATAAGGACCTCATTATTAGATCGGCAGATAAAGGTGGTGGAATTGTAGTCCAAAACACAAAAATAGAGCTAAAGGCTTAGATGAAATGTATAAAAGAGAGCTGCTTTTTATATTGACTTATAATATGTTATTATTTTGCTGTTCACAAAACCCTGATATTTATACAGCCCCCTAACAAAGTAGAACCAGGTGGGTTACGCTAATTACTGGTAAAAAATACAGTGATGCCCTCATTCCACCAAGAGCTTGCTGCCTGGACACTGAAAAACCTCAGCCGGTTGAATAAAAAATGTGACAGTTCAGGTCAGAGCCGCTATACTAACAATCAGATGTTAGTACAGCCATCACCCCTGCTGTGCTATTGTGTTCTGACAAGGGCACGTTCCCCCATGCAGAACATTCCAGTCAGTACTCTCAGCCACTGGCCGAGAGCGCTGATCGGGAGCTGGTCGGTAGACCTTTGTCGGTCATGACCCTTTGCCAGAGGCCAGCTTCTGTTGGACAGGCTGCAATACACACAGGCCAAATGTTGGCCAGTTTCTATTGAGCCGGCTGGTGCCACCTGACATTTGGCCCATGTGTACTAGGCTAAAGGGCAGCAGACTGATGAAGTCAATCCTCTGTTTTTTTTTTCGCTTCTGTCCTCTTATCAGTATGTTCCTTCTTAATACATTTACATATAGAACACCTGGCTCAAAGTCCAAAAGTTTACCCTCTCAATTTGAGTACTGTGGCATAGAGGATTGAAATAGGCTGATACCAAGTCAAACTTAAGTAGGTACTCAAATTGGAGAAAAAATGTACTAATGCATTCTGCACTGGGCTATTTTTATTTACTTTCTGTGCTTATGTATGTCTACAAATCACTACCTTGCTAATAACAAACAACATATTTTTTCAATTATTGCCATAACATGGATTACCAATGAACAAAAAAACTAAATCCACCATTTGATAGGGGTCTTTCCATGTAGTAACTCCCAAACAGCTTCCAAATAAAAGCTTCACTCAGGGGGCGTGGCTTGCCGCGGAGCGGGATGGCAGCTTGAGAGCGGAGCTCCGAGATCCAGGGCTGTTCAACGGCACGAAGCGGCGGTGAAAGACCACCATCAGACACCCGAAACTAAGCGGGACAAAGCCCACAGACTACCACCAGAAAGTGGCGGCGAAGCACGGCAACTTGTCGGGACCTAGAGCCTCGAGGCGAGAGTTCGACGGTAGGGCGAGGCGCCGTTCGGTGCGGGGGACTCACTTCGAAAATAAACCTTCGACAAACCCTCAATGATGTACCTTTCTGGGGATAGTTTACCACCTAAATCAAAAAAACAAGTAACCATTAGGTACAATACCGTTATTAACTTTTTTATACAACAAACAATAATCGTTCCATCACTAAACATCTGTATGTATTCGTGTCTTTCATTTATTTTTATCGGGTCACGTCTTACGTAATCATGTAAAAAAGAGGTTAAACTCATGGATG
>BLSH010465125.1:1370373-1387699 GCA_018402905.1 Glandirana rugosa
ATATATATATATATATATATATATATATATATATATATATATATATATATATCACCACGAGTATACAAATTTATGGGACCGTCTTACATACTAAAGAACCGGTAAAAAGTCTCTTATACTTACTATTGTGTTTTTGAAAGAAAGTGAGTACCAATAACAAACCGACTTCGGTAAATAATAGTTAGTTGACAGAAATGAGAAAAATTTAGTATTACTGTTGTCTTTGATGGGTTTACTGGGACTAATTTTCAAATGTATGGGACCACTAAAACCGGACTATTGTACCTGTGGTCAACTGTGTTTCCCCAAACTTACCGATAATTTCCATTGGTAGGAGTGGACATTAGACAAACGAACATTAATCACACACACTTATTTTCCAGTTACTCAAAGACCTGACGACTGTCTGGGAACGTAGAAAGTAAGTCACGACGTTTCTGAAAAAGTACCCCTTTCGTTTTCTTAACAGCGACTCCACGTTCTTGTATATATATATATATATATATATATATATATATATATATATATATATATATATACATTGGTGCTCATAAGTTTACACACCCTGGCAGGATTTATAATTCCTTGGCCATTTTTCAGAGAATATGAATGATAACACAAAAACATTTCTTTCACTCATGGTTAGTGTTTGGCTGAAGCTATTTATTATCAATCAACTGTCTTTACTCTTTTTAAATCATAATGACAACAGAAACTACCCAAATGACTATGTTCAAAAGTTTACATACAATGGTGATTTTGGCCTGATAACATGCACACAAGTTGACACAAAGGGATTTCAATGGCTATTAAAGGTAACCATCCTCACCTGTGATCTGTTTGCTTGTAATTAGTGTGTGTATATATAAAAGGTGAATTAGTTTCTGGACTCCTGACAGACCCTTGTATCTTTCATCCAGTGCCGCACTGACATTTCTGGATTCTGAGTCATGGGGAAAGAAAAAGAATTGTCAAAGGATCTGCGGGTAAATGTAGTCGAACTGTATAAAACAGGAAAGGGATATAAAAAGATATCCAAGGAATTGAATTTACACAAAGTAATTTGGAGTGATGAGACCTAAATTGAGCTTTTTGGCCACATCCATAAACGCAACATTTGGAAAGGAGTCAACAATGCCTGTGAAACACGGAGGTGGATCACTGATGTTTTGGGGATATGTGAGCTACAAAGGCACAGGAAATTTGGTCAAAATTGATGGCAAGATGAATACAGTATGTTATCAAAAAATAATGGAGGAATATTTACATGCATCAGCCAGGAAGCTGCACATGGGACGTACTTGGACATTCTAACATGACAATGATCCAAAACACAAGGCCAACTCAATCTGACATTGGCTACAGCAGAATAAAGTGAAGGTTCTGGAGTGGCCATCTCAGTCTCCTGACCTCAATATCATTGAGCCACTCTGGGGAGATCTCAAATGTGCAGTTCATGCAAGACAGCCCAAGAATTTCCAGGAACTGGAGGCTTTTTGCCAATAGGAATGGGCAGCTTTTCCATCTTAGATGATAAAGAGCCTCAGGCACAAATACCTCAAAAGACTTCAAGCTGTCATTGATATTAAAGGGGCAATACACAGTATGAAGAACTGGGGTATGTAAACTTTTGATCAGGGTCAGGGTAGTTTCTGTTGTCATTATGATTTAAAAAGAGTAAACACAGTTTATTGATAATAAATGGCTACAGCCAAACACTAACCTTGAGTGAAAGAAATGTGTTTTTTTTTGCGTTATAATTCATATTCTCTGAAAAATGGCCAAGAAATCATAAATTCTGCCAGGGTGTGTAAACTTATGAGCACAACTGTATATATACGGCGGGTGACTTGATGAAAAAAAAAACTAACTATCTAACAAACATCACCCGTGACACTTATACGGTGATCACAGGTGACAGGGGGCAATCAAGGGTTTAAAACCTTTATTGGGGGGTATTTATACCTACCTAGGCCTACTACTAACTACCATAATACTGATTTAGTGTCACAAGTTACACAACTACAGTGATCAGTGAAAATCAGATCACTGCACTCAGTGACACAGTGACAGGGGGTGACAGAAGTAAAGGAGTTAACTGTGGGGCAATCAAGGGGTAAAATGCGTGCCTACCTGAACTGGCGTCAGTGTAGTGTTGTGCACTCATGTTTAGATGTCGTCTCTCCTCTCTCTGGAACCGAAAAGGGCTCCACGAGAGGAGATGGCATCACTTCCTCTGCCTCTGTTTACATTACAGAGGCAGAGGAGGCATTTCTTTGGCCAGGACCGATCATTGGCCTGGCCTGTAGATTGATTGGCCCTGTAGTGAATCCGATCACAGTGGGCGCGCCGGGAGTAGCAGTGGGCACCTACTTGCAATAGGTTGGGGGAATGTGGGATATAGTAAGATGGTCGGGTATGGTATATGCACAGTGGGCTTTAACAGATGGCATGTGGGTAGAATGGGGAAAGGGTGATGATCGGGGAAGAAAAAATAAATAAAGGAAGGATGGGAAAGGTTGACCATCTCTTACTTCCCTCCCTGGTGACAGACTAGATATGTGCAACTCCATAAAGGGTTCATATGAGTAGTGGGAGGGGATGGCCTCAGGGGAATGGGGTCTACAGGTTAAGTGTTATGTGTTAATAAGCAGGTATTCCAGATTTGTGAACCAAGCTGTAGAGTGGGGTGTTCCTGTCTTTAGCTTGGTAGATTGCTTAGGTGGGAGAATTCCGATGTCATCTGAAAATGTGACCAACAATGCCTATTTGGTTCCAGATTTTGTGGGAGTGTCTCATGCAATGTGTATTAATTCTTCCAATTTCGGATACTTTATTAATTTGGTTAAACCATTCCTTGATTGAGGGAGAGGAGTGTATTGGAATGCATTGTTTTTCTGCATTAATCATGTGCATGGCTAATGATTTGTGGTCAGATTTTACGTTTGTTAAATAAAGGAGAGGGAGATTGAGGGAGGAACAGGGGAGTTCCTTGCCATCCTGGGCTACAGGGCTGTCTTTTTCTATTGATGCACACAGTGTAGGGGGAAACAACTCCATAGGACCCAACCTGAAACAGGAAATCTAAGGCAACAGTCATGGCACCAACTTAAAAATGAACATAGCTTAGCAAAAAGATGGCGAACAACAAAACCTCCCACAATTGAGGAAATAATCAACAGAGTAAACAGCCAAGCTATAATGGAAAAGTTACTAGCTTATAAAGAAAACAGAGCCCAATCATTTCAGTTTTCTTTATAAGCTAGTAACTTTTCCATTATAGCTTGGCTGTTTACTCTGTTGATTATTTCCTCAATATCTGACTATCTTCAAACAAGTCCTTTCACCCAGACTAAACCCCAACCCCTCACTGATTCTCCAAATCTATGAGTGCCAAAACAGCAATAGACTCTCCCACACCACTTAAACATATTGGAAATTTGTGACTTCAGAGTAATAAAGCCATCTATGATCCACAGGCTCATGTATGCATACCCTAGCTTACAAAGACACATGGAGGTAACTGTTATATTGTTATCCTGTTATATTGTTGAACTGCCATGAAGTAGCAAAGGTACACATCCTCTCTCTTACTATTCACTAAGGTTACAGAACCCCACTCACACTAAACAATGTCTGTCCACAGTTAGATCCCAATATGGGTTGGCAGACTGGTCCCAGTTAGAGAGGTATATGCAGCCTTACCGAGTGGGGACAAACGTAGATCGTTTACTTCAACCAGGTGTTATACTGTTTCTATGTGAACCAACGCCTGTTTCAAACACCTGGTTTTTTACCCTGAATATCGACTCTATCAAGGTTATTGAATTTACTTATCACTGTTTATCTTTTTCCTTGTATGCTCCCAGTAGAGGGAAACAACCTTTATGTAAAACTTCAAACTTTCAAAAATGTATTGTTAAAAAAAAAATGAACATAGCTAAGGATTAAAAGAAATAGAAGCTGAATATTTGGTAAGTGATTCAGCCAGTTGATGAACTTACTTTAAAAATAGGGTTTGATATACCTTTAAGACCAAAGAAAAGCACAATTATATACTTTTAATGCATAAAGAATGCGTATTTGCAAAACCACCCCCGCAGGGGTACACCAGAAGATCGCATGCACCACAGGAAATGTTCAGTGTGGATGCTCAGCTGTCATGCTGATTCAATGACTTCAGTACTTGCTGAAGTCAGTAATGGAGGCCCCTATATTTCTTACAGTGCAGGTAAGATAGGTCTTAAGAAGCCAGCACTTAATAAATGTGAATCTCCAGTGAAGGAATAAGTAATTATCCTTGAAAATGACCTCTCCTTTATTTCCATACCAATAAAATTTGGCAGGGAATCAGTAGGTAAAACAAAAGCATTTACATTAGGCATTCTTTGTTACCATGGTTTTTGAACTTTGCTGAGCATTTCTATTCCCTTACTGCAATCTTTTACCCATGGCTCATAAACTAAATAGACATTTTAATTTTAAAATTAAAAATAAATGATAACAGTATGGATAGATTTTCGTTTAATAAGCTAAATTATATTTGTGACTGTTGTAACTTTGAAACTTGCTAGCTTTGTGGTATCATTTTTAAGCCTAATTTTGTTTTAATTCTGTTTACTAGAATTTAATATCCCTAATTGTATAATTTTGTACAAAGGACAAGGTATAGTGTAACATAGGCCTAGATTATACTTTTCTCTTTAGAATAAAAAAAAATGAAGGGCTAGTCAACTTAAGGCATCAATAACATTTTACAGAAAGCCTATTAATAATGTTTACAATTAACCATAGACAAATTGTAGATGCTCTTTAGAAATTAAAGGAACACTAAATGCAAAGGGAAAAATTATAATATGTGAAATTATATAGCTAACATTTACAGTTAGCTCTAGAGGTAGCTATTGAGTAAGGTAAAAATTGAAACCAAATTGGCATTGTTACTCTCCACTAGTGAGAAATTCTACATTGCACATAGTCTAAAAGATTTCTAGTTCTCTGGTAGGAATGTGAGGCAACAAATAAAAAATACTTATCCATAATATAAAATAGTAAAAGGAGACAATGTGTCGGGGGACAACAGCATATGCCTCTAGTCTTTCCTGGCACTGTCTACAAGCAGTGGGGAAATGTTACAGTATGTATTATGGCTTATAATAATGATGTTCCATACACACAGTAGAGTGAGGTGACTGACCTGTGGAACTTTGTGTAATACTTATGTTGTTACAAAATCTGGACTGTCCCTTCCCACTGAGCCCTTCCTTGACTCAGAGTGGTAAACTGAACAGCTGAGATACTCTTTCTGCTCCTAAAGTTGCTTGTTCTTATACTGTAAGTGGGTTACAGATTAGGAAAGCAATCTTGAAATTTGAATAGCAATCTTCAGCAGCCTTTGCAATAGTGTATTAGCTTTTTAATCTCAGCTTGAAACCCCTGTACAATCCTCTCTGTATAACAGGCCCTCCTTTCCTCCAGGAGATATTAGCACGTTTGTACCCAAAGGCCACGCACATCAACACCATTACTCCGAGGGAAATGTTTTAACAAATATGGGAAGCAGTTTAAAATGGGAAACAAATCAGAGCGCATGCGCAGCCCTAGCTAGCAAGTCATGCACTGCTAGAGCTCCGCTCCTTCGGGGATATACCGGCACATAAAGCACCGCATACCGCCAGAGATCAATGCCGGCTCCAGGCTCAGCTCCTGCCCGACATCACAGGGAACACCCCGGACCCCTCGGCATGGTCCTGCGACCATCCCGCAACAAACTTTCCACGGCCACAATCCGAGAGGCCTTCATGCGGGGACACCTCAAGATGGCGGCGGCTCCCTCCTCCTCATCAGCCCGAACGTCTCCAGCTAAAGGCATCCGCTCCACCAAGCAGAAACAGCAGCTGCCTGCCCTCCATCAAACATTAGAGGACTCGGACAGTGAGTACCCAGCACTCCTTAACCCTTCCCTCACCCCCTCTGCTGTACCACCCGACCTGTTAAATCAGTTTGAAAAAATGCTGCATAAGGCCCTCAAACAAACCTCAGACCATATCACTTCCAGCCTCTCCAAGGAAATTAGAGAGCTAGGCACTCGCACTGCAGCACTGGAAGATAAAGCAGATGACTTAGAAGCTATTGCTAACGATCATACTGCTGAAATTGAAAATCTGAAAGAGGAAAATTTAACTCTTCTCGCTAAGCTGGAAGATTTTGAAAATAGAGCACGCCGGTCCAATATCCGCATACAGGGCATCCCTGAGACTGTAATTGACCTCCATTCCACAGCCACAGCCCTATTCCAAGAACTACTACCCTCCATCCCAATCGAGCGCCTCGAGATGGACCGAATCCACAGAGCCCTCACCCCTAAAAAACAAGACGGTCCCCCCAGAGATATCGTGGCAAAATTCCACTTTTTCAGAACAAAGGAACAATTAATGGAAGCCGCCCGCAACAAGGATACCCTCAATTTCCAAGGCCATAAATATCAGCTATACGCTGACCTCTCTCAAACCACCATCACCAAACGCAAGGCAATGAAGCCATTACTACAAGAATTGCAAAAATGCAACATCTCTTATCAATGGGGCTTCCCTTTCTCCATTCGTTTTGCTTATCAAGGCTCTAAATTTAAATGCAGATCCCCAGAAGAACTCTCACAAACCCTGCAAGACCTCCACCTCTCAGATGCCTCTCACAACTCTGGACCCTCCAGACGCCGCTCCGCCTCAACATCCCCCCGCAAACCCCCACCATCTTCAGGCTCCTCCAACAACACTTCCTTCCACAAGCGAACCCGGCTGACCTCCCCCCCCAATGGCCAGGAGGACTCAATGGACTGAAACCACCAACAGCACTCATTTCATAAGTTCATGGTTTGTCCCTTAAGACACCACTTACCAGCGATTCAACAACTGAATGGGTTCTGTCTACAATACTGGACCAACCCTATCAAGAACTCCCATACTGTAACACTTTGTTATTTTGCTCCAACTCCTCCACCCTAGACCATCTCCTCAACAGATCTGGTCACTACAAACGTTGGGGTTGAGAAACAGCAACAAGATTACTGTCTACAACATTGCCCCTCTGGCAAATAAAGCCTACACCATATCCAGCCGGTATCCCCACAAGGAGGCCCCGTGCGCTCCCATACTCTCCCCCTCGTGGGCCCACCCCTAATATGTGGACCCCCGACGCGGGACCTTTTTCCCCAGAACGGGAAACTTTCTCCCCTTCTCGGGCCATTTTTTCAAATTTTTGTTTCATTTTTTCTTTTTTTTCAATTTTTTTTTTCAATTTTTCCAACGTATACGTTAATGTTATATAATGTTGTTCTTCCTATCATCCTTCCAACAGAATGTATTCTTTTTGATGCAACAAGTTATACTCAGATGCTTAATATTGTCTTGTCTGTTTGCTCTTATCTCCCCATTCTAGCCTCTTCACTTCTCCTCTCTTATCCCCTCATATCTATAAGGCAGAACCCGAGCAGCCCATGCCAAACGTCTTCAGGTAAGCCCTACCTTACACTTATCTCACCATGCCCCCCCTGAACATCCTAACTCTGAATGTCCAGGGCCTCAATATCCCCCAAAAACGTACCAAGGCATTCAACTTCTTCCAAAAACAAAAAGCCCAAGTGATCTGCTTACAAGAAACCCATTTCGCCGCACGCAACTCCCCTAAACTCTGCTTCCAATCATATCCCCAAATCTTTTCAGCCCCTGCCTCCACAAAAAAACGAGGCACTTTAATCGCAATTCACAAATCCACCCCATTCTCACTCAGATCCGAAATTAAGGACCCTGAGGGGAGATATATCATCATAACAGGTCAACTCGCTGACATAGATACCACTATAGTTTCCTACTATGCCCCAAACAAACGCCCGCTTCCCTTTCTTTCTCATCTCATGCAAACAATTGACAACTGTAAATTCGGCACAATCATTATCTGTGGGGACTCCAATCAAGTCATATACCCCTTCTTAGATAAATCACCTCCCGCACCCACCACCACTCAACACAAACAGTCATTCCAACTACTTTTAAACCAATTCCATCTGGTTGATACATGGCGTGAAGTTAATCCTGGGAAGAGAAGATACACACACTATTCACATCCACACAAGACGTTCACGCGAATTGACCACATATTAACCTCCACATACCTTTCTCCGGAAATACTCTCTTCTCAAATTATACCAATCCCCTGGACTGACCACTGCGCAGTGCTCACATCTTTCTCGTCTATTCTACCTAAGTCCCAGGACACCTCCTGAATCCTTCCCAAAGACCTTCTCAATCACCCTTCACATAAACTTCCCATTGAACAAGCACTTAAAGAATACTTTACACTGAACTCAACGCCAGACATTTCCCCAATCACCCTCTGGGAAGCACATAAGCCATCTATACGCAACACCATCCAAAAACACACCTATCTCCTCAAAAAAGAACGCAAAAAATTAGCAGAAACCCTTGAAAAAGACTATCTCCAGGCCCACTCCCAATTCTCTTCAGACCCCAACACTAAAAACAAATCTTCCCTTGACCTGGCAAGACTACAACTTGACCTTTTCTTATCAGAAGAAGCCAACGCCCTTAACCAGAAAATAAGACACACCAACTATATGAAAGCCAACAAGCCCGATACCCCGCTAGCCCGCACCATAAAACGATTGAACTCTCCATTCAACCCAATTAGACTCAAGACAGGTAAAGACTCCTACACCAGCAACCCCCAAAAATTGCCAACAAATTCTACTCCCACCTTAGCTCCCTCTACTCGCAAAAAACCCATTACGACCCTACCGACACCGAAAACTACCTCTCCCAACTAAAACTCCCACAATTAACACAAGAGGAACGTGACCTCACCGACAGTCCTATAACACCAGAAGAAATCATACTGGCCATTAAACAGTTAAAACCCAACAAATCCCCAGGTCCCGATGGTTTCACCGCAAATTATTATCGGGCCTTCCCAGAACTCCTGGCCCCGGTCCTATCCAAAGCTTTCAACGCCATCCTAAATCAACACAAGTTTAGAGAGGAAACATTAACAGCCATTATCAGCATGATCCCGAAACCCCATTCAGACAATTCTCTCACCTCAAATTTCCGCCCCATTTCCTTATTGAACATAGACATAAAACTCCTAACCAAAATCCTAGCCACAAGACCTAACACCTTTATTGGTAGATTAATCCACAAAGACCAAACCGGATTTATACCCCTCCGCCAGACTAGTGACAATGTCCGCCGAGCAACACTCATAGCCCACGCAGCCAGAAAAAGACGCATTCCAGCATATTTTCTATCGCTGGATATAACCAAAGCTTTTGACACCCTGTCCTGGCCCTACCTCCTCCACACCCTACGAAATTGGGGATTTGGTCCTCAATTTCTCAGTTGGGTTGAAGCTCTATATGATAACCCGAAAGCCTATGTTAAATATGCAGGATACAACTCGCAAAAATTTAACATTGAAAGAGGAACAAGACAGGGCTGTCCGCTATCTCCTCTCCTCTTTACACTTGCAATCGAACCCCTGGCTACTCAAATCAGATCAAATCATGATATCAAAGGCATTGAATTCGGAGGACACTGTCACAAACTCTGTCTCTTTGCGGACGACATCTTGTTATTCCTATCATCCCCCTCCATCTCTGGCCCGAACCTTATTCGCACCCTGGAAGCCTTCTCCAAAGTCTCTGGCCTGACAATTAATAAACAAAAATCCAAAGCACTGAACATTTCCCTGTCCCCACATGAACTATCCCAAGCACAGGCTTCCCTCCCTTTCCCTTGGGCAGCAAAATCCATTCCCTACTTGGGGATTCAGCTCCCTGCAGACCCCACCCACCTTTTCCACCTAAATCTCCCCCCCATGCTTAGAACCATCACCGACCTGTTGGACCGATGGTCCTCTTTACCCCTCTCATGGCTAGGTAAAATAGCTGTAGTGAAAATGTGCATCCTTCCGAAACTCCTATACTACTTTAGAGTCCTCCCTACCTCAATTCCAACATACTATCTCCGTATTCTCCAATCACGGACAATTAGATTCATTTGGGGTCCCACCAGACCCAGAGTCCCCAGACACACTCTTTTCCTCCCTAAGCTAGGAGGAGGCCTGGGGGTGCCCAACTTCTCCCTCTACTATAAAGCAGCCCAACTAGCGAGTCTTCCAAAATACCACGCCACTCAGGAAACCCCATTATGGGTTGCCATTGAAGCTGTAGACTGTGACCCCCTGTCCCTTGCTAACATCTTATGGCTTAACCCGAAAGATAGCCCACCCATCACCAACCCAATCACCAAGCATTACCTGTCTCTTTGGAATAGACTCAAAACGAAACACCTGCTACAATCCTCCCACAATCCTCTCCTTTCATTCCTCCAGAACCCCACCTTTAAACCAGCTTGGGGACAACCTAAAGCTTTCCAGGCTTGGTCAACCCTTGGGCTACTCAGACTCTCTGATCTAACCTCCTCCTCCTCCTTTCTCTCCTTTCAAGACCTGAAAGATAAACATAATATCCCTCAATCAGAGGTCTTCCGATACCTCCAGATCAAAAATTTCTACACGCCCAATATCACAAATAACGCTCCTTACAATAGCCTAACCTCCTTCGAAAACTTCTGTAGACAAGATCCCCACGCTAGGGGAATTATTTCCACACTATACTCTCAACTCCTGTTTACCACATATACTGCACTCCCTTCATATACCCAAAAATGGGAAGAAGACCTTGGCTCCCCCCTCGATAGGGCCCAATGGGCAACAATCTGGAACGTGATTAAATCTTCCTCCCCTAATACCCGAGTACTAGAAACCAATTACAAAGTTTTAACTAGATGGTACCTGGTCCCATCAAGAATCGCGAAATACGTCCCCTCACACTCCCCACATTGTTTCCGAGGATGCAACGAGCCAGGAACCTTTTTTCATATTTGGTGGACCTGTCCCCTAGCCCGCACCTTCTGGACCACCATATTTAGTATGGCGTCACAATTAACTGACCACCCCATTGATCCTAACCCTGCTACGGCTCTCCTTTTTTTAAAGCCAGACGGCCTCCCACACAAACAATTTTCCCGATTAATACCCCTCCTAACCGCCGCCAAACAGATCATCGCTAAATCATGGAAATCCTCCTCCCTCTCAATCCCAGAAGTAAAACACAGAGTAACCACTTACATGATTCACGCAAAACAAGACGCCATAGACAAAGACCGTCTTCCCAAATTTGAACTACTATGGGAACCCTGGATAAACAATTTTCTTCCTCATGCCTTCCAAAAGGAAGTTCTTCGGCCATGGTGAGATCCCCTCTCCCTAATGCCAAATCTGATCCTCGACAGGGCTGCTCGGACTGCCACTTAAATCTTAAACTACCCCCTCTTTTTTCCCACCTTACCTCCCCCCCTCCCTCAACCTTTCCTCGCCCTCTCCCCTAAGATCTCCCCCCTTTCTTCTTCTTCCTTTCCTTCTCCGTAATCAATTTTATTATATTATAACATCACCTTTGAGCAAATCTAGACACTCCTCTCTGCGACTGAAGCTACAGTGACATTCGCCCCCTCAAGCAACTCTCCTCCTTGGTAACTCCCTCAGACCCCCACCTTCTACGGCACAGTGAGTCCCCATTTGGGGTGCCCAGAAGGTGACTCGGTCAACCGGGGTCACCCCTGGAATAACTACTATTCATCACTCCCTCAGCGATTCCCTCACATGTTCACTGTACTCCCTATAATCTACTATAGTTGCATGTCTAAACCCTTTTTCATCAATGTACCATAACAACTTGTTCTTTATGCTCATCTGTAATTTTCTTGAAAATTCAAAATAAAAGTTGTTAAAATGGGAAACAATTTTTGTTTAAAGTAACTTTATTGCTATAAAAAAAAACTAAAAAAGGCATGCCTATAAGGGCCAGTTCAAACATAGATGATCCGACTTCAGAAGGGACTTTGCTAGGCGATTTGAACACTACTTTAAGGTGATTTAAGCTCGACTTTGGGGACTTACAATGTGACCTGAAGCAACCTCCATGCCAGGCAACTTTGCCTGTGGCCAATCAGAGAAGGGAGGGAGGGGGTTGCCTGGGTAATTTGTGGGGAGTACCTTTGTAAATTTTTTTCTTTTTCCTGTAAAGTAGCTTTAATATAGATGGGGATTGGACTTGGAGGAGACCTCCATTGAATTCTATGGGCAAATGTCAGATAGAAGTCGCCTTGAAGTAGTACAGGAACCTTTTCTGAAGTCACCTTGAAGTGCAAAGCAACTTCAGTAGTGTACATTAAGACGGACCCCCCTTTCACTTCAATAGTATTTCTGATATCAAGCGACTTGGGACAACACAAGTCGGATCGCAAATCGCCTATGTGTGAACCGGCCCTTAAGAAAAAAATACCTGTATCTTTAGTATGCACCACACCTGGGATGGATGTCTGGTTCCTCACTGTACATTGTAGTTCCACCAGTTTCTATATCATTACTGTGACCTGTAGTGAAGTAGGGGCCAACAGGTGAACTTGCAGAACAGGATCAGACACCCCCTTCAAGATCAGCATCAAGGATAGTGGAACAGAAAAGTCTGCATCCATTTCTTTATAGCAGACCTGCTTTTTATTTCTTTTCAAAGCAGCACATTCTTTTGAAATTAGTGTAGATTAATGACAGTGAAACTAAATACATATAGTGAGCTTGCCCTGCTTAATGAAGCGCCTGCAGTCAGTGGTAATAACGTTTCTCAGAAGTATCAGTAATGTGCATCATCGACATACATCTGTAGACTTGGCAGTTTCTCAATCCAGCCATGAGTAGCTCTTTTTTTTTATAGAACACCCCTGATCCCACTAGTTGCTCTTCATCTACACGAACAATTGTTCTTTAATTGTTCCACCAATATATAACTTCAATCTTTTCATATTTACAACATATTTTGATATTTTGTTTTTAGTATACACATATACTTCCTTTAACACTGACACCCAATATATGGTTCCTTTTAGGAAATAATATAGAATTTGTTTGCTCTCTAGCTTATTTGTTATAGATTAATTGGGGACCCGATAATATCTGATGTTGGATTATGTATTCTCGCTGGATGTCTTTTATTTTATTTAATGTTATGTACAAAATTGTACTTATTATCTTTAAAAATAAATAAAATACTGGAAAAAAATGATTGATCATGCTGATTAGAAAACTTGCCCTGATTTTGCCATGTTTGTCTTTTATAACAAGATGCAATGACAGCAATCATCAGGACCTCTCATTGCCTCACCCGTCCTATAGCCATTAACGAGAATGAGAATGTGGCACTTAAAACATTCTTTCTAATGGTACCACTTGGTTTGTTTAAGGTGCATTGATAGCTTAAAGTCTAGGTAGAGGATGAGTTAACCATAATATTAAAAATTATGAATGAGGTTTTCTGAATTACACACAAAGCCAGTTTAGCTGTAGAAACATACAGTATATACCTTGTATAATTAAAAACTCTAGTCAAATGTTGTTGGGTTTGCAGTCTTTGGTAATAAGACAGGCATCTCTGTTGTTGATCACATGGTGATCTCTTATGATCTCTTATAACTATGAGAAAAAAGAAAATACATACTGTACATGATGCAGTTCATCAATAGCATTAACACAGCTGTCCACCTGTAACATATTTTTATTCCCCATTGAGTCTGCAAGTAAGTCTGTTATTTTTCAATCTACTTTAACAGTCCAAGTGTGCCAGCAAAAGTGACAGTTAGAGGCAGTTAGATGATAAAGACAAACACTGAATATGGATGCTTATAAAGGGCAGCTTTTATTTACTTTGTTTAAGCCTACCCCAAAAGGAAAAAAAAACAGTTTCCAAATCTAGTAGTCCATCTAATGCACCCTCTTCACAGACTGAAAATGCTGCTGTCCAAGGGGGGCTTTGTTTCTCTTCCACAGATACAGTGGAGGAGTGAGCGTAGCCACTTTAAGACGTGAACTGTTAACAGCAGGATCCCCAAGGTCAAAATAAAGAAAAAAGTCTAAAAGTGAAAACTACTGCATACACCACCTCTAAGGATTGGTAAGCTGCAATATCTTAAATATTTGGGTTTAGATATGCTTTAACCACTTCAGTCCCAGAAGGATTTTCCACTGTAGGACCAGAGCACTTTTTGTAATTCTGCACTGCATTGCTTTAACTGACAATTGTGCGGTCGTGCGACATTCTACCCAAACAAAATTGGCGTCCTTTTTTCCCCACAAATAGAGCTTTCTTTTGGTGGTATTTGATCACCTCTGCGTCACTTCTGATCACCGCTATAAACAAAAAAGTGCAACCATTTTGAAAAAAAAACAATATTTTTTACTATTTGCTAAAATACATATCCAAAAATAATTTATAAAACAACAAATGTATTCATCAGTTTTGGCCGATTTATATTCCTCCTATTTGTGGTAAAAAAAAAATCACTATCAGCGTTTATTATTTGGTTTGCGCAAAGCAAAGGTTGCCACGTTTACAAACCATGAGAATTAATTTATGGTGTTTTTACATTTTTTTTTTTTGCAGTAATGGCTGCAATCTGCAATTTTTATTGGGACTGTGATATTGCAGTGGACATGTCGGACATTTTTGACACTTTTTTGGGACCGATGACATTTATACAGCGATCAGAAATTTAAAAGCCACTGATTACTGTATAAATGTCATTGGCAGTGAAGGGGATAACTTACAGGGGGAAATATAGGGGTTACCTGTGTTCACTAGGCGTGTTCTAACTGTGTGGGGGCTGGGCTCCCAGGGGTATAAGAGATCTAACTGATCCCAGTGACAGGGATCAGTAGATCTCTTACATGCCGCCTGACAGAGTGGGGAACTGCCGTGTTTATATCAGCAGTTTCCTGTTTTTCTTCTGTGCCAGGTGATCGTGGGTCACGGCGGACATCGAGTCTGACCCGTGGCCATACTGCTGGAGAGTGCGGTGGGCACAAGAGTGTGCTGCCATTTATAGACGGCGATTTGCGCTATTGTGCCACTCTACAGCAGTAAATGTACGCGAGCAGGTTGTTAACCGGTTAATAGTCTCTATCAAATTGTCACTTGAATGATGTTGGCCATTTATTTATTCTGTACCATTTTCCTGCCACCTTTTTTTCCTGCCACCTTTTTACTGTTTAAATGTATACAGTAGGATCGGGTCTTAGGTAGACACACTCACTTTTTGACAACACATTACTGACTCATGTTTCTAAATAGATTTTAAACATAACTCCACCTTCTCAGGTTCATTTTATTAAGTTGACTCATGATACAATATATTTCATTGTGCTATTGTGCTATAGTTGTGGCTTTTATTTTAGCTACATCTTGGTATAAGTCTAGCATCATGCTAAAGGAACAAAATATGTGCAATCACTTATGGCATGACACCTCTTTCAGTAACATGCCTGTTTTCTGTTTTTATGTTTAGGCACTTCATATATGTTTGGTATTGCTATTTACTGATCAAGTCTCAGAAGACAAGAACAGGTTATTTGCCTGAATGATTGCGGAGAAATGGATTCCCCATGCAACCATTTTCCTGATACATTTATTAGGTCAGGCACTGCAAGCTGCTCTCAACCCAAATGAAAATAAAAGAGTAGAAATATGGGATTCTTCCACAAATAGATCTCTAGGTTGCTGAGTGACACACAACATTTTTCAGGCACTGATGGAGCTGTGTACTGTTACTCTGATCTGTGTAATTCTTTTCCCTGTGTCTATAGGCAATGTATTTCCAAGGAACATAGAGAGAACAGTGCAGTAAGCTGCATGTGGGTAAAAACTTACATGAGCAGATGGACATGGAGTCATTGTAACAATTAGCATGTGTGAGGGAACTGTATTTTGCTCATTAGGAGCCATGCCACTCAAGGCAATCATTAATTTTGGCAGGGATTTCAGTAACTAAAGCTAAATGGTCTTTTGTTGCTGCAATAAAATCATTAGAAGAATATCACATTAGAAAAACAAAAACACATACTATTTCTAAGGTCAGTGTGCCATGTTGCAGGTTCTATACTTATGAATAGTGAGTTAATGCAGTAGAACACGGCTAAATAAATTATGAAAAGTAATTAAGATGTGTGGTGTGTGTGTGTGTAGCTAATAGGAATATATCATTCACTAGCCTGACTACAGTAATTTGACAGGATACTGTGGGTTACTGCATTAAACTATGCATGATATAATGATTAAATTATTTGAAAAATAAGCAAGGATTCTGAATAGTTTCAGTATATATTGGCTCTAGTGCTATTAAAATGTCTCTTTTTTATCAACGTTTTCAAACTGGCTGCCTATACACACAAATTCCCTATTTGTAAGCTTAGACCCTGTTGTTGGAACTCTTAAAGATACAGTAGGACAACTGCAGTATACTACTAAGCAGGGACTCATGATTTATAGGGAATATTTGACCGACTGATTAAAGTTGGGGCTAAAGCTTATATAAAGCCAGAGTCAGCCAGTCTCAGAACCTTTGCAAATAATGTGTTCCTCAAAGTACTAACGGATTCACCATCCTCAAAGCCTCAGCCCTCCTCCTACCACCAGATGTTGAAAGTGATTGAGCTCACTCTGTGTTTGGCTTTGTGCTAGTTTATGAGGTTGCATGTGAATACAAGACTAGATTCTGTTTGAAAAATGATAGTGGTGTCCCTTATATTTCATGTGTGTTTGTTAGACCAGTTGTTCCCATCCTTTATCAAGCTGTCATAAACCATGATATAAAAAAAGTTTATGACATAGTATTGCATATACATTTTGCAAAATGCATATATAGTCTGCAAAAAAACACAGACAATAAATGAGCAAACCAATGGAAAATATATAAGATATGTTTTGCTGTTTCCTCATGTTCTACAGTTTACAGTTTAGTGTCTTGATGCATTCTGGGTAGTGTTGAGCGAACCCGGACTGTAACGTTCGGGTCCGTACCGAACTTTCGGGTGTCCGTGGCACGGACCCGGACATTTCAAAAATCGTTCGGGTTCGGTCCAGGGATAACAGACACAAAAAAACGTCTGATATATACGTAAAACGTTTTACATATACGTTATGATACAGTATTTGAAAAAAATATAGTACCAAATACTGTCGAACTATTTCCTACCCTTGTTGACCAGATTGTTTGTGTGTACTTTATATTCCCTGTGGTGATAGTAAAAAGTTTGTCTTAGATCAGAACATAAGTGTACGTTGGAGTATTTGATCGTGTTTCGGTTTGTGTCTCACTCGAGTTAGTGAAAGTTGTAGACCACCATCCTCCTCCCGACTCCG
>BLSH010465125.1:1392025-1414142 GCA_018402905.1 Glandirana rugosa
TTGATTTTAATTTATTTTCCCTATCCCCATTTATTTGTAGGGCACTTGCCCTAGTTTGAAGATGATTTTAGAACAGTTATATGGCTTCTACCGTTAATTAATACTTTTCAGACACAGTTTGAAGATGATCCACATTCACCTCCATTTTTGCTTTTTTTATGTTTTTATTATTTAAAAAATATTTAAAGTTATTTCCCTGTCCCCATTTTTTTGTAGGGCACTTGCCCTACCCTTACCCCCATTTTACTTCCTTTTGCAGCCCTCTAGGGCTTTCCAGGACTTTGTTACAGCCATTTTTGTGCCTAAAAGTTCGGGTCCCCATTGATTTCAATGGGGTTCGTTGTCCGTGCGATCGTTCGGGTTCCGTCCGGACCCGGACCCGGACTTTGTCCCGAAGTTCGGCCTGACCAGCAGAACCCGAACTTCCAGAGGTTCGCTCAACTCTAATTCTGGGGCATTGACAACACGTATTAACAAGCCTAGCTTGTTAATCCACTCTATCCACTCTAAAGTGAAAAATGCATTGCAAGTGACTGTAAAATTGCACCAATAGCACGTGTCATTGGACAAGGGAAACAAACATTGATGCATAAAATTGAACTGGCCCTTAGTATTTGTATTTGCAAGAAAATAATTTGTTCCATTATTATTTTTTAAAAACGAACCTATGCGGTAAAGAATTCCACAGTTTAAACTTTCTTAATGTAAAGAAGCCATTCCTAAACCAATGGAAACATTTTTTTCATACATAACTGATGTCTCCTTTTACTTTGTACAGTCCTTGGGAAAATAATTTAATTTGTTAAATCTTTATATTGTCCTTGGATACATATTAGAAGGTGTTAATAAAAGCAACTGTAAGGTATCTTTTCTCCAAACTGAATGTACATGATGTTTCTAACCCTTTATTGTAAACATTTCCATTCTCTTTATATCATAAATTTATATGATGCAAATGTATTTTACTTGTACAGTGTGTTGTTTACATGTAAAGAAAACAGATTAGTTCCATTGAATTTTCTGTTCATTTTAGGCTCTTGTACATATTCCTGTTTTCATTCTTTTTTCCCTTTGCCTGGTAGCAGGTGCTAAAACTGGAAAGTGTGTAATATATTTTCAGAAGATAGCCAATTATACAAGAAGAAATATCGTTCAGATATTGGCCCTATCTGTTATGCAGAGAGGGTGAGGAAAGGGAAGACAAATCTAGTATGTTCACTAAATGCACAGAAAATTACATTGAGATAAACAACTCTTATTAAACTTTTCCCATCTCATAGTAAAATAATGAAACTCACAGAAAAGTTCATTTTATCATTTTCCGAAGGTATGATTTTCATAATGTGGAATAGAAAATGGAAAATTACAGTTCAGTTTAGAAATAAGAAAGCAGAGGGCATGTGTTTTGGAAGAGAAGAGAATGTGCCAAAGGAAAAAAAGATTGGGAGATTAATATAAAATACTATTTATCTTGTGCTATAGCTTGCATTCTCTTTTAAATTAGAGCCTGGTACACAAAGGTTGCAGAAAAATAGTATTCCAAACCCAGTTGCTATTTGAGTACCAGCTTTTTATGTGCTCAACACTGCAGTTAAATCCTTCATTATTATAGCATTTGACATGATGCAATAGGCTATTTACTGATCTGCTTAAAATGATGCTCCAAGTGAATTTGTGTTAATGGAAGCTGTGACGCACATCTCAGTAGTTGGCATAGCTAAGCATTTTCTTCTTTTTTTATGATTGTTTAGTTGGGTTTTCTAGAAAGAGAATGTGTTACTATTTTTAATGCAATAATGTTTATTGGGCCTACTGATGAAAGTATCCCTTGCCAGGGAGAGCTGTTGCATTTCTCAACTTCTTGACCACATACTGTACATACAGTATTCTGGAAGTTTACCCTGTTTGAAATATAAATATGGATTTGCATGATCAGAATTTACCTACTGTTTCACAGCCTAACAATACTGATACACTGGACCCCAATAACAGAAAAGGTAAAGGAAGAAGACCACTTTCTTTTGCTTAAGAAGTGTCAAGCATGGTTACCTTTTTCAAGGTGCCTTACAGAACTTTGTTGTAGCATTTAGGCTGTGTTATATGGCCACACAGAAATACATTTTTGCAAAAAAATACCTATGCCTACAATCATGATACTTCTGAACCCGTCAAATTCCTTCATAGGTAGTCTCTACACAAAGGACTTTGGCGAGTGAAGCTCTTGCAGAATCAGCCAATCAGAGGCTCTGTCTGAGCACAGACCAAGCCACCACAGACTAAAGTATGACCAATATTTCTAAACAAAAGTAAGCTTTTGTGCTGTTTGTTATATTTGGTTGTTACCATTCAATCTGAGTGGTACACTATAGGAAAATTAATGTAAAACTATGCATCTACTTTATGAGCAATAAGAAAGGGCAAGAAGGCTTTGTGACATAAAATGTAATTACATTGTGGTTTGTGGTCACCTTGTAAATGGAATATGTTGACAATACCTTTTATTATGTTATTCTGAGTCCATCATGGATTCTCATTACTTTAAAATAGAAGAGCCTTAAGTATCAAGTGTTCAGGGTGAAGGTTTCCATAGAGGAGTGTGTAATTTGTCAAAATAGTGGCTTAGGGGACACTTTATACTTACAGTGCCTCTGCTACAAACACCATATACTGCAATTGGCAATTAGCTCTCATGGGAATCATGGACAGTTGGGTTTCAGTTTCAAATTGCAGGGTCAATAATAAGTGCTGTTAGTAGCAATATTAGGCCTTCAAACTCCAGTTTACAGATCCTTACCACTACATTATCTCTATATCAATGTAAACAAAAACATTTGGGGTTAGAAGATATTTATTTAAAATATATTTATTTAATTTAAACCAACAAAAATGCTGATTTATGTAAAAAAATGAAATGCCAACAATGCCTCCACACACTGGATCTTCCTGCAGCTAGCCAGTTCACATCACTTTTGTGAATATGTTACTAAATAATGCCTAAATTGGCAGGCGCTGAATAGCCCTTGGTCATAAAAACACCTAAAACATGGGGACACAACTTATTATTCAAATGTACAGAATGTTTAAATAATCGTATAAACAGTATCTCGCAAAATTGAGTACACCACTCATATTTTTGTAAATATTTTATTATATCTTTTCATGTGACAACACTGAAGAAATGACACTTTGCTACAATGTAACGTAGTGAGTGCACAGCTTGTATAACAGTGTAACTTTGCTGTCCCCTCAAAATAACTCAGCAAACAGGCATTAATGTCTAAGCCACTGGCAACAAAGGTGAGTACACCCCCTAAGTGAAAATGTCCAAATTGGCCCCAAAGTGTCAATATTTTGTGTGGCCACCATTATTTTTCAGCTCTGCCTTAACCCTCTTGGGCATGGAGTTCACCAGAGCTTCACAGGTTGCCACTGGAGTCCTCTTCCACTCCTACATGATGACATCACAGGGCTGGTGGATGTTAGAGATCTTGCACTCCCCCACCGTCCGTCGAGGATACCCCACAGATGCTCAATAGGGTTTAGGTCTAGAGACATGCCAGGACAGTCCCTCACCTTTACCCTCAGCTTCTTTAGCAAGGCAGTGGTCATCTTAGAGGTGTGTTTGGAGTCGTTATCCTGTTGGAATACTGCCCAGTGGCCCAGTCTCCGAAGGGAGGGGATCATGCTCTGCTTCATTATGTCTCAGTACATGCTGGCATTCATGGTTCCCTCAATGAACTGTAGCTCCCTAGTGCCAGCAGCACTCAATGCAGCCCCAGACCATGACACTCCCACCACCATGCTTGACTGTAGGCAAGACACACTTGTCTTTGTACTCCTCACCTGGTTGCCACCACACATACTTGACACCATCTGAACCAAATAAGTTTATCTTGGTCTCATCAGGCCACAGGACATTGTTCCAGTAAGCCATGTCCTTAGTCTGCTTATCTTCAGCAAACTGTTTGTGGGCTTTCTTGTGCATCATCTTTATAAGAGGCTTCTGTCTGGGATGACAACCATGCAGACCAATTTGATGCAGTGTGCATCGTATGTTCTGAGCACTGACAGGCTGAACCCCCACCCCTTAAACCTCTGCAGCAATGCTGGCAGCACTCATATGTCTATTTCCCAAAGACAACCTGGATATAACACTGAGCATGTGCAATCAACATCTTTGTTCGAACATGGGGAGGCCTGTTTTGAATGGAACCTGTCCTGTTAAACCACAGGTCTTGGCACTGCAGCTCAGTTTCAGGGTCTTGGCAATCTTCTTATAACCTAGGCCATCTTTATGTAATGCAACAATTCTTTTTTTCAGATCCTCAGAGAGTTCTTTTCCATGAGGTGCTATGTTGAACTTCCAGTGACCAGTATGAGAGAGTGATAGTGATAACACCAAATTTAACACACCTGCTCCCCATTCACACCTGAGACCTTGTAACACCAATGAGTCACATGACACCGGGGAGGAAAAATGGCTAATTGGGCCCAATTTGGACATTTTCACTTAGGGGTGTACTCACTTTTGTTGCCAGCAGTTTAGAAACGAATGCCTGTGTGTTGAGTTATTTTGAAGGGACAGCAAATTTACACTGTTATACAAGCTGTAAATGCACTACATTACATTGTAACAAAGTGTCATTTCTTCAGTGTTGTCACATGAAAATATATAATAAAATATTTACAAAAATGTGAGGGGTGTATTCACTTTTGTGAGATACTGTAAATAAATAAAGCAGGGCACGTGGAAAATATATATAATGATGACATTAGAAATCTACAAAAAGGGTTACTGAGATCACACTCAGGCAGACCTACTTGTATCATAAGCATTTCTCAGCTACACATTCCTTTCATGGGCATAAACTCCTCTGTCGTCCCTGCACTAAGTGGAACCACAACTCTGCAACACAGTCATTGTTCGGTTCTTCAACATCACAGCTTGTCAGATGTATTCACTATTAACCACTTCCTGCCCAGCCTATTGACAAATGACGGCCGGGCGGGGGGTTCATTATCCTGACTGAACGTCTATTGACATCCTCAGGATAACCCGCGATCGCACACCCATGGGGGCATGTATTGCAGTGATTTGTGGTGCTGTGGGTTAGTCTGACCCACCGCATTACCGACTGAGGTAAAAGACTTCCATCGGAAGCCTTTTACCATGTGATCAGCCATGACCAATCACTGCCGGTCACAGTGTAAATAGAAAGAGCCGTTTATCGGCCTTTCCTCTGCTCAGGTCTGCAGACCTGAGCAGTGGAGAGACAATCGGCTGCTCTCCTGATGGGGGGCCTGCGTCACACTGGACCACCAGGGAGCCGACCAGGACCACCAGGGAACCCCCCCAGGGACACCATGAGGAGGCCGCCCAGGACCACCAGGTAGACAATCAGAAGGCCAACCAGGGAACACCAGGGAGCCCCCAGTAGACCACCAGGTCAGGGCTATACAGTGCACTGTAGGGATGGCACTATGCCCATATGTGATGCCTGCCAGTGCCATCCCTAACAGTGCTATATTCACCAATGTCCACCAGTGCCATGTACCAGTGCCCACCTGTGCCGCCTATCAGTGCTCAGCAGTGCCACCTATCAGTGCCCAGCAGTGCCCAGTGCCACCTATCAGTGCCACCTATGAGTGGCTATCAGTGCCGCATATCAGTGCCTGTCAGTGTTGCTTATCAGTGCCGCCTATCAGTGCTTCATATATGTGCCCCATCATCAGTGCAACTTTATCAGTGCCACCTCATCAGTGCCCATCCGTACTGTCTCATCAGTCCCCGTCAGTCTAGCCTCATCAGTGTAGCCACATCAGTGCCCATCAGTGATGGAGAAAATGTACTTATACAAAGTTTTGTGACAGAAACAAATAAAAACTTTTTTTTTTCAAAATTTTCGTTATTTTTTATTTGTAACACAAAAAATAAAAACTGCAGGAGTGATCAAATACCACCAAAAGAAAGCTCTATTTGTGGGAACAAAATTATAAAAATTTTGGTTGGGTACAATGTCAATGTCAATGGGCATTAATGATGAACACCCCTTTCCCCCCCTCAATTGCAGTGCAGTTCAGATCCTAGCATTGTCTGCTTGGCAGAGTTGCCCCTTCTTACTCATAGGACCCTGATTCTCTGACAGGGCTGCTCTATCTTGCAATCAGCTCCTGCCCTCTAACTTTATTCCACCCTCAGGCTGATGCTGCTTCTGTTATGGTAGGGATCAACACTTTCCTCACAAAAACATTAGGGGACAGAGCATTCTCCTTGTGCAGTATAAAAAACACCTTTTTAATTAGAAAGATAAAATCCTACTTATGAAGGCACTAGTCTTGCAAGCTTTTAAAGGAATACACATCCAGTGTACAGTTGTGCTCATAAGTTTACATACCCTGGCAGAATTTATGATTTCTTGGCCATTTTTCAGAGAATATGAATGATAACACAAAAACATTTCTTTCACTCATGGTTAGTGTTTGGCTGAAGCCATTTATTATCAATCAACTGTGTTTACTCTTTTTAAATCATAATGACAACAGAAACTACCCAAATGACCCTGATCAAAAACGTACATACCCTGGTGATTTTGGCCTGATAACATGCACACAAGTTAACACAAAAGGGGTTTGAATGGCTATTGAAGGTATCCATCCTCACCTGTGATCTGTTTGCTTGTAATTAGTGTGTGTGTATAAAAGGTCAATTATTTTCTGGACTCCTGACAGACCCTTGCATCTTTCATCCAGTGCTGCACTGATGTTTCTGGATTCTGTGGGAAAAGGTAGTTGAACTGTATAAAACAGGAAAGGGATATAAAAAGATATCGAAGGAATTGAGAATGCCAATCAGCAGTGTTCAAACTGTAATCAAGAAGTGGAAAATGAGGGGCTCTGTTGAAGCCAAACCACAGTCAGGTAGACCATCTAGAATTTCAGCCACAAGATCCGCATACCAGACTGAAAAACAAATAACTGATCTAGCATGCGGAGCCATGGTTCTCCATGGTCTTGGACATGAGCCGTGGCAATTAGAGGTATGGCCAGGGGGGCAGTACGCTTTGTCCAGCCTCCTTTGTGTGTGTCATTAGCCAGATCCCCCTCATATTCTTGGAGGGTCCTTGCAGTTTGCCAGGGTTTGACACATGTGCACTACTAGCAGCTGGGTCGGATTATGTCCCCGACTGGGACACGCGCAGTTGTAAGGTGTGTGCTCGCATTTGTCAGCACACGCCACCGGGCAGATATTCTGCGAGGCTGCAATGTTGTATATGGAGTTGCTGTCATGGTATGTCACTTTATACATGTTTGGGAAATTTAATAAGACATAATAGCAGTAGTAAGGATGTTGTTACAGATCCTCAATCTGTGCCTTATTGTTTAGGGCATCAGAAATCTAGATGGCTTGTCCCTGGGATACCTGTGTACTGGATAATCTGGCTGAGGGACTTGGGGGGAGCCTATGAAGAGAGTGTTTGCCTTGCACCCCAGGACCTACATACATCTTACTTGCATTGTATATATTTGAATACTACACCAGTATATGAACTGATAATTTACATCAAGGCTGCATTATTAGCTCACTACCTTGACCTGCTATTTTTCTTGGGTGAGTTATATTTTTTTACCATACTAATCAGCATTACTATTTTATATATTATGCAGATGCTTGATACCGTGGATGATAGTCGGTGCATCTATTGCTCCTCCAGATGATTTTTTACTGATTACTTCAAACCTATAGTGTGTTATCACAGATTGTAAGCCCTGATTTTGCAATATATGTTTATGTATTCTACCAACATGTTCCTTCTTCTTGATACACCTGGGACATTATTGTCTCCATATGTGCCACAATGTTAGCCATCTACTTCTGACTGCATGTTCATGGCTTATCTATCTTCTTCATTCACCTTTTTTGGCATGCCTTTTCACGCCCTGGTGGATTATTGTGACTGTATGTGTCCCCATGTCCTTGATGTGCCTACCTGTTTCTAATGGTTTTGGGCTCTTGCACCAGCCAGGGAGATGATGACCAAAACTTTTATTTATATTGTTGAATGTATAATGTTACCATATATTGTGAATACCTACTATATGATATTGGGAAAATAGACCATAAAGGTCTATAGTGGTGATGGGAATTTTTGCGGTGCTGGTACAACTATTTGAACAACAAAGGTAAAATTAAATATTTTTAATAATATTCAGTTAAAACACAAAAAGTGACACATAATTGATTAAGAACAATGGTCCATTGTATGTGGTACATAATGGTACAGACATTTTGTTATATACAGAAGGTTTATAATGACATGGGTGGATTGTGTCTCAACATGTTTCGCCTCAACCCAGTTTCTTCAGGGGACTAGTGGTAATAAACTATAAAGCAATAGAAAAGCCAACATGAATATTACAGTACAGAAAATATTTATACAGATAAATATAACATCGGCACAGTGTACATAAAGTTTCTATGTGGTAGATAATACAGCTCTATGAACTCAACAACTGGCACACTGAGCTTTCACTAAGGCTCTGTGAGCGGTCCCACAGGTCCAAAGGGTGCAGTAAGACCCCAAGCAGGGCTTGCCACGGCCAAAGTAGACTAATACTCACTGTGTGAGACTTGTGAGAAAGTAAAAAAGAAAAAAATATATGTTATATAATAAAAGTTAAACTGAAATGTAGATAACTACAAAAAACTCAATGGACCTAAAGCAGCAGTCCACTGATAATGGCTTATAAATACAAGCTCCAAGGGTAATAAAAAGAAGAAGAAACTTACATGTATTCGTAGTGCTAATGGCAAAATAAACCAGGAGCCAAATCATCAAACAGGTTTAGTCAACAACCAACTGAAAAATAAAATAAAAAATAGAGGACAAAATAAACCTACTAATTATTGAAAATGTCTCACATTTCAATGTTGCCCTTTTATATGTGTAAATAATGTAGATCCATGGTTCAGGGTAACAAGACCCAATTCCAGGTGGAAAGACCCAATTTGGGTAACAGGGTCCAGGGACCTAGGCAGGATGGTGGGGCAGAATGGTACATGCCAACCGAGATACAGTGTGGGGGCACTGGGATCTTACATTTGGCATAAGGCCAATCCATCTCACACTGCACCAAGGTCGGTGTCCATCAACAAATAGCCCCAACAGAAAATTCAATATGCATAATTTGTGGTCATGCTAAACAAAAAATGGCAACAAAGACAGTGGGACAGGGGAGATGACATGCAACTCCAGTCGCCGCATAAACCTTAGTGAATAAAGAAGCATGGGATTTTCACAAAGGTTAAGATCTGCACCCTGCAGTGCTCTGGTGGAGCAAGGGCCTCAGTAGCGTGAGATAGAGGGGAGTAGAATGTACAGTATGTTTTGTTTATTTATATATGATTATTTAAACATTCTGGGCATTTGAGGGATAAGTTGGGTTCCCCTGTTTTAGATTTTTTTTTCTGTGCAGGGGTTATTCAGTGCCAGCTGATTTAGGTATTATTTATGAAAAAGAAACCTTATAAGTAAAAAAAATGTTTATACTGATCATCATATATTTATCTTAGCTTTCATGAACCATGGCCATCATTGTTGAAATTTTTCTTACATGTGTACATCTATTGAGCAATACAATAGTCCTGCTAACAAAGATTATATTACAGCTGAAGTGAATGTTTACCTTACTAGCTTCCTATGTTAAAGTAGTCATTTTCAATTATCTTTGTTGCTCTGTATGTCAGATGTTGTCGATTTGTATTGTATTTCACCCTTAATCCTTTTAAATGGGCTGTGCATCCATCATTAGTCAACCCCATCACAAAATGTGCCCTGAACGTTTTGTGTAATAGCAATAATTCACAAAGTTCTCTCAAAGGAGAAAAATATTTACAGGTTGGATATATTCTGTGCTACATTTAGTTGACATGGAGGCATTCAAAGTTTACAAATGTTTTAATCATCTACTATATGTTCAACCTGCAAAATGTCAGTAATGTTAATTTAATTTGCCTTCAACGTCAACCACAACCTTTTAAAAATGCAGTAAAGAAACAAAAGTCTCTAAATAGCTATTGCATATTTTTTGAGTGCTTAATACATTAAAATGGATCTCTAGATTGACTCAAAAGTTATGTACTACATATCCCAAACAAACACTATTCATCTTTTTGATTTTTCTTATTTTGAAATGTTCTGTTTTTGACACTAACAACTCCAAACACCTCCCACTAATGCAGGTTTCATTTGAATTGTAGACACCTTCATTGAACGGCCTATAATTACAAAAATATGATATATATATATATATATATATATATATATATATATATATACAAAATATATATACATATATATTACTGTATATTAAAATCAAACTCTTTTTATAAGCTGACAATGCTCAGTCTTCCTCTCTCAACGTCATTCATTAGCAATTCACACAGACTTCTGATTGCCATTTAAACACATGTTAAGTAGTCATGTTCCATTGCTGTTACAGTCAGAAATACCATGCATCCATAAGAGCTCATTCACACTGGACTAAATGTCTAATGCTATACAAATGCTCCTATAGCAATTGTATGGTGTTAGTATGGGCGTCAGACTGGGGTCAATGAGCGTTAGTATGGGACAGTTTACAAACATTAACAATGCTCTCTAAATGCCCAATGCATGGTTTTGTGGCATTTGAAGAGCGTTAGGGAGCATTAAAACTGCTCCACAATGGAAGTGACTAATTTTAAAGTGCCACTACCGCAACTAAACCACTCCGAAAACACCTGCCAGAGCGGCAGAGAGGCATTACCATAGACTTGAATGGGAGTCATTGAAAGGTTTCAAAGCCTCCTAAACATAACAGCAGGCTTTCATTTTGAAGCAACGCGATGCTGACGCTTAGTGTGAACAGCACTGTGTGCTGTGCATTGTATCTTGTGCATAGGCGTTTGAGGGGCATTTTTAAAGCCTCTTAAATGCCTCTCAAATGCTTGCTCTTAATGCCAGTGTGAACGGACCCTAACTCCACACAGGAAGTAGCTGCAAGTAGACTGCAGACGTTTAGAAGTACTGAAATACAACAAAGGATAAAAAATGTGAACACAAATCGTTTATTTAATTAAATAGTAATGTTTCTGTTAAACAGAGACTAAACATATCATGTGTCATTCAGCTAGAGTTTACATCTACTTACAGTGTATTCAAAAAAGGAAAGTCCTAAAATAGAGAACTATAACCAGGAACAACCAGTTAAATTTCAGCTTAGTGTAGTCACATATATGCAACGTCAATTTTGGTTGCTTGGTATAGGTTTACAAGAACTTGCTTTAGTTGTGATTCATTTTTATTCATTTTCAAAAGAACGATTTAACTTTGACGTAGGAGAATGAAGTGAACGTGTTCAAAATGTCTCACCAATGCATATATTCCATGCATATATTAACTGTGTTTCTAATGTCTGTTCTCCTGAAGACAATCTTTAGGTATAAGGTAATAAGATCTGACCTAACAATGCTTTTACACTTAACTTTTATTATCATAAACTGTATAATTATTTTCTACTGGAGAAAGAAAAAATGTTATCTTCAGCCTACAGAAACTTTTCTGCAGGGTCTAATTTTAATTTAATAGTCAAGCATTTCACTGACCAACAATTAATTATAGCCTGTTCTATAGTCTTTTTAAAGATAGTAATTCTGTAGTCTCAGCCATATTTCTATTCAGCTTTGCTCTTTTAATAAGAATGGGTTGTCATAATCACAATACTCATTGTCATTACAAGCTCTTTGAATCAAAGCAAGCTATTTGAATAAAAATGAAGGACATAGAGAGTGAATATTCCTGTGGCAACATGTATTTATTATATATGCAGCTAATTTTTTGTCATTATTTGCTACTACATTACCATCTCCAGCTAATGCTCCTAGTGATAAGCACCAGGCAAAGTTTCTCAGACATGGAATACATTATTTTACAGTTATGGCAAAGAACAAAGTAATCAACATAGGATATACTCTGTTGCAAAGTCTTCATTGATCAGTTTTTATGTATTTAATATGAGATTATTATAAAAAATATTTTAATTAACATAATAAAAATACTAAAACACAGACCTTTCTCTTTTCTCCTTCATACAATATCCACAGGTAAGCTACCTTCGCAATGTTGCTCATAGGTTCGGGTATATTGATTATTCCAGCATAAAGTTCAATTTATACATTAATGGCTTTATCCTAAAGCTTTTTCAATGTGAGTCTGGAATGTTGACAATGCTTTACCATGATCCCCTGCAGAAGAACTGTTCGTGCTACAGGCAGACGCCATTCATCAGCTTCCAGGACCCACTTCTGGATCTCATCAGCTCCAATATATGTCCCTTGGTTCCTTATTAGCAGTGCAAGCATAGTAAACTCTAGATCAAACAGTCAAATACTGAACTTGGATGTCAGGTCATAAGGGCTGTGCAATGAACACTGGACAAAACAGTCAGGTCACTGTTGTTATGTTGTAAGCATTGAGCATCCAAAATAACTTTGTGCTAATTGTATAAATGTCATTCTTGGGTATAATCCTCCTTTACTTATCTCCAGTGCTCTCTGCTGGTATAGATTGTATAGAGTAACAATCACACCTCTCAGCACATTTGCATTTACAAAACGTTTGTGCTGCTAAAAAAGGAAGGCGGTGTGTCCAACCAGGTCTGTGTGAATTAGGGCTCGTGTTAATGGTATCAGTTTGATATCAGTTTAAGATCCTTCTGGGATTGTTTATAAATTACCTACAGTTGCATTTGACCAACAGTTTGCCTCCATCTGACATGCATTTGACCTGCTTCAAGCAGATTTGGCATTCCCACTGACTGCATCAGAATAGAAAATCCATCTAAAAAATAAAAAGCCTTAAGCCGACCATAGACAGTTCAAATCTTGGCCAATCAAAATTTTAAACCATGTATGGGCAGATTGAATGTGCCCAAGTTTATTGATCGATCAGCTTGGGTACAACCAGCCTGTTGAATTTTACATGCAATTATTGCTAGCAGCTGTTATAGCTGTTAGCAATAATCACTGTGTTCTCCCACAAGGCACAATGGCTCCACGGGACAGATTCCCCTGTCAACACTGCCTGTGTTGATGGGGGAATGGAGTGATTTTATTTTTGCAACCAGTGGTTGCCAGAACGAAAATAATCAATTTATGGCCGGCCACATTGAGTGCAATTCTGGTGCCCATTACACTGCACAGTCTTATTTTGACACCCTGCACAACTGCTGTAGCAGCAAAATAGAAGTAAGTCTATGAACATTGAGGTAGCTAATTTTATATCTATCCAACTACATATCTATTTCTATAACTTCATTACTGTTAATGCCATCTGTAAATTCACTTACCGAAATGCAAAATATGCTATACTGTACTTCATAGTTAATCAATTTAAGAAATTAATCAAAGATTAATTTACTATTTGTGGCACCATATCTCACTTTGCAAAAATGTACTTAGGTACTTCAGTCATTCGGATTGTCAGAGAAACAGCTTCTTGACACATTATGCTGAAGAAATAAGGACACTGCTTTGACAGCACGTGTCTGCTTCCTGCATATATTAAACTGTTAGATTATTTGAAGGCAGTTCTTTAGAAGAAGAAAAAACATCTAAAAATTAATTTTACACATGACAGGAACTTTTTTTCATGCATTTTCCTTGGTTAATAAGGAAATTACCAGCAGGACTTATGTAAAGATCAACAAAAGTAAAATGTGCTTTTTTTAATATACCGATTTGCTTTTCTTTCTATTGTTCCCTTTTTAAAATAGACACCACTCAGAGAAACAGTGGAATACCTTGCTTTCAGTTGATTCTCTCTTTATTGCTATGTAGTATTAAAATCCTGTTCATTATTTTCCAATTTATTATATTATTGTACAGTACAATATGAATTCAACTCATTCCAACAGTCACCTTATTTAATGTACAGTATAGCCTCCCTCTAAACTCTTCCCTTGAGGATTTCCCTGTGCAAACTACACCTGCTCCAGTCCCGAGGTGTATTCTATCCTTTCTGACAGATGGAAGCTTTCACAACAGCTGGGAGGGTATCAAAATATTCAGTATTTAAGTTTAACAGTATATTGCACCTGAACGGATGGGATGGCAAGATTCCATTCAGATGCTTCATACACAACATGCTCTTCATAAATCAGAGAGTAAGCCATATAGGTAAAGATTAGAACCTCTCTCAGATCTTGGTTGCTATTTATTCCACAATTTTGTGTGGAACTTCTCAAACTTACTAGCTAGAGCATCGACGTCAGTCAGAACAAGCAGTGAACTAATAGCTGTCCAGTGGGGTGAGCAATAAAAAACGTGACCAAGGTTTTAATCCATCTTCAAAATATTTAAAAGTATACAAAATATTTTGGCTGGAGGTTTTCTTTAACCAGTTAAGGTCCTTGGGGGTATAAAATACAATCTCCAGAAAACAAAAACTTCTTCTAACTTTCTATGGCATATACCTTGTGTGCCCTGGTTGCCCCCCCCCCTTCTGCTGCTGCTGCTGCTGTTCTGCTTATAAAATTAAAAATATCTGTTTGACAAAATGGCCTTGCACTACTGCAAACAGGCTACTGTTTAAATTGTGCTTATGTCTTACAACATATTTACACTAGTTATTTGATCTCTCTCTAGATAACATATGTTAAAGCATTATAGCAAGTAATAAACAAAAAGTGTGGTTTTTTTTTTGTTTTTTCCCATTTACCTCCTATAAATCATATTGGTTAATTGTAATCAGTCCATATTAACTCATTTCTCCCTTTCCCCCTTTCAGTATGATTTTAGATTTATTTTTTCATAAATCATCTGTACACTTTTTTTACATGCTTATTTGTCTTGTTTGTTGTAGCAATTTATTAAAAATACATAGAATAAAATTAAACAATTTGTATTTTTTTTTAAAATAAATATCTTTGCATTGCTTTATACTGGAAATATAATTGTACTGTAATGGGGCAAATTATAGGATAATATATACAGTATATATATATATATTTTTTTTTTAAAACCTACAACAGCACTGTATAATTATACATCAGTGAATGTGACTTGCACCAACCTTCTCTGGTGGAGAATCAATCACTGTCATTACATACACATAGACCTGGAAGATTCACCTTTATAGAAAGTTTTCTGAATGTCATATTCTATGTTTTATGAATATGTCCCAAGTTTTTTTTTTCTTTAATTATCGCAGTTCTGGGTAGAGAAAAGTGTATTTTTTTAATTTTGTTACATCCCTTTGCTTGTGAATTGCAGACCTTTATCCCAAAACTAAATCTGCATCTGTTCTGAAAAAATATATATGTATGTATCATAAGTAATGATCATGAAGGATTTTTCCCCTGCTGTAGAAAATTGGATCATGCTTTGCTGGGGTTTTTCACCTTCCTCTGGACCAACAGTTGGTGAAGGATTGTGTATATGGGATTGTATGATTTTTTTATTTTTTATTGGTTGAACTAGATGGACTTGTGTCTTTTTACAACCTGACTAACTATGCAACTATGTAATCGCCTGTGATTGATAATCCTGTGTCCCTGTGTGCTTTATTTAAAAAAAAATTCTGCTATATACCTTATTTTAGAGCGCCTCTTGGCGCTCACATGACCGCCCACCATTCCCTCTCCCAATTTCTCAGCTACAGTGGAAGGGGCCAAGAATCCCCCACTGACGTAAGTTGGGAAAAAGAGAGGAGAGGAGGGGAGAGGCAGGAGGAAAGAGGCGGGCAGTCATGTGAGTGCCAAGCGGCACTCTGAAATAAGGAATAGAACAACAACATTTTTTGAACAAAGCACATACACAGGAACACAGCTTTATCGAACACAAGATATTGCCTAAAAATGCCACAGATATTTCAGCAGCAGGAGGGGAGGGGCGGGCCCTGACACATAGCTGACAGGCAGGGAGGGGAGGGAGGAGAGGACATGGGAGAGAGGACAGAGGAGAGACAGCAGATGACATAGGCATGTAAACTGACCACAATGTCAGGGCTCTGCAGCCATGATAAACTGTGGTCAGTTTACAGGGGAGAGGGCAGAACTAGGCAGGATCAGCCACGTATTTTATATGATATAAAGGCCCAAATTACACAGCACAAGCACGGTGCTGTTATTCATACTTTAAAGGAACAGGATCCACAAATACTTTAAAATAACATAAATGGTGGATAGTCATTTACATGATGTCTGTAATGTCTTATATGTTATTTATATATATAATAACTATATATAATAAATATATATAATTTATATTTATAAGTGGTTATTAATACAATGAATTAAGTTTTATCAGGAAAAAGATTACAATATATAATTTGTGTACCTTAAAAGTCCCAAAGGGTCATCCCCTACTCTTTAGTTGCTGTTTGATACAATTCTAAAAATAGTTATCAACATTTTATTATGTCGCTCCCACCTCTAAATTACACAACAGTCATGTCTTTATTATCAAATATTATTATGGTTCACCATCTATTTGTCTTGTCTGATCCCAGACATTGTTAACACAATTCTTAAGTGTAATCTTGTTATCATAGGGCTCACTGCTTGAAGATAGAATACCTCGTCAAGCTTTGGGTGTAAGGCAATTTTTCTTCCTGAAGAAACACACCTCTTAACTAACAGAGCAGCCTTCATGGTGGTAGCAGGATTACTCTCTGAGGAGATTGTTCTCTTTTGAAAAGATCAATGCAACAGAAACACTAGAAACAGAAGGAAATGAGAACTGAATGCAAGATAATAATGACATTTAAATATGTCAAAAGACTGTAGTTTTAATCAATTGTTATTTTAAAAATCACCATTCAGTAAAATAGGCTGTGAATTGTGACAAGAAGCCAGGGCTACAGCATATCACTAAGCTGATAGCTTATCATTTCCACTTGACCTAAATTCTATAAGATATAGAAAATATAATTACACTAAATCATACTACATATTATTAGGGTATTGCAAAAAAAAAAACAAATTAAAGTGTTACTAAACCCAGGACTCTGCATTCAATATATCTGGTCTCCCACGGTACACAGAACATGGAAATGCATTTTTTTTAGTAAATATAAACTGCTAAATACCTTTTTTCATCATCAGTTACAGCAGTCTTGTGACTTCTATGAGTGTCTGGCTAAAGCTTGAAGGAGAAGTTTTCATTCTCCCATGATTGTCCTATGAGCATCTGTCTGGACAGTGCTGATTGGCCATGTGCTGATCACACGCACTCTCCCAAGAAAAAAACACACCAAACTGAGCATGTGCAGCCTGTCCTCTGCCTCTTTAAATATATATAATATATTGATAATAAATAAATATATTGAAGTCAGTGGAATAAGAAGATGATCAGAGGATCAAACTGCCTTTTTACACAATGCAGAGGATTAACTTCTTAGGTTCCACAGTTAGTATAACAAGCATGCTTTACTGCATATACAGCTGATTTTACTGTTGTGAGTTTAGTAACACTTTAAGAAACAAAATATATTTAAAAAGTACCTAGACAGGGCTGTACATTAAAGTGATTGTAAAGCTTTGTTTTTTTAACAATAACAAACATGTTATACTTACTTCCTCTGTGCAAGGGTTTTGCACTGAGTGGCCCTGATCCTCCTCTTCTGGGGTCCCTCCATGATGCTCCTGGCTGCTCCCCACATTTAGTGCCTCCACAGGGAAGTGCTTACCTGGGGACACTCCTGCAGGCATGCTACCGAGGCCTGTTGTTGCGTCGCTTGACACAGACAGTAGGACTTAACCCCGCCCCCTGGCTCCTGCTTCATTGGATTTGATTGATAGCAGTGGAAGCCAATGGCTGAACTGCTATCAATCTATCCAATCAGGACCCAAGACACCACCTGGAGCGGGTGGGCTCATCCCTGGCACTGGAAAGTAAGGGCTCAGGTAAGTAAAATGGGGGCTCTGGGGGGCTGCTACACTAAAGGAGTTTTTTTCACCTTAATGCATAGTTTACAACCCCTTTAAATATTTGGTTGAGCAGTTTTTTTTGCTTCTCTTACCTCCACTCTAGTGATGCAAGATTCATCTCTCACTCATTGCTGACACTTCCATGTATCCTGATCTTCTTTTTGGTTTGGCAGTTTTGACCATTTGATTGACTGGCTCAGAATGGCATAACTCCCTTGCATTTGCACTGGAGATAATTCACTGTGACACCAAGGAAATTTTAGTTACTTTGGGGTGGTGCAATTCTTATTTTAAAGGGAGCATATACATCTTGTATGTTTAGATGTACATGTTAAAAAGAACAGGACAGATTAAATGATCTTATGAACCTGAGTTAATGTTTTAAAAACCCAGCTTCCATTGTTTATTGTTTGTTATTGTTGCATATGTGACAGCAGTATGTCTTAAAATAAGCAGACTAGGCTTCCGGTGTTGCAGTGCTGTAAAGTAAATGTAAATGTGCTTTACTGATTTCTCTTGATGCAAATTCATGGTGTTCATATACTAACGGAATGGAGGGTGTTTGCTGAGCTTAGTAAATAGGTAAAGTTGTGTTCACTTAAATCGACCACTCATGTTCTGTTTTTTCAGTTTCAATTACAACAATTGGGCATTCAGAGTCATTACATGTTTATCTTATTTACTAACATTGACGTTGCTAAGTGAACAGCCTCTATCCCTTTAGTAAATCAATCCCTATGTGTCAGCTGACATGCTGAAATAAGATTCCTTCCTGGCTTTATCTCCACAGTAACCATGTATCTTTTATCAACAGTTAAGCAGGGACAAAATGATTATAAAGGCAGAGAGAAACCTCTCTACTGCATAATCTAGAAATCTTGATATTTACCACATTGAAAAGTTCTACAGAGGCTCCCTAAAATAAAAAACACTTGCAAATAATAACATATGCGTGATTTTATTTCTTGAAATGGAGATAGGATTTTAAATAATATCAAGTGCAGAATGGATTTCTAGGACTGTTTTTGACCAATTTCATGTTCATGTGGTTGGAGGCAGGTCAATTTAGGATCTTCTAATGCTTACTTTTCAATGCTAGTATATTTATTTTCCTCAGCTCTGTTCATTTGCTCCAAGGGCTCTAAAACAAGGTACATTTTAAATCAGGATGCTTATATTTTGGTTGGCTCAGGTGGCGAAATATTCTAAAAGGACAATCAAAAGCAACTCTCAACATGCAAAACCAGTGAAAAAACTGATGTTTCCTGGGATACTCTGAAACTGAACTAAAGTCAGAAACTACAACAGTTTTGTTTAATTTAGTATTGTGGAAAATGTTGAATTATTGAGGTCTCTTTATCAAACTTTTTATGGCAAATCACTAAACATTCATTCAAAACTCACCCACCTGCCAACGAAATTTCACTTGGTTAAGCGGTTGAATCATAGTATTTTCTAATAAAAATGCAATGATTATTAGTGGAGATTTCTCAGAATCTCACTGCAACTAAGCTGCCCACGCCTAACTTTCTTCTGTGGCTAGTTGGGTGTAAAGCTCAGGAACCAGCTCACACTCTGTGTATACACTCAAGTTCAAAAAATAGGTCGCACACCAATTAAGTTCCACGAATCTGACAAATTTAATGATTGACAGTACACAATGCATCCATCCGCCGTCCATCTGTCCATCCCCAAGAGGTGGACTTAAGGTGGAAGGAAGCAATGTGCACTACCCATCACTAAATTTGTTGAATTCTTGTGGTGTTGATGGTGTTCAGGGTGTTGCTTGAAGCTGGGTGTATCAATAGAGAGTGTTTAATGCTCCATGTACACTAAAATGTAAACTTGAGTTTAGGAGGTTTGGGCATTTTTTTGCCAAAGCTCCTAAACTCAACTACATAAAAGCCTATGTGTTCATGTACACATTGGCTTTTAGGATTGTTTAGGAGCTGCTGAGGTTAGAAGAGGTTCAACCTCCCTTAACCTCCCTCTCCTGAATGCGGAATAATCACATTCAGGATAGGAATATTTTTTTTTTCCAATGGTGTTTATTGGTTTTGTAAGAAAAAAAACTTTTACAAAACAGAGCCTCTGGGCATTCCCCGGCTCAAGAAAAATACAATTGCATCGTACAAAGTATGATCATACAAGGTATACTACATTGCAGGTAGGGTTTCTTAGCAGGAGTGCAAGATAATGTAATAGGAAAGGGGTTTTGTGCAATGGCTGTGCCGTAGGTTGGCACGGAAAGAACTTTTAAGTGGTATTCAAGGTTGCTATTTGTGGTTGTCAATGTTGTTGTGTGGTCTTTAAACTAGCCGGGGTTGAGGCTTACCAAGAAGTTGAAGGGTTGACCCCACTCCTCAGACATCCCGCGTAGGAACATACTGTGTTCTGCGGGGTGGGGCCTCCCCAGGCTTATCATGTAAGGGATTTAGTGATGGGATGTCTCTTGGTTTACCCCCCCGGTTTTTATTTCCTAGCCCTCCAAGGTTCCCACTTTATTGAGGTTTGTTGAAGTTTCCCATTTGCCGTTGCTAGTAGTAGTTCATATGTGTGGTGGGTATTTGTCAGTTCTATGGTTTCTGTTATTTTGGGGGGATTGGGGTCGTTCCAATGCCTGGCTATTGTGAGTCTGGCTGCTAGAAGGAGTTGTAGAGCTGAGTATCTCGTAATTGGAGGAAGAGTATCTGTGTCAAGGTTTAGGAGAGCTAGGCCCGGTGATATTGTGGTGTTAGTTCCGGATATAGTAGCTATTAGGGTTTCAATCTCTTGCCAGAAGGCTGTTAGTTTGGGGCAATTCCAGAAAATGTGCAAGATGTCGCCTTTCTGGCCGCAGTCGCGCCAGCATTTATCTGAGGGTTTGCCTTTGAAGCGGGATATTTTGTCTGGTGTCATATACCATCGTAACAGTAGTTTTAGGGATAGTTCCCATAGTTTTGTACTCTTAGTCGTTTTGTAAGCTTTGTTCCATTGTTCTATGTTGTATTGTTTACCTAGGTCTATTTCCCATTTGAGTATGGCGTCATGTTTTGTGAGGTTTGTTTTTTGTTGGAGCAGGCCGTATAGCAGGGATATACCTTTCTTGTTTGGTGCTGTGGGGGACAGGAATGTCCACGCTATGAGGGGGATTTCACACTTCCAGTTGGGGGTTCTTGAGAGGTAGTGTGAGGTGCGCAGGTGTAGGTATTGGTCTTTGGGCGATAGTGAAAATTCAGACATTAATTGTGAGAAAGGCTTTGGTGTGTTGGTGGAGAACAGGTCTTCTACATGGTGGATGCCCTTTGTGTCCCAGTTGGTGAAGGATGCATTCTCTATGGCATTTTCCAGGGCTTGTATTGGGGTGTTAATTTTGTGCAGTTCGGTGCCTGGGGGAGGTTGTTCTATTAGGGATCTCCAGGCGTTTAGGGATGCCGCCATGGGGGGGGATTGCTCGGGGTGTGGCCGGTTTCAGTGGTGAGCCTACTAGCCAAGATTTTAAATTTTTCTTAGGTGAGTAGTGTGCCTCTATAGTTCCCCATTGAGTATTGGGGGAGGGAAGGAACCATTCTTTTAGTTGTGAGAGGATTGTTGCTGTATGATAATCTTTAAAATCTACGTATCCCATTCCCCCCACTGAATGGTGTTTCAGTTTGGTGTGGGCAATTCTGGGTCTTTTCCCCTGCCATATGAATGTGGACAAGAGCGCGTGTAGGGATTTAAAGTAGTTTTGGGGGATAGGTATTGGGATGGTCCTAAAGAGGTATAGGAGTTGTGGGAGGTGCATCATTTTGTATGCTGCCAGTTTGCCTATCCATGAAAGAAGGTAGGATCCTTATCCATATCTGTCGCATGTCAGGTGGAATGATGTCGTTTATATAGGTATGTGTACCCGTCTCGTGTCGTAGAGGATAGACCCATAGGTTTATTGTTTAAGATGGTTTTTGCATAAGAGGCGGTTGAAGGAAGGGATGGCTTGATTTGAGGTTTGACTGGATGTTTTGAACTGTTTTAAGCTTAAAAGTACCTATCCGTTTGACCGTCGTATGTTTTACTACGTGGAGGGTGTTGAGGATATGGAGAAATCCTGGTAGGGTTATGGATAGGGGGTTTTGATGAAATTTAGGGATGTGCGCGAGAACAGGTGTAAGTATACCGTCCCCTTTTCTGG
>BLSH010465125.1:1422793-1434974 GCA_018402905.1 Glandirana rugosa
TCTAGGTAAACTCAGTATATTAATGTCAAACACAGTTTTCCATCATATGCCTTCATTGAATTCGTTATTGTTCCATTCTTGTAGCATCTCGTTATACGCAATATGTATTCTCAATCCTATCTAGAGGGATGTTGTTTCATCTTCATTTGTTTTGAACCACTGATCCTCCCTCTCCCTCTTTCCCTTCCCACACTTCCCCTTTCCCATCAGGTGGAAACTCTTTCAGATATTCGAAAAATTAAAGGCACCCCCCATTCACATGGATCCTCGTGCTCCCAACCAATATGGACATAACTACTGCTAATTCGCTGGGATCCATTGCTGAACTATGTCTCCATGTGTTCTCGGACCTCCAGGTGGACTACCCTTTCCCCTTCACACCCTTCCCTTTCTCCCTCTCCCTCCTAGTCACCAAGTTTTGTTTACTTCTACTTTGTTGTAGGGAGATCTATCCTAACTCTTATGTATAACGCATATTGCTCTACGATGTTCTTACCTTGTTATTGCTTAAGTTACTTCCGTATACTACCTTTTGACACAAACTGTAATTATATGACTCAAATGGATCTTTGCTATCACTCTGACGCATTGTCATGCTTACAAACGCTCAATAAAGTTTCTTTAAAAAAAAAAAAAAAAAAAAAAAGTGTTAGCAAATCTATTGATGACTGTGATCTAAGCAAAAAATACAATTAAAACTTTTTCAATAATCCTACATTTTTCTTCCACAAATATTATATTTACCTATTATACTAAAACTGGCCATAAAACAACATAATTCTGCATAGAATTAGTTAAAAATAGACAGTTCCAAGATAAACTCTGTGCTCGTATATATCACAATAAAGGTTGTGACCAGATAGTGTTTGGTTGCCTGCTATAAATGAATCTGCCTTTACAGGTTCACTTGTAATAATTATCAGGTGACCTAATGATGAGTAAAGAAATGTCACTCTCCTGTGAGGGCATGTGCTCTATATTACAACGATAATTCTATTGTTTCAATGCAATTTACATTTATAGATATACAGTATACTGGCATTCTTCATGGCATCATTCTTTTAAGTATTTAAGGAATAATATGTGGCAGTAATTAGTAAAAAACCACAGTGAAGTAATATATATTTATAAACCAATTTCTTCCTGCTAATTAGACAGTAAAGGTTAATTATTGTAATGCAACTGCTTTTAATTTTGAAGGGGTCCATGTGAACTGCATGTACTATCCCACGCAATATCACATACATTGCTTTTTTTGTTGTAAATGCGTTGAATATTCCTCAAAATATTCCTAGGTTGTTTATATGGCTGCTATAGTGAGCCAGCTTTAAACCCAGATTGGCCATATGAGCCTACAAAAATGATCATTCTGGTATGCAAGTTGAATCATGACACGCTCTCTTTCCATGTTTTTCAGACAGAAAAAGCTATTAACATTATATTGTTGTTAATTAGGACTTGCAAGCTAGGCATCACACACCTTCACCTTCGTAAACACTGGTTTAGCATTTGTACATTATTAGAAATTCTTCATTTACTAAATTCTATACATAAAAAAGCAACCTCACTATTCTTCTACTGTTTAATTGCTATTTCATTTTGCTCAGAAGGCAAATGTCATATGCGCGGTTTATATAGTACATCACCATACACCAGGCTGACAAATATGTTTTTAATTTCATTCCATTTTGTGGTTGAAATCAATGTCAGCTGGCTAGGATGACATCCCATACTATGTCAAACCTGATCATGATATTGGATATGAAATTCATAAGCAAAACCAACAGATGTGCAATGTAGTTCTTTAAATGAGGAGAAAACATAGTATGAGCAATGGATAGTTTCACTATCTCTCTTGAAAAATTGTGCAGGCATGACCTGCAATACTATTTCTGTGTATGACAGAGATAATAAGATATGGAAAGTGTGTAACATCTGTATGCTTTATGGTAAACCATGAATCACCGCTATTTTTCTGCATGCATTCTCCAAGAGGAAAAGATACATGTATTGTTGCTGCAATCGACTGCTATATTTTCTCTGTCTCTTTTTCTCTCTCTCTCTCTCCCTCTCCCTCTCTCTCTCTCTCTCTACATATATATATATATATATATATATATATATAGTATATATTTAGAGACAATTTAAAAAGGAATAAAATATATACTGTAGTTTGTTTGCACATGATTGAATGATGCAAGTAAGCAGAGCTTCACTTCATCCTCAAGCTAAGGAGAAATCCTTTCCAAGTAAAAAATACTTGTGCAAAGTGAACAGCCTATTTGATTTTAATTAACCAAACTTTTAAAGTATGTGCATCCCAATTAATATGTTAAAGTATACACCCTGTTCAAACGGCGTTTATCGCAAGTAGGAAATCTAGTGGCAACTCTAACAGGGCCATCCAGATCACCCACTGGGCACATCTGCATGATGATCATCCACCCTTTCTGCTGCTTTCAACCAACACTGAAAAGGTGTTTGATTGGGTGGATTGGCTGTATTTATGGGTTGTCCCTAATAGATTAGGCTCCAATGGATTGCAGCACTTTATGATTCCCCGCCAACTGAGCCATCTCTCGATTTTTCCTTATTCCTTATTAATGGGATGAGACAGGAGTATTCTTCATTCATATTTGCCCTAACTCTTGAGCCTCTGCTTAAGAAAATACATTTGAATATCAATACACGGGGTGTTCATATAGGAACTGCGGAGCACTAGCTTTCAAATTTTGCGGATGATGTCTTGTTCTTTGTGACTGACCCATTGTCCCTTCTCAGCATAATGGCCCAATTACAGGGATTTCACCATTTATCCTACATTAACCACTTGCTTACTGGACACTTAAGCCCCTCTCCCCTAATTTTCAGCTTTCAGCGCTGTCACATTTTGAATTACAATTGCGCGTTCGAGCGATGTTGTACCTAAACAATATTTTTTATCCTTTTTGTCCACAAATAGAGCTTTCTTTTGGTAGTATGTGATCACCTCTGTGGTTTTTATTTTCTGTGCTATAAACAAACAAAGAGCGGTGATTTTGAAAAAAGAACAATATTTATATTTACTTTTTGCTATAATAATTATCCAATGAAAAAAAATTATTCATCAGTTTTGGCCGATATATATTCTACTACATAATTTTGGTGAAAAAAAATTGCAATCGGCGGATATTGAATTAATTTATGGCATTTTTATTATTTATTTTTTTACTAGTAATGGCGGCGATCTGCGATTTTTATTGGGACTGCGACATTGCAGCGGACATGTTGGATATTTTTTACACTTTTTTGGGACCACTGACTTTTATACAGCGATCAGAAATTTAAATATCCACTGATTACTGTATAAATGTCACTGGCAAGGAAGGGGTTGACACTAAGGGGGCAATCAAGGGGTTAACTGTGTTCCCTGTATGTGTTCTAACTGTATGGGGGCTGGGCTGGCAGGGACATAACGGATCTCACTGATCCTGATCGCAGGGATCAGTAGATCTGTTATGTCCCCCTCACAGAACAGAGAACCGCCGTGTTTACATTGGTGGTTCCCCGTTCTGCCACTCTAGTAGGTGGTCACGGGTCTCCAGCAGACATCGAATCCTCCTGACCCACGGGCATGCCCATGCAGCATGCAGCGGCCGTGAGAGTGCGCCGCCGCCAGCTGTGAGATGTCTGTCCGGCAATTCAGATCCGCGCTGTAGCCGTCTTTCGGCTATAGCACGGATCTGTAGAGGTTAAAATTAACTAAAATAAATCTGAAATATTACAGCTCACCTCCTTTTACAGCTGCAACATTTGTTTTGTTTTACCTGGTGCCAGGTCACTTTAAAATTCTTAGGCATCCACCTTAGTAACCACTGTTCCCAATTATACTCTTACAAATATGCATGGGCATCCCTGACATATGTGGCTATTATGAGGAAACTGCCCTCCAAAGGATTAGAGGCTAGTATCATGTTAAATATAAACTCTGGGTTCCCTTGAAGAAGTTTCTAGCTGTGTGTAATCTGTCTCATGCCCCATAGCATAGTCAGACTCACAGGCGACTCACCGGTCTTGTGTCTCCTACCACTAATCACGCCCTACATATCTGGAATGTGCTCAATGAGTCAGAGAAGCTGTCTTTGCCAGTCTTACCCCTTACTCTGCTTGGGGGCTTCTCCTGGTTTTCTTTCATAGAGCACCTTTCCTTCTTCTGGACTCTGAGTTGATGATTTTGTATACCTTTAATCATTGCCAGCTGAGTAATGTCTATAGCACTTTACTTTTATGTTTTGCGCTGCTTTTTTATATATGGTTTGTATGGAAAACATTTCTATAAAATAAATTATAAAAATTTTTTTTTTTTGTTTAATCTCTTTTTATTGAAACAAATAAAGCAGATAATACAGAAGTAAAATTGAGTCAAAGCAAATAAAACACATCACAATGTCAAGCACTTTGAAATATAACATAAAGAGTGGTACATTTGCTTATAAATGAATGAGAGAAAGCAAGGAGAAGCTAAGAGAGAGAAGGAGAGGAGAAGCATAAGGAAGGAAAGGTAAAATAAAGTAAAGGGAGGTGGGGTACATGCGCTGACCCTAAAAGTGAACATCAAAGCATATAGTTATCGTAACAGCCCTCAAGCCAAAATATAGACATTACAGGTGGAATAACTTGTGTCCAAGAATGTCATAGACCTAGAGTGGCATTCTGCGATTCTCGGTCAGGTCTGTACCAGCTCCTGTGATTTGAGGAATAATTGATTTGTATCTTTGGGTGGTCTTGAAGTCCAACCATGCCAACCATATTTTTGTGTGCTTACTCCCTTCTCCTCTTGATGCGTAAGTTAGGTCCTCCATAAGGCAGATTTCATTGACTTTGCGTATCCAGTCCAATGTTGTGGAAATATTGCTATGGCCCCAGTAAGAAGGAATAAGGGCCTTTGCAGCATTTAGGAGGTGAGGAGTGACAGATCGTTTATAAGAGGCCGCTGATTCTGGGGTATTGTGGAATAGAATCACCCATGGGTCGTTGGGGAGGGGACAGCCCAGGATGTCTTTGATAATAATTAGGATGGGTTGCCAAAATTTTTGTATTAATGGGCAGTGCCACCAGATATGTGCATGTGAAGCTGTAGATCCACAGTTCCTCCAGCAAAGGGGGGAGTTAGAGGTGGCCATGTGATGCAGTTTAGTCGGGGTGTGGTACCACCTGGAGATAAGTTTGAAGTTAACCTCTGTGGCTTTAGAGGAGATTGCGGAGATATGTGTCAATGATAGAATTTTATCTTTTTCCTCCTCCAAGATTGGCTTAGCTAGATCGTCTTCCCATTTGGTTAAGTAATGGGGATGTGAGGTATATTGAATGGTTGCCAGAGCTTTGTAGAAAAGTGAAACTCGGTGAGATGGATAGTCTTTATGATAAAACAACTCCTCTAAGGGGTTCAAATCTTGAACGTCCCTAATTGGGCGAGGAAGGGATTTTATAAATTGGGAGACTTGCTTATATCTCCATCGGTCCATAAAAGAGGCTGGTTTGGAGCCCAGGATATTAGTGAGAGGTTGCATGAAGTCCTTCTGTATAAGCTGGTGAAGAAGTAGCGTAGGAGTATCGGACCATTGCTTGAATCCAGAATCCATGGAGTCCGGTGAGAAATAGGCATGCCGAAGCATAGGCATTAAGGGAGAGTTGTATGTCCCCATATGAGCTTTATAAAGAGAGTCCCAGATATCAAGTGTGGAGTTAGTGAGAGGAGATGTGGAGGCAGAAAGGTTTCTGTAGGCTTTCGGAATCCAAGGAATGGTAGACAGGTCAGTATTGGAAAGGGTTTGTTCCACTTGTACCCATAACTTGGAGTTTGAAGCATGTTTCCAATCCAAAACCCTTGATAGGATTATGGCCAGAGTTGAGCGAACCCAAACTGTAAAGTTCGGGTCCGTACCGAACTTTTGGGTGTCCGGGACCCAGACCCGAACCCGGACTTTTCAAAAAAGTCCGGGTTTGGGTCCGGGGTTCTGGTAATTTTACTAAAAGTTCTGAAAATTGCTGTAAAAAAGTCCTGGAAAGTCCTAGAGGTCTGCAAAAGGAAGGAAAATGGGGGTAAGGGTCGGACAAGTGCCCTACAAGGAAATGAGGATAGGGAAATAACTTAAAATAATTTAAAAAAATCACATAAAAAAATAAAAAATGGAGGTGGATGTGGACTATCTTCAAACTGTGTGTGAAAACTATAAATTAGTGGGGAGAAGCCATATCACTGTTCTTAGAACAGTGATATGGCTTCTCCCGGCTAATTTATACTTTTCTCACACAGTTTGAAGATGATTGTAAATTCTTCAATCATCTTAAAACTGTGTGTGAAAAGTATACATTAGCCGGGAGAAGCCATATCACTGTTCTACAATCATCTTAAAACTGTGTGTGAAAAGTATACATTAGCTGGGAGAAGTCATATCACTGTTCTTAGCACATCTTCAAACTGTGTGTGAAAACTATGAATTAGCGGGGCGAAGCCATACCACTGTTCTAAGAACAGTGATAGATCATATCACTGTTCTTAGAACAGTGGTATGGCTTCTCTCCGCTAATTCATAGTTTTCACACACAGTTTGAAGATTATTGTAGAACAGTGATATCATATCACTGTTCTACAATGTAGAACAGTGATATGATATCACTGTTCTACAATTCTCTTCAAACTGTGTGTGTGAAAACTATAAATTAGCGGAGAGAAGCCATACCACTGTTCCAAGAACAGTGATATGATATATCACTGTTCTTAGAACCGTGGTATGGCTTCTCCCCGCTAATTCCTAGTTTTCACACACAGTTTGCAGATGTGCCAAGAACAGCTTCTCCCGGCTAATGTATACTTTTCACACACACTTTTAAGATGATTGTAGAACAGTGATATGGCGTCTCCCGGCAAATGTATACTTTTCACACACAGTTTTAAGATGATTGTAGAATGTACAATCATCTTCAAACTGTGTGAGAAAAGTTTAAATTAGCCGGGAGAAGCCATATCACTGTTCTAAGAACAGTGATATGGCTTCTCCCGGCTAATTTATAGTTTTCACACACAGTTTGCAGATGTTCTAAGAACAGTGATATGGCTTCTCCCGGCTAATGTATACTTTTCTCACACAGTTTTAAGATGATTGTAGAATGTACAATCATCTTAAAACTGTGTGATAAAAGTATAAATTAGCCGGGAGAAGCCATATTACTGTTCTTAGAACAGTGATATGGCTTCTCCCGGCTAATTTATACTTTTTCACACAGTTTGAATATAGTCCACATCCACCTCCATTTTTGATTTTTTTATGTGATTTTTTTTTAATTATTTTAAGTTATTTCCCTATCCCCATTTCTTTGTAGGACACTTGCCCTACTCTTACCCCCATTTTCCTTCCTTTTGCAGACCTCTAGGACTTTCCAGGACTTTGTTACAGCCATTTTTGTGCCTAAAAGTTCGGGTCCCCATTGATTTCAATGAGGTTCAGGGTCCATGTCAAAGTTCGGGTCCTGTCCGGACCCGAACCCGGACTTTGTCCCGAAGTTCGGCCGAACCAGCAGAACCCGAACTTCCAGAGGTTCGATCAACTCTAATTATGGCCTGGAAGTACCACCTCAACTCTGGCAGCGCCAGACCACCTGAAGCTTTGGAGCGGTACAAAGTGTTTCTGGATATTCTAGGGTGCTAATCTCTCCAGATTAAACGGGAGATCAGGGTCTGCAGCAATTTAAAATCAGAATGTTATAGGGTATCATCTGTAGGAAGAAGAGGTTGCGCGGGAGTATGTTCCTCTTGATTATGTTAATCTTTCCTAGCCAGGAGTGTTTCAAAGGGGACCACAGGAGCAAGCCTGTTTTGATGTTGTTAAGGAGGGGGGTGAATTTTTTTCTGAATAAACTATGGGGGTTCGCTGTGAGTTGAATGCCCAGGTATGTGAGGGTTTCGGGTTGCCAGTGGAAAGGGAATTGGGGTTTTAGTCATTCGGCCTGGTTTCTCGGGATGTTAATGTTAAGGATCTCTGATTTGGAGAGATTCATTTTAAAATTGGAGACCACTTGGACGTTTTTGAATTCTGTCATTAATTTAGGGAGAGAGGTGTGAGGTTGCTGTATAAAAAATAAAATACCGTCCGCATATGCAGCGAGCTTGTGTATCCTGTTACCTATGTTGACACCACGTATGTCTGGATTGTTTTTGATTGTGGTCAGGAGAGGTTCAAGAGAAAGGGCAAAAAGGATAGGGGAAAGGGGGCACCCCTGCCTAGTGCCGTTAAATAGCATAAATGATTCACTGAGCATGCCATTTATTCTAATCCTTACCGTAGGTTGGGAGTAGAGGAAAAAGATGCTGGTCAGCATTTTGGGGCCAATACCTAGATGGGTCAGCGTCAATCGCAAATAGTCCCAGTCCACCCTGTCAAACGCTTTTTCAGCATCCGTAGAAAGGAGCAGGGTATGCTTGGCATTCGCGCAGACAAAGTGAATCAGGGAGATAGCCCGTAGGGAGTTGTCCCTAGCCTCCCTGTTGGGAATGAAACCTGTCTGGTCTTCTTTTAGCCAGCTAGGGATGAGAGGGAGCAATCTCATGGCTAGTACTTTTGCGTATAATTTGGTGTCCACGTTTATTAATGAAATCAGGCGAAAACTGCTACAACATGTGGGGTCTTTGTTTGGTTTGGGAAGGACGGTAATATGGGCTACCAGGGTCTCAGGGAGATGGGGGGTTGACCTAGAGATGGAGTTTGCATATGCCGTCAGGTGTGGTAAGAGTTTGTCGCTGAATTTTTATAGTAGGCAACGGTGAAGTCTTCTGGGCCTGAGGCTTTGCCTATAGGGGTGGATTTCAGGGCTTTTCGGAATATGTCTGTGGTAAAAAAAATTTCCAGTTGCTCTAGCAAATGGCTAGACAATCTGGGCAGTCGTGTGGCTTGTAAATATGCTTGTATTCTTTTACGTTTGGTCTCGGGGGGAGCTGCTAACAGATCACCAGACACATTGTGCAATTGAGCATAGAAATCTCTGAATGCCTTGGCAATCTGTGGAGTGGTAACAACCAAGTCCCCAGAAGGAAGTTTAATTTTGGGGATGAAAGCGGCTGTCTTTTTATTCTTAAAGGAGCGCGCTAGTTGTCGGCCGGGTTTGTTGCCCCATTCGTAGGTTCTATGTGCTAACCAGCTAAATTTTCTTGTTGTTTCTGTGTCTAAGAAGTCCCTTAGTTCTTCCCGTTTTTGGGTAAGGTCGTCTAAACGGTCCTTATGTAAGGATAATTTATGCTGTTGTTCAAGTGTTGCCAGTTACTTAAGTAAGCCTTTGAGCTGAGATTTGCGCTCTCTCTTCCTCCTCGTACCAAGCTCAATAAAGTGGCCCCTAATGGTGGCCTTATGAGCTTCCCAGGTGATAGCTGGTGACATTTCATCAGAAGCTTTTTCTTTAAAAAATTGATACAGTGATGTAGCCATTCCAGCAATGCCGTTCGCTATAAGGAAGTCATTAAGTTTCCAACTATACGTACGAGGAGGAAGGGAGGGAAGCTCTAATTGTATCGCTACTGGGGCATGGTCTGAGATTGAGATAGGACACATCTCCGCTGATTTTAAAAAGGGAAGGTGATGGTCATCCAGGAAGATATAATCTATACGCGAATATGACGTGTGAGTTTTTGAAAGGTGCGAAAAATCTTTCCCTTTGGGATGTAAGAGGCGCCAAGCATCAATAAGTTGGGAATCTTGCAATTTTTTTTTAATTTGGGAAAGTCGTTTGTAAGGGATCGAAGAGCGGCCCTGGGATGTATCTAGTATGGGGTCAAGTGGCATGTTAAGGTCGCCTGCTAAAATAGTAATTCCACTGGCAAAGTCAGAAAGTTATATATTTAATATGCGTGATAAGAACGTGGGTTGATTGGAGGTAGGACTGCAAATGTTTGCAAGGATGCAGCGAGTTGCGCCTATAGACCCCCGTAAAAATATGTATCGACCCTGATCGTCCGCTTCCATGTTGTCTAGTTGGAAAGGGACACCCCTGCCCACCCCGATGGCTACTCCCCTGGCCTTATTAGTATCTGAGAGGCTGTAATACCAGTCAGGGAATAGGGGGAGGTCAGTTTGACCCAAGTGGTGTGGGTCAGGTGCGTCTCTTGTAAAAAAGGCAATTGAGCAAGAGAGGCGCTTTAGCTCCCACGTTACTGTATGGCGTTTTGCCACATGGTTCAGGCCACGGACATTATAGGATACTAATTTTAACTTAGCCATCGGGGTAGTGGGGGAAGTCCCCTCCAGTTACATAACCACCTGGATCAGCACACGCACCAAGAGAAGGAAAGATAGAAAAGGAAAGAAATCAGAAAATAGAGTAAATAAAATGTGTATTGTAGCTGTAACCAGAAAATGGGTAATGAATAAAACAAACGGGTAGAATTGGTAACACGCAGATGTCTGCAGTGATCCCATGGGGGAAAATGGAGTCAGACAGCCAAGCCATCCTCATTCAGTGGAAAAATGTGGACAGTCCAGAACCATCAACCCCACTAGGAGGGGGGCATAGACCATTGGCGACAGAGACAGCTGTCATCAAGGGGGCAGCAATTTCCGCCCCCAAGCGGCCTAGTAAATTTCAATATTGTTCTATGGGCAGTGAGCCTTTGTGTTACAACATTCGATCTTATATGTAACAGTATATAAAACCAAGCGTTAAACCTTAAACCGTATCAGATAAGCAAACACATCATCCCTTTATCAAATCCCTTTATCCACTAAACCGAGAAGGACTAGGGATAGCGGTACCTGCTGTAATGTATGAGAATTAACATTAGTTCACCCCTAACCATGGGAGCATGGCTCTCAAAAGAAAAAGTAAGAGCTAAGGTCAGCCTGTTGCAGGCCTCAAGCCGAGGGGGACCCCCAGCCACACTCTCATGACCGGTACAAAATAGAATTTTTATGCACGAAGCTTATGAGCAAGTGCCGTCAGTCACCCAGTTTAGAGCCGTAAGATAGTGGGGTAAAAGGGAGATGTTGAAAAGATCTCACCCTAGTTGCTTAGATGAGGAGCCAGGAGTAGCCGGTCTCTTTCTCTTAGAAGGTGTTTTGTGCCACTTAGGATCCGAAAGGGCATTGAATATCGGTAACGAATCGTGCCATTTGGAAAGATCCAACGGGGGAAGCTTGAGGTCTTGCAGGAAGGTAGGAAGTTCTTCTGGGAAGTGGAGCGTGGTGGAATGACCGTTCTTGGTCGCAATGAGGCCGGCCGGGAAGCCCCAGTGGTATGTCGCTTCTTCTGACCGTAATTGTTCCAGTAATGGCTTGAGGGAGCGACGGCGATCTAATGTGACCTTGGATAAGTCGGGGAATATATGAATGATGGCCCGTCAAAGTCTATATTTGGAGTCCCACGTAGCTTGAGCATAACTGCATTCTTATCTTCATAATAATGCAGGCGGCAGACTACATCTCTGTGAAGATCTGACAAGATGTTGCGCGGTCTGAAGGCGCGATGAACTCTATCAAAGTGCAGCTCCTCTGTTGCCTGTCTGCCCAGGATAGAATTCAATATGCCGCGAATGGTGGGCTCTAGATCACCATCTTTGGTCGCTTCTGGGAGACCTCTGATACAAATGTTGTTTCTTTGGTTCCGGTTCTCCAAATCCTTGAGTTTATAAAGGGTAGCTCTATTTGCTAGGGCTAATCTTGTCACCATATCTTGCAGCTCCTTAATTGCCTCTTCTTGGGTGTCTTGGCGCTTCTCCGTTTCTTCCACCCTCGTAAGGAGGTGCGACATGTCTGCCCTGACTGCAGAGATTTCCTTTTTAATTCCACAAAAAGCTTTATTGAGTATAGAACTGTACAGTACATGTTCATTGCCATAGTTCAGAACAATGAGTAGTAATACCGCAGAAGAAGTCTAGTACAAAAAGTTCTTCTCCGTTAATTCCTCGACGTTCTATACCACTGTTCTAATCGGGATCGTTTATCTCGATGGGAAATATTTGAGTTCCTAAACCTCTTGGCCTTGGTTTCTTTGTTGTAAACATAGTCTCCAGAGGGTCTTCGCTGGTTTCTACCACTAGATCTCGGGTGGTAAGCGCCGTATAACTTAAGATAGGACCCGTCTGTCCGTTGTCTCCTCGACGTGAAACTATCTCAAGTAGCGCGGAAGTCTGGCGCGTTGTAGAACAGTCTAGAAGTGT
>BLSH010465125.1:1438201-1450274 GCA_018402905.1 Glandirana rugosa
ATCGACCGTTAGAGGGGAATTAGCAGAGTCTGCTCAACCGCCTGGGCCTTCCTTCTAAGGACAAGGACTTTCCCAGAGAAAAACCATCCGGGTAATGAGAGCAGGAATCTTCCTTCCGGGTCCGCCAACTCGTCTGAGACGATTAAGGGGAGATTGCCAGCTATCAAGATGACTACTCCTTTGGTTTTGGATACAAGTGAGGAAGCATGATATACGGAGGGGTACCTTTTATTTGTACATTTGGGGATGGAGGGGCCTCTGAAATGTGTCTCCTGGAGGAAGACAATTTGGGCTCGGAGCCTGTGCATCTCATTGAGAACCAGGGTCCTCTTCTCCGGGGTATTGAGACCCCTTACATTCAGAGAGAGGACTTTAAGGGTGTTGGGGGTAGGCATTAGTGAAGTGGAAATAGAGGGGGAGCGTTAACCGTGTCCGATATAACAGCTGGTCACAGTAGAGCCGGGGCTAGTGTGAGAAGGGGTTGGGAAAGGGTGGGTGTGTAATGGAACTGTTGGAAGGGAGTAGGTAGGGGATAACGTGGGGGATCAGGGGTGGTGAGTAAAGCACCAACCCACTAGGGGGCGCCTCATCAGGAACAGTCCAGAGGAGCCGGACTGAGGGGGGGGTATGTGGCTTAACGTAGAGAGAGGAGGTGGCAAACCAATGGGGAGAGATGTTGGCATAATGTTGCAAACTTGTTAGGATTACAGGAGGATAACTCGAATCGTAACATAAACAGTAAGCATCATAAACATAATCTGAAAATGTTGTATTAACAATTAAACAATGAACCACATAACTGCCGTCCGGTCCGGGGGGCCCCACAGACCCGAGAGCGAGGGCTCCGAGCCCGTCAGGCAACCCATTAGCTCGGATTAAGAGACAGAGGGATGGGGATCCATGAGTCACTACTCCAGACAACGGGACCCGACCGAAGCCAAGGGCGTCCTGCCGTGTAGAGTCCCGGGATCCTCCTTAGGATATCCCAGGTGTCACCTGGCCTGTAGAATTCAGACCGAGGAGGGGGGCAAGCACCCCAGACGAGTCAGGAATCGACCTTAAAGTGATCGAATTCTGTCCCGCACCACGGGTTCCTCCAACTCTGCTCTGAAACAACATAACATGAACTAGAAACTGAACAAGAGTAACACATTGCATATTGGTGGTTCGTGGTGGGCTGTGGTCTGAAGCTGAAGTAGGGCAGTAAAGGAGGGGAGAAGGTTAGGGGACAGGGAGAGTAGGCTGAGACAAGGGTCAGGGGGGGTGGTGGGATGCTAGAGCAAGAAGTCAGCTTAGAGAAGAGAGAGAGTATTGGACAGAACCACAATATAACCTTGTGCAAAGCCTGGGGGGGAGTAATTACTTGGTTAGAACAAGAATTAAGGAAGCCATTATAGTTACCATTCCAACCAGCCCCCCTGACCTTGGTAGATGTCCATAGTGATCATAGCTCATGTTCTCTGTTACCAGCATATGTGCAGTCTTCTCTGGCGAGCTGCCTAAGATAGAGCTACAATCAAATGAGTTAGAGATGAAAACAAGGCTAAACAGCTGAGAAGCAGGCTTCAATACTTTCTGTTAGAGCAAGGTAACAAGAGGTCAGGTTTAGTCTTCTTGATAGAGGGAACCAGGGAGATGAGCCAGGTAAGAGGCAAAGAAAAAGGGAGTCAGATGAAGGGAGGGGTAACCAGAGTGTCTTAACTGCCGATGCGACCAGAAAAAGCATTACTTAGAAGGGTGGTTCAGTTGTCAGTCGGGGGGTCAACTTGCTGTGCCGGGACTTGGACCGGTCCAGGGCCTCTTCTGTTGCGTCTGTAGGGAGTCGAGTTGAAGCGGCGTCCAGGAGTGCGTTGTTCCAAGGGAAGGGGGGTGATATCCCTCCAGGCTGGCGGGATCGCGAATTCCTGATACCATTCTGGGACAGGGATGTCAGGCAAGGCAGTGAATTCAAAAAATTGGGGTAAGTCCGCTGGTGTCTGGAGGGTAAAGGAGCGACCCCCAATTGTCACACAGAGTCCAAAGGGGAACTTCCACTTATATACTATTCTGCGTTCACGTAGGACAGAGAGAATAGGTCGCAGAGCTCTTCTGTGCCTAAGGGTGATTTGTGAAAGGTCTTGGAAGATTTTCACCTCACTGTCATTGAAACGGATATCGTCTTGATCTCTGGCTCTGGTGGCTACTTCTTCCTTGAGTTTGTAGTTAGAGAAGCAGCAAATAATGTCTCTAGGGGGATCTCCTTCTCTACCCCTTGGTCTCAACGCTCTATGGGCACGGTCAAATTCGAACCGGGAGTCTTGTGGGCGCTCAATGAGGTTGTTGAATAGGGATTGAAGAGCCAGGGGTATCTGATCATGCTCTACGCTCTCTGGAATACCTCTTATCCTGAGATTCTTCCTCCTCCCTCGGTTATCAAGGTCTTCCAGGCGGCGTTGTAGTTCAATCATATGGAAGTGATAATTGGCACTGTATTGCTGTAAGTCCCTAATGTCTTCATCGTGTCTGCCCGCCGCTCGCTCGACTTCTTCCAATCTATCGGAGACACCTCGTAGCTCGTCTTTGAGTTCAAGGACTGCTTCAGTGAGGGCTCCCTTTATGTCAGTGGCTATGCTTTGTAGGTCTGACATTTTAGGGACCTGTTGAATCAAGTCCACAAGTCTATCGTGACTGAGCTGCATGTTCGCTTTAGAAGAGTTGTCCTCTGCTTTACGTGCCATGCCTGCTGGGCTCTGGGTAGCACCCGAGGTAGGGGCTTCGGCACTCTTTGGGGTCCGCGGACGGAAAAGCTCTGGGAGGTTACGGTTCGGTTGTGGCTGAGGGGTTTGGGAGAAGGGCAGCTGTCTTCCTATTTTTCCCATAATCCGTTAATAAAAGCTGTAAAGGCCTCCAATCTCTCCCCTGGTGCCACAGCTCCGGGTTTAGGCAGCCATTCCGACCGCTCGGCGGGCCTCGCCCGCGGGTTCTTTTTTAAAGGTACAGTCCCTGGGGTGTGTCAATAGGGGCCCCTAAGGCCTTATGTCAGGGTCTGGAACCTCAAATTGGCAGCTTTAGGGGTTGTTGGAGTCGCCGCGGCCTAGGCCGCAGATGAGGCCACGTCCTAAATTTCGGGCAACCCGGAGGTCGGACGCGGATTGACACGATTTTCAGTCCAGGCTGTAGGGGAGGGTGCGGGGAAGCCTCTGGAGTGTGTTGCTGGTGCTCACCTATTGCAGGGAGTTCGGATGTCGGGTGTCTGTGTCTGGGGAGCTAGAGCTCAGCCAGAACACACTCACTCTCCACCGCGTCCAAGCCACGCACCCTCACACCTCTTTTATGCACTGCCTCTGGGCCTTGTATTTAGTAAAGTCTATTGTTCTTCTATTTTGCTCTCTTGTCTGTTTTCCTCTGTCAGTATATGGGCCCAGGGGATGAGTTGTCCTGTGTACCAGGTGGATGGAGGGTTAGGATTGCAGAGGCAGCGTTAGAATGACCGGCCCTAGTAGGCCGCAAAAGCCGCGGGCTACATTTTCTGGTCCGCGGGTCACGAGCGCCGATCTGCCCAAATTAGGGCTCTATTTGTAGCTTATGGAGAGGGGAGACTGGATGGAGTGTTTTCTCAGCTCACCTCTCCTTCCACGAGCTGGATTAGTGCGGATTGCTCTCCGTTCGTCCGGAGCTCACAGGGTACACGTCCTCTCTCCTTGGCGTCAGGCCACGCCCCCCCGAGATTTCCTTTTTAATAGATTTCTCAAGGTTGTGGAGCATCATGGCCATTTTTTTTTAGGCCGTGCACCAACGAGGACATCACCGATCCGTTCGGTGAACTTGGATCATCCATTAGCTTCAACCCAAGGGATGATGCCGGAGAGCAGCTTCGTGTAGAGGAGGCGTGGGCAGACGGAGATCTACTTGAGCGTGAGACTTTTGTCTGCGAGTGCGGCCCAGATGGGCTGAGTTTCTGCGATGCCAGATAGCGTTGGATGGAGCCAGAGGTGGCCAGTTTTGCTGCCAAACTCTTCTCCGTGCCCCTCTTAGAGATCGAGCGGGAGCTGGAGGTTTTAGAAGGCATTTTCTTGTATGTTTGCCGATGGGATGGCGGAGCTTTCTCTAGCTGCGACTTGTCGGTGTCATGCGTAAATCACGCCCTATAAAAATAAGACATGTTAAAGTAAATTCAAAAGTAATCTTAAACATTTTTACATAGGCAGATTTCTACCTGGTAATCCTGCCATGAAGGTCCTTGTTCATTCACATCATGTTAAGGGTGATAAAGCTCTGTACCTGTATCCTTTGTTGTCATCCTATTACACACATGTTCAATGGACACTACAAGTGGCTGTGTTGGTAAATATTACAAATGTAAGCTCCACTGTTATCACCATCAGGAGACTGGCTGCAAAAACTACCACACAGACTTTACTGCAGTCCATGCATGTAGACTTTGCTGGAGTCAATAAATGTAGACAGTAATAGGCTGCAGGACATTGGCAGCACTGAGTTGGAATGCAGGATGAAAAAAATTAAAGCAAGCATATTCTTTAAAAAAAACAGGAAACATACAGGTTGTTTATGATATACAGTGCTTTAGCGTGCAGGTAGAATTTACATGCACTTTAAAATCTTCTCTTGTCTGAATTTTAGTCTATATCGTCTTAATCATCCATACAGAGCAGTACAAGTACTAACCATAGTTAGTGAACTGTGATTTCTCCTTGGGTGAGCATTATTATGTTCATATTTTAAAGGATTTACATTTAAGCAGTTTTTGGTGACCAAATGTTACTTCCCACAAATTAGACTTTTCCTCCTGGCTCAGGCTCTTGAGAAGTATGGCTGGTACTAATTAAAGGTACTAATTAAAGGCTGTGGCAGCACTGTGTTTCACCTGGCACTGTAGTGGAACATCTTTGATTGAGTTGAGTTCTAAAGATGTTACATTTCTAGCAAAAACATGTTTTAGTACATATTTATATTGTGTACATATTTGTAGATTAACCACTGAAGGGATGGCAGATTAGCCACTACAGTCTATGACCCTCACTGCTTAACCACTTCAGCCCCGGAAGGATTTCCCAGTTTTCCCGGGGTTCTGGTAATTTAATAAAAGTTTTGAAAATTGCTGTAACAAAGTCCTGGAAAGTCCTAGAGGTCTGCAAAAGGAAGGAAAATGGGGGTAAGGGTCGGACAAGTGCCCTACAAAGAAATGGGGACAGGGGAATAACTTAAAAGCATTTTTAAACTAAAATCACATAAAAAAATCAAAAATGGAGGTGGATGTGGACCATCTTCAAACTGTGTGAGAAAAGTCTAAATTAGCGGGAGAAGCCATATCAGTGTTCTAAAATCATCTTCAAAAACTGAAGAACACTGATATGGCTTCTCCCGCTAATTTAGACTTTTCTCACACAGTTTGAAGATGGTCCACATCACCTCCAGTTTTGATTTTTTTTATGTGATTTTAGTATAAAAATGCTTTTAAGTTATTTCCCTGTCACCATTTCTTTGTAGGGCACTTGTCCGACCCTTAGCCCCATTTTCCTTCCTTTTGCAGACATCTAGGACTTTCCAGGACTTTGTTACAGACATTTTAGTGCCTAAAAGTTCGGGTCCCCATTGATTTCAATGGGGTTCGGGGTCCGGGTCAAAGTCCGGGTCCTATACGGACCCGAACCCGGACTTTGTCCCGAAGTTCGGCCGAACCAGCAGAACCCGAATTTCCAGAGGTTCGATCAACTCTAGCTATAATACATGTTCAAAAAAAATATAAAAAAAATGTTTTCATCAGTTTTGCCCAATTTATATTCTTTCTCATATTTTTGGTAAAAAAGAATCGAAATCGGCGTATATTGATTGGTTTGCTCAAATGTTGCTGTGTTTGCAAATGATGAGAATTAATTTATGGGGTTTTTATTTTATTTTTTACTAGTAATGACTGCAATCTGCAATTTTTATCGGGACTGTGATAGTGGGACAGACATGTCGGACCATTTTGACACTCTTTTGGGACCATTGGCATTTATACAGCGATCAATGCAATGAAAATGCATTGATTACTGTATACAGTAAATGTCACTGGCAGGGAAGGGGTTAATCTGCAGGGGGCACTCTAATTATGTTCCCTGTGTATGTTCTAACTGTATGGTTAGTGGGCTGGCTGGAGGAGGGAATTGATCATGGCTCCCATACACAGAATGGCTGAATTGATCATGGCTCCCATACTCCCTCTGTCAGAACGGAGATCCCTGTTTACATACACGGACCCCCGTTCTGTCACTCTGGGGGAGCGATTGCGGGTAGCCAATGGACATCGTGTCCGCCCAACTAGCTCCTGAGAACACAGTGAGTGCGCGCACCTCCGACAGCGTGCACGCGCTCACGATCCTCATTCTCGCGGCCGCCGTCACCTGGCGGCATTTCACGATAACGAGCCGAGTTGCCACAGTCAAACCATGGAGGGCAGTCAGCAACTGGTTAAGAACTGTTTAAAAATATAAATAAGAGAAAAACAGGGAAGCAAACCAGTTAAAATTTTAATGAATAAAGTATTAATCAGCAATGGTTGCACATACATATTTCAAGAACTAAAAGCACCTTGAATGCAGTCCTATCTTGCTGACATTGTAGAACTGCTCACATCATGGCCAGTGATGTTCAGTGGTTACTCAGCATGAAGTCTGAATCTCTCACTGCAAGCCGGCAGGCTGAAGGAAGGCAACTAATTCAGCTCCACACTGGGCTCAGTTGCTCTTGAGATCCTGCTGTTATTGGGCTCACACAGGTCGCTACTACTGTTGGGTGTATGTGGCTATATGTTTCAGGGGTGAGTCCCCCTTTCTCAAGCCTGTCTGTATGTCACAGGGCAACCTCCTTTGGATTGAACATCACTGGCTGCATCGTAAGCGATTCTACAATGTCAGCAAGATGGGGCTGTATTCAAGGTGCTATTAGTTCATGAAATATGTGAGTGCAACCATTGTTGATTTTAATACTTTGACCACTAAAGGTTAACTCCCCAAGGTGTTCCCTGTTTTGCTTTTGTTTGTATTTTGCTCAGATCCAGAGCATTCCCTTGTGCATGGTGTAATCAGGGACAGATGCCAGAGAATTTGCTTCAGTTCCTACCAAAAACTCAAGACTATATTTAGTAATCATAAATTGCTAATTTTTTGTCACACTGCTGGTGGTCTTGCTTTTATCTGGCATTTAGGGCAGACAGTATTACTTTTTGTTTTTGTTGTTGTTAGGAACTGTTGAGTCTGCATATATCATGAACGTGGTTAATCCTCAACCAAATATTTAATTATAGGCTACTCAAAGCTAAGAGCACTGACCAGTGTGGTCTGGTGTGGGGGCCACCCCCTTTTAGAATGCTATAGCTCAGCAGGGGAGATCGCTGTACTAACATGGGTTGAACAACAAAAAACTCACAATGTTTAATAGGCTTTAGATGAAAATGTTTTAAAGCTGCAGAACAACTTTTTTCCTCATCTACATGTTATAGATGTTCATGTAGGTCACAGAGATGAAGAGGGCAGGGCTGATAACATTGTTTCAGATTTCAGGACAGCAATATGGCTGGCTCAACCAACACCTATTTTTTGCACTTATTGAAACACTTTTAACCTCCCTGGCAGTATTCCCGACTGTGGCTCGGGGTGGAATTTCAGTACCATTAGCGGTAACCCCGAGCCACACTCGGGATTGCATCGCTGGATCCAAGGCTCTGCTCCCTGCGAGCGTCGCGTCACACGGAGCGGAGACCGGCAGCAAATTCAAAAAGTGAAACACACAGTAAACATACAGTACACTGTAATCTGTAAGATTACATTACTCTATGAAATCATTTCACATCCCCTTTGTCCCTAGTGGTTTGCCCAGTGCCCTGCATGCACTTTTATATCATATATTTCATCATTTGCAGAATTGAGTGATACTGATTTTTGGGGAAATGTATCATCATACACTGAAAGTGACGACAGCGACAATTCTGCAACTGAGCAAATTTCAGTGTTTTTGGTTTGATTACATTATTGAATACATTTTATTACTATTATATTATTATTTTTGATAATTATTTTTAGTTATTTATTATATTATAATTTATGATTTCATGTTTCAAACTTTATCATACCCGGGATGTCTACTAGACTCTTGTTTGGACAGATTTAAATGAGTTATTCCTAAGAATTACCGGCCTACAATATAAAACGCAAAAATATCCATGCAAAACAATGTACCGCTTTCAGCACCAAAAATCTGAAATAATCATACCGCCAGGGAGGTTAATAGTATATTTTATCAGACTGACTACAATCAAGCAAGAGTGGTTTATGGTTTGGATATCCTTTGAAATAAATTTAAAAAAAAACTTAAATTAAGGTACATATGCATAACATGGATTTACTTTCTACAACTAATATTTTTTGAATAAGTTAGTTACTAATAAACCTGATCATTAAAAACATACAAAAAAACCTATAGATATGGCATAACTTATGTTTCATTTAAATAATGACGCTAGAAGAAAATGTTATGCAAGTTATGGGGTTCTCTGCATTTACATTTAGTGTACCAAACTGTCCATTGTTTCCTTGCACTCACAGGTAGCATAAAAAATAGTTATACTGATGAAATTACACACTGAAACGGGTTCACTTCAAAAGAAACTTTCGCCCCATGCCTGCAGCATTTGGCCAAAAGGTGGATACAGACTGGTTGTCACTTAACAAGTACAAAATGAATGTTTATCTAATGATTTCATGTAGAACATTCAAAATTGAGCATTGGGTTGGTTGGAATTACACTTAATAGTGCATATAGAAGAGGGAGGGGGACTCTGTCAATAAGATTCATGAACTAAATTAAATAGGCAGTTAAACTTCAATTGTGGAGTCATGGTGAAGTAATCTGGTCTGATAACTGTATATGTCAATAAAGTTTTAATAACAGATTTGTTTGTGGCTCTGAATTTAATAAGCTAGAACAAGCTAAAATGAGGCCTGTGCCTGGGGTCAAGTGGAGCATGAGACACAAAGACCTTGAGCAGATTTACACTGCCGCCTTCCTTAGTACATTGGTCTAGTTTCACACAAATATGCTTTGGCCCCCCTGGTTGCTGAGAACAATTACATCTTTGATGGTCTGATGAATCTTTAAAAATATTCCCTATTTTGTTAAAAAAATTAGACATTTTAACTAATAATAGAAAAAATGACTAATAACAATTCATTCATAATAAATTATTTCAAAGTGAACACGCTGCCCAAAATCAGTGACAAAAAAACATAAAAATGGTTGCACTCTTTAATACTTCACAATATTATCATAAACAGTCCATACAGAGAAAAACTTATACTCCAGGGTATTGCTAAAATGCAATATCAGATTTCTCTTGCATGATAGTAAAATGCTTGAAGACAAAAGCTGCCCTTTAATCCCACTTTCATTTTCCATTTTCCTCAATTCAGTGCTTTGTACCTAAGGAGTCCCCAAGGAAAAATCTCAGCTAATGAAGAATAGCTAGCAATATGGTTTGACACTTAGGATATGTGACACCTGCCCTATATAGATCTCAGGCATAAAGTAGATACAGTGTCTCAAATAAAGACAGATGCACGTGCTATTTTATCATTTATGTTCTTCTTTCTAAACACCATCAAACACTGCTGTTACACACTTGAACACAGCATCATATAACAATATGGCTGTGTGCCTTGCTTATTGAACTTTTGTTATCATGTGATAGGTGGTAAGTAGATTAGACATGTGGTATTAGGTTTGAAACTGGTGAGGCAGTACAGTTAAAATGGTGTGCTGTATTGTCAGCTGTTGCAGTATAGCTATGGAAATAACTTCCAACTTGCTTACTTAAAAAAGTATAAAAAAATCAAGCATGTCTTTGTTGATATCATTCTGGGTTCCTTTTTAGTAGTTACTCTGTCAAAATTACATTTTAGAAAAACAACACTTCCTTAAACATCTAAACATCTACTATTTACTAGCTACCTGTGAGGAAAACATGGTAGAACTAACATAGTGCTATTAATAATTAGAGATGGGCTGAACACCCCCCCTGTTCGGTTCACAGCAGAACTCTTGAACAGGGGAAAAGTTCTGTCCCGAACAGCAAACTCCATTGAAGTCTATGGGAGCCAAACATGAGAAATCAAAAGTACCAATTTTGAAGGTTTATACGCAAGTAATTGGCCATAAAAGTAGTATAGGGGCCCGGGTACTGACCTGGGGGACATGTATCAATGCAAATACATTTTTTAAACGCAATATTTTTTCAGGAGCAGTGATTTAAATGATGCTTAAAATGCAACAATAAAAATGAAAAAATCCTTTAAATATAATGCCTGGGAGGTCCCCTAAGTGACATTTCTAAAGAAAACAAATTAGTCAAATCACATTTAAATTGACTTGTGGTTGCAATTGTCAGCACCCAGCAATTAAAAAAATAATGAAAAAAAACAGTGTGGGGTCCCCCCCAAAATCCATACCAGACCCTTATCCGAGCGTGCATTCTGGCAGATTAGGAAAGGGTGGCAAGCAAGTTATTACCCCTCCTGAGCCATACCAGGCCACATGCTTTCAACAAGTACCATTAGCCATTTAAGCTGGTGGTACTTAATGAGCTGTGAGGGGAGCACAGTTCATTCACAAGCTCAGCAGCCTATAAACAGTCAGTATGTATCATAGGTATGAGCTGAAAGCTGCAGGGCTTGTCTGCAAGAGCCTGACCTTGCACCCCTGATCCATTGATCAGAAGTGCAATGCTTTCCAGACTCCTGAGGGAAAAAATAACAAATGCACATGATTTTTTTATTCCTGCAGAAATATGTCCATTTTTTATGGTTTCCTAAAAAGTGAACTTAGCCTTTAATTTTCAAAGTTAGGTTAGGTTAAATTCATGTGAACGTGGGAAGACTAATTTTTATGCATTTTTAATCCAATGTTTACACAATTATTCCAAAGAATTTGCAAATTTTTCCAATTAAATCCAGGAAATATGTAAGAATCTTGAAAGAAAGTTTGATAAATCTTGTGTGAAGCATAAAACTATATAAATAGACCCCTTAGTTTTAAATTAAAACCTAAAGCCAAAACTTCTCACAATCACGTACCTGTACGCAATTGCTATTGTTGGCTCTGGGCCTGATCATGCGCTGGCAGAGCTGCTCTCCCACTGTGATTGTACACAGCGGGAGCCAATCAGTGAGTCTGGTAGCCACGATGGCCCCCGGGACCCACTGATCATTCACTGGAGAGGCAGAATGTCAGTCTGTCTATGTAAACAAGGCAGACTGCTGTTCTGCCAGAGAGGAAGAGAGATATCTTCTGTTCTTGCTAATCCGGAACACAGATCTCTTTCTTCCTCCAGTTAAACCATCCCCCACACAGTTACAAATCACTCCCTAGGAGCACACTTAACCCTTTTTTTTTTTTTTTTCAAATCAATTTTTATTGAAAAAAGTTTCTCGATACAATAATCAAGACAGGAGTCTCATGAATAATCAAACAAATATACAGAAAAGCGCAATGAGGTGCTGTATTCATGAGAATTCAACAAAAAAAAACCAGTGAAAATATAGAAACAATTCTTACAGGATTGTTGTTACAGGATTTGTTGTTGTTGTTCTCACTGATATCTTTGGTGGTCCACCGATATACGTATGTGGAGAGTAAGTTTCTAGTGACGGGGTTGCGTCAGAATTCGTAATATGGGGATGTGTATGATATTTCGAGTAACGATTGTGAGGGCCTTCCCTGGCTCCCCGGGCACCCCATTTGGGAGCACATTTGTGCCCGAGGATGCAGGGCAGCCTAGCGACTAATTAATACATCCTTTTGATGAGAATCGCCGTTTGGGATAGGATCGGTAGATCTTAAATGGGGAATCATGGTCCACGCGTCCATGGATTTTAGGAGGGTGAGAACAACCACAACTGCTCACATGATGCATTGGGGGTAAAGGAGATGATAAATAGAACGAGGTGTAATTCTGAAATGGTTGAATTATTTTATAGTATGTGTAGGGGTATAATGCTTAAGACTGCGTTGGGGCAGTGATCTTTGAATGAGAGGTGTATGC
>BLSH010465125.1:1454401-1469654 GCA_018402905.1 Glandirana rugosa
GGCCATTGTAGAGAACAGGGACAGTGCATACTGTTGCAGTTGGTGGTTAGGGATAGATTCTGATATTCCCCTTATTTTTATGTTCTGCCTTCTGCTTCTGTCCTCTAGGTCTGCGATTTTATCTTTGATCCATGATAGTTCCTCTTTATGTGTATTGTGAGCGTCCACTAACAGGTTAAAGGGGGTAGTATAGTCTCCCAATCTGTCTTCCATAGTGCTCACTCTTTTGCCCAGTGAGGCTACTTCTTTTTGACACTGTTGAATGCTGCTTACTAAGTCCGCAGACAGAGAGGCTCTGAGGGACATTAGCATATCTTTTAGCATCACATCTGACACTGGCTGGCCTGTTGTGGGGAATATAGCAATCGGGTCTGCTTGTTTGCTGGTCCCTGTGGCTGTGCCTGCTTGGTCTTCTCCCCCCACCTCCATTCCTCCTGTGTCTTCCCGGTCCGGTGTGGAGTCCCTTCTGGGTTTAGATTTAGCTGGGCTTCTAGTTGTGGGGCTGCTATTATCATCTAGGTGATTTTGGTGTAAGGGAGAGGGGATGTTACCTTGCTGTAGGTTTCTTCCCTGTAGCGGCGCGGCGTCTGCCTCAGCATGGTGTTCACTGGCGCCATCTTGCCTTAGGCCTCTGGGGACGGAGGAGAAGTACTCTGGTATTTTGAGCACTTGCGGCGGCTCATTCCTCCGCTTGGACATCTCCGCGGGGATCCCGGGTGTCCTGGGAGCTGGGAGAGATCTTTTGGCTGCTGGTCTCTGTGGTGTTGCGGCTCTTTTTGTCGTTTTCCCCGGCGGTCGGAGCGGAGCTCTCTGCTATGCGTCCACGCTGGAGCTCGGCCGGCCACGCCCCCCCCCACACTTAACCCTTTGATCGCCCCTGATGTTTACCCCTTCTCTGCCAGTGTCATGTATACAGTGGCAGTGCATTTTTTTAGCACTGATCACTGTTTTGGTGTCACTGATCCCCAAAAAGTGTCACTTAGTGTCAGCTTTGTCTGCCGCAATGTCGCAATCCATTAAAATTGTTGATCACTGCTATTACTAGTAAAAACAATAAAAAAAAATAAAAAGTCCATAAATATATCCCATAGTTTGTAGACTCTATAACTTTTGTGCAAACCAATCAATATACACTTATTGGGATTTTTTTACCAAAAATATGTAGCAGAATACATATTGGCTTAAATTGATGAAGAAATTTGATTTTTTACATTTTTTTATTGGATATGTTTTGTAGCAGAAAGTAAAAAATATTGTTTTTTTTTTTTTACAAATTTGTCGCTCTTTTTTTGTTTATAGCACAAAAAATAAAAACTGCAGAGGTGATCAAATACCACCAAAAGAAAGTTCTATTTGTGGGAAAAAATGACATCAACTTTATTTGGGTACAGCATTGGACAACCGTGCAAATGTCAGTTAAAGTAACGCAGTGCAGTATCGCAAATAATTGCCTGGTCATTAAGGGGGTAAAACCCTCTGGGCTGAAGTGGTTAATTAGAGAATAAAGATTGGCTAAAACATCTATCCGTTTCTACTTGATTTTCTTGTCTGTAAGTAGGATTTTACCAAAGTTGAAATTGCAATGTATATATAGCCAAGACTTATTTTAAGTGTCCTTATTTCTAGTGTCCCACTGGAGAGATTTCCCTGCATTTGTCTTTAAGAAACAGCAGTAAGTGGGAAGAAACCCCTCCAAAGTGAAGGGAAGACTTTATTTCTATTTCTATTCCTATTCTAATGACAACTTTTTGTTGGCATGTTGCCTTATAAGGAGTGTATGGGTAATCTCCATTAGGATCTGTGAATATTTGTATATATGTATATATCTTTGAATAAGCAAGTTGGTATAAAATATTGTTGTTGCTTAATATTGTCATCTGGACACCTATAAGAGGACTAAGTTGACAGGCTTTAGTTATTTGATTCACCAGTTCCTTTTGAAGTGCAGGAATGTTGGGTGTATGTGATATGGAAGAAGCTCTGCTATTTACACATTGCAAATTTTAGATGCAAGAAAACAACCACATATATTCTGGGGCCGAGGTAATCAGACTTTGATCAGGCCTTTTGATCTTGGTTAATGAACCCTTTCATCCACTTCAAAAGATGCATGTTTGATATGCAGAGTATGACTATCTGTATGAGGAATGGACAATTTGCCCCTATTTGATCCAGCATATTTAAGGCCCCATTCAAGAGAATGTTATTTAATTTTTCTTTTAATTAATTTTCTCCACAAGAGAGGAGGTACTAGTGAGGGGCTGAGCTATGCTACATTTAGGGGAGTTAGAGATTGTCCAATCTTCTAGGAGATACGCCCAGAGGGGGGTAAGGTGCAGCATTGTCTCACCAATCAGGGTGGCCCTATGCAAGTCAATGAGAGATGGGTCTTTATTAGTCTAAGGAAAAAGCAGAGAAGGGGAAGGAGTCATCTGTCTAAAGTTGGGCCCTCGACACAACTGGTACATATTAGAACTACTTCCAGCACTTTAAGGGTATACCTGTCTGTCCTATATGTTATGTGTTTTGCTGTTCGTATTTTATTGTTTTGAGGAATATAACATATTTCTTTTATTTTAACCTATGTTTTTCTTCCTATGCAAGGTACAATAGATAGATTGTTGTATATTCTTTAGACCTCCCTATTAAAGCCTTCACTTATGGTCAAAGAACTTTCATTTAACCCAAATCATATATGAAGAGATATTAAATCTCAAATATAACTTACCGGTAACGGCAACAATGAATTTTATGGTTCTTTGAATAAGTCCAGTGCTGGGTTTTAGAAACCAGACATTAACCAACTCAATACAGGGCACTCCCCCCTTCCTGCCCTGAGTTCCAGGGCACTGATAGGCTGCACTGATAAGCACTGATGAGGTGGCACTTATGGCCACTGATGAGGCGGCACTTATGGGCACTGATTAGGTGGCAGTGATGAGAAGGCACTAATATGCTGCACTTATGGGCAGTGATAGGTGGCATTGATATGTGGTACTGATGAGCACTGGTAGGGAGAACTGATGGGTAGCACTGGTAGGCACTGATATGTGGCACTGGTGGACACTGATAGGTGGAACTGATGGGCATTGATGGATGCCACTGGTAGGCACTGATAGGCAGCACAGATAGGCAGCACTGTTGGGCACTGATGGGCATTGATGGGTGGTATGGATGGGCATTGATGGGCAGCACTGATGGGCATTGGTGGGAAGCACTGATTGGTGGCACTGATGAGCACTGAAAGCCAGCACTGACTGAAATCACTAATGGGCACTGATTTCTGGCACTGGTGGGAACTGATTTCTGGCACTGGTGGGCATAGATTGCTTGCACTGTTGAGCATAGATTGCTGCCACTGGTGGGCTCTGATGCTCTTTTTTGTAATCAGGGCACTGATGATCAGTGCCCTGATTACCTGTTCTGATGTTTCCTGCTCTGGCAGTGTTAGGCGATGAGAGGCGATTAGCAGCACTTCCTGTATTTACATGTGACCTGCTGTGATTGAACACAGCAGACCACATGGTTAAAGAACCACGTCAGTGGCTCTTTACAGAGATCAGGGTCATGCCGTGTTGCAGCAACACGGCACGGCCATGATCGCCGTGCTGTGCACCCCCTACGGGCACGTGGGAGCGGCTGTTCGGGTGCGCTGTCATATGACGTCCACCCAGTACAAGAGCCACACCATCCCTTCGTCATTTGACCATGGGCAGGCAGCAAGTGGTTAATATACTGCTCATGTGCAGCAGCCTAAGAAAATATATGACTGCCACTGATGTACTTTAAAATATATATTAGCACAAAAATATAGAAATGAGTTTAAAAAAGCAGGAAATAAAATATAGGTAGGGACAAGAAAACATGAAACACAATTGGTAAACAAGAACAAGCATTAGTGAGACTGAAATGGATAATCAATTTGTGATAATCAAGTAGACCAAAGACCAAAGCACTATGCAGCCTTATAATCAATCTGGTCATTCCTGTGGAATATGATCACGATCATATGTTTATGGATAACCTAAAGAAAGTAGGAAAATTCTATGGAGAGTAAAAAAAAACAAAACAAAAAAACTCCAAGATAACCAACTACCTCCGTGCATATCTCCCACCAACTCCTTGTACAAAACTATGCAATTTATGTGTTTTGCTGTATTGATTAGAAAACAAAGGCATCAAGCTTAAAAATAGGTGTTTTGTTCGTTAGCGTAGGTGTATTTTCTTATGGTTTAATACATTTCCAGAACAATGTTCAGTTCGACGTGCAGCTGCCAATCCTTTGATTTTGGTAATTTCAATTTAATTTATTGAATCTTTTTTTAACTGAATTGAAACCTTGGAAACAAGACAGCAATGCTATAAAGAAAAGAGAAATAATAAGTACGCATTTTATAAGGTTAGCATCTTTAACTGAAAGTATTTGCATCAGACAAAAAAATTATTTATGTTGCCCATACATGATACATAATGGTAATTTAGTTTGTCCATCCAAGTAGCTCTTTTGCTCTCCATATATGCATATAATGCAAATCACAGGTTCTGTAATATTACCCTTTAGAAACCATTATAGATGTTCCTTTAGTATCACAACGTAGAATGATGAGCGATTTTTTATAACCTCCAGTCCTTCTTTGACTGGGATCCATTTAGGATCCCCCTTTTATTAACTGACAGGACTCACAATGGATTTTACTTTAAAGAATTTCCTATATAATGCAGTGATATATTACTCCATAAAATGTTTTGTTAGTATTATTAATATTACCATATTGCTGTTAAAAGAAATTGAAATAACACAACCTGCAGCAGAAGAGTCCTTATACTTGCCTGTCTCAAAGCCTCTTCTTAGATCTTTACTTTCTTGCAAAGCCACAGCCTCTGGTGGAATTTTTACATCCAAAGCACTTCTGGATGTGTCTGATTCCCTTCCCAACTGCATGTTGTGGTTCCATCCATCAGCCCCTAAGTCAATACAGAACATAATAAGGATGTAGAACCTGGAGAGTGGAACATGGCACATGGTGAATACGCAGGCATCTAAAAGTCCTGAAAGTGTCAGATGTGAAAATTCTGGAGGAGCTTGCCAGAGGCTGTAAAGATTAGGACAGGTGAGTGTAAATACTCTTTCATTGCAGTTTTTTTTTAGTCAAAAATGTTTACTTAAATGTTCTCATATTTGAAAATAGCACAGTAATGTTTAGAAATTTCTGATGTTCCCTGCTCTGTCAGTGTGAGGTGATGAGAGCCGATTACCTGCACTTCCTGTATTTACATGTGCCCAGCTGTGATTGAACACAGCCGATCACATGGTTAAAGGGCCGCATCAACGGCTCTCTACAGAGATCAGGGTCGTGCCATGTCCTAGCAACATTTAAATGTGTTATGGATGTATAATAATTGATAAAGTTGTTTTATATACACAACATAATAAAGCTATTTTCATATTTTGATTTGATTTAATGAAAATATTTGCAGGTCATGGAAGTTCACAATAAAACCTGCTGGGCATCTATGATAGATCTTTCCTGTTGTCTATTGGAAGTCATTTTGTTTTTTGATAAATGCTGCTTTCTCCATGTCCATAGTGCTGTTCTTCCAATAGGGTTACTATTTATGATATCAATACAGCACACTCCATTTTTAAACTCGGGGAAAGACTCCCGACCTATGATAAAACTGGAAAAAAAATGACAACTTGGTGCAGCAAACAGAAATAAAACTTTAATGGATGCTGGCCTTTGTGCTATTTGTCAAAACTAGCTGCACAAATTCATGGATTTTACTTCAAGAATTTGTTATAAATGGCTTATGCAGCTAAATAATCCATTCTTGTAAGTTTCAAAGTGATAACAGTTAGAGGAAAACTGTTGTTACAAGTATTTTTGTGATATGCTATTCCGCAGTGTTTACAAATAACGTGCATAGAAATATAGCAAGGTAAATTAATTTGGAATCAAAATCTCACTGAATCTCTTATAAGAATCACGTAAAACGTTGCTTTCATACATAATAATTATAGGAAGAAGTGTATAAAATTTATAATATCTTATTAACAGAGTTTTCCTCTTAATATGCATTGTTTTATCTTACTTAAAGCAGCCAAAAAGAGATTTTATTCCTTCCTATACATCAAATATAGTATTTAAAAATATTTACTAGATACATATCATTTTGTTATATATCTTATATAGATATGCATCTTTTTTAAATAGATATATAAACTCTGAGATAATGTTTGGCTCTCATAAACAGATCTACTAACAGGTCATCCATTCTAGAGCCCCACTGTATTGTTCTGGAGGTACAGCCCCTTACATGTGAGATACTAGGGTTATATATTTATGCATGTTTTGCCAAATGATTCTAGCTGTGATCTGATGCCCTTTCTCGCTGAGAATATATGCAAAGGGGCAGTGGGTTTTAGGAGTCAGCAGTTTAGCAGCTGACTGCACAAGCTCTGTGTCTACCTCCCTGAAACAGCAAATGTAAATGAGTTGCAGCATTCTGGTTTTCAAATTGAATAAGGCTTTCATGACAGAATCAACTGCAGAAATGAGGGGAAGGGAAGAGAGGAGACAAGCAGCCGCTGGTGTAGCTAATTTTTTTTATTATTAAAAAGTAAGCACACTAACAGGCAGTAAGATGCAGTAGGTAGTCTCTCGGCGGTAGTTCAGGAAAATCTGAAGCCGACAATGCAGAAGACCGCTTGAGCAACAAAGCCAGGGCTCAGATGTTCCCAGTGGATGCCATGAAGAGAGATCTGTCAACCCAGTGACTGATGAAAGAGGCATGGCTTGCCTCTGAAACAAGGCTACACTGCTCCTTGGGTTATGGCTGTATTCTGACACTGTGATTCTTGTTTGGAGATATTACCATTCCCTGTGATATGCCTGTTTTTATGCATCTAAATGTAAGTGCAATACTTTATTAAGCACTGATTACCTTTACTGTGTTATGCTATTGGAGCCTCTCTTTTTTATGTACTATCCCGCATTCCGGTATGGTGATAAGATTGTCTGTGACCAAGACACAACAGTAGGGGTCTGGATACTCCCTGGCAGTGCATTCTTATGTGGATATACAAAAAAGGCTGCTTTTGGTCTCCTGTAACAAGAGATCAACTTTCTTTGGTAAGCGCAATCACAGCATGGTGGTGGGAGTTCTCACAATATTTCCCAAAGCACGGTGGCACTATGAGGATTTGCTCACTATTTGCACCTTACTAAAATATCCATTTTCAAGAGGTGGATGAGAACTGTCTGCATTAATTCACCTTTGGACGTTTACCACTCTTCTAATGAACTATTGTTTTTGTTGTGGGTCTCAGAAAGGACCTAGTTCACTCTATTTATTATTTGTATGATCGCTAGCACAGCACTTCTTTTGTTTATGATCTATTTTGTGTTTATATCTCACTTATAGCACTGCAGCTATATACACAGACCACATTTTATATTTATACCTATTCTCACCAATTTAGTACCAATTTTCCTATACACACACTGCTCCTTGGGCTGACAGCTTTCTATCCATGGTAAGAAGTGTAAGGATGCAATCAGGGTGGCTGAAAAAGGCTATGAGAGCAACATAGCAGAGAAGATCCCAAGAAACGTTTTAAATATATTAACAGTAAAAAAATGAGTTCAGAGTATATTGGCCACATAAAAGATGATGAAGGGAAGTTGATTACAAATGCCAAGGATAAGGCAACTGTACTAAATGCTTTCTTCTCCTCAGTTTTTACACGGGAATAGGAGGGGTATAGTAATCAAGACTGTATCATTAGTAATGCATCACAGAGTGTATCCTTGTGGCCAACAGAAGCCAGTGTCCAAAAAAGACTAGAAAAGCGTAACACAAATAAATCACCAGGCCGAATGGCTTACATTCAGGAGCCCTCAAAGTACTCATATTATAGTCAAGTCATTATTCCTAATTTTTTTAGACAGGAATGGTACCAGCTGGTGAATAGCCCACTACTGGTCAGCCAGTCTAATATCAATAGTATGTAAACTAATAGGCTAATAAAAGGCTCAAAAACACAAGTACTTGGAGAGGCACTGGCTTAAAATGGCAGTATGCTGAATCAAAATGAACAGTAGCTGGAGTGCCTGGTATGTTTGGTACTAAAATCATGGCATTTAAAGTAAATTGCCCCCAAGTGCCCTCTTTGTATGGTTTAGAGGACTTTAGTACATGGTGCACTCTGAGAGCCCATTTATAAATTATGAAATAAATATAAAAGCTTATGAGAATATAAACAATTAATTCCACCACTCTAAGGCCATTAGATGAAATATCTTCTGCAATTAATAAAACAAGCAATACATACATGTTTAAGTATGAAGCTGGATTCACATTATCACATTATCAAAATCAGGCACTTTAAATGTACCCCTTCAACAAGCATTTTTATTGTATTTTTGCACTTGATAGTGTTTTGGCACACCTTTTACTGCATGTATTTGCATTTTTACTACATTGCAGTGCAAGGAAAATGTGTAAACATCATAGCAAACTGTGTTATAAAGCAGAAAAGAAAAGTGAAGTAAAATGCACACTACAATGCCATGTTTTTATAACGCTCTGGAGTGAATTTAGCCTCAAAGAAAATACAAAAAAAATTCCACCTTTATCTAATATAATTCTATCAAGCTAACAATATCTTACTTTATCAATTTTGAAACTAGGGTAGCAACAACATTTTACAATCTGAACAGTGGAAAAAACAAGAACGAAAGGGTAATGTAGTTAAATGTCATTCCCATAGCTAACACTGAAGTTCTAAACACAGTGATGCTTTGTTTTATCATGAAATATTCTTAGCAATTATTATATTTTAGTGCTACAAGAGAAGACCTGAATAAATCTTCAAATCACTTACAGGCAGATGTAAAAGGAAGGTTTACAGAACAGGTGCACATGTTTTAGTCCCTCTAGAAGTTACCTAAATAAATGAAAACCGTTATATAATTATAGATAATTGTATTGGCTGTGATATACAGCATTATTGAATTAAGAGATCACATTTGTGATCACTGTGCATAATTTAGATTATTAAACAGGGGTGGATGGATTTTGCTAGATTATTGGGGATTACTTCTCACACACTGTAATGTAAGTGCCAGATGCTTAAAAACTTTATATAAACAATATATTCTATAATACCGACCTGGTTGCAAAGAAAGAGCAAATTAACATTAAAGTGTTACTAGACCCAGGACACTGCATTCACTATATCTGGTCTCCCACAGTCCATAGAACATGGAAATGCAATTATTTTATTAAATATAAACTGCTAAATACCTTTTCTCATCAGCAGTATATATCAGCCTTGTGACTTCTATCAATGCCTAACCGAGCACTGTTTAACCACTTCACCCCCGGAAGGATTTGCCTCTTTCCTGACCAGAGCACTTTTTGCGATACAGCGCTGCATCATTTTAACTGACAGTTGTGCAATCATGCAATGTTGTACCCAAATAAAATATAAGTCTTTTTTTACCACAAATAGAGCTTTCTTTTGGTGGTATTTGATCACCTCTGTGGTTTTTATTGTTTGCGCTATAAACAAAAAAAGAGCGACAGTTTTGAAAAAAACACAATATTTTTTACTGGTTGCTATAATACATATCCAAAAAAACCAAATGTATTCATCAGTTTAGGCCAATATGTATTCTTCTCCATATTTTTGTTAAAAAAAATAGCAATAAGCGTACATTGATTGGTTTGCGCAAAAGTTATAGCGTCTACAAACTATGAGATTTGATTTGTGGTGTTTTTAATTGTTTTATTTTTTTACTAGTAATGGCGGCGATCTGCGATTTTTAGCTGGACTGCGATTTGCAGAGGACATATTGGACACTTTTGACACTTTTTTGGGACCACTTACATTTATACAGTGATCAGTGCTAAAAATAGCCACTGATTACTGTATAAATGTCACTGGTAAGTAAGGGGATAAAACTAGGGACGATCAAAGAGTTAAATGTGTTCCCTGTCAGTGTTCTAACTGTGTGGGGGCTGGGATAACTGGGGGAGGAGAGAGATTGATGCTCCCATATACTGGGAACATAAATCACTTTCCTCTCCCCTGTCAGAATGGGGATATGCTTGTTTACATTCATGGATCCCTGTTTTGTCACTGCATGGGAGTGATTGCGGGTGGCCGTCAGACATTGAGTCCACCCCACCTGCTGATTGGCTCCCCTGCAAGCCAGTGCAAGCGCACCTCTGGCAGGGCTCGCGAGCCCACAATACACGCTCCCGCGCCTGCCATCAGGTGACAGTGATTTGCGCAGTTTAGCCATGCTACCACCGTCAAGCTACGGCGGGCAGCCAGGAAGTGGTTAAAGTTTGTAGGAGGAGTTTTCATTCTCTTCTGGCTGTCCTATGAGGGTGCATGACCCTTGACCCCCTGTCTGGACAGTGCTGACTGGCCCTGTGCTCACATGCACCCTCCCAAAAGAAAAAATCTCTCTAGCAATACACACTAAACTGAGCATGTGCAGAGTGCCTCCTAGGGCTCTGTTCTATCAGCAGATGGATTGGGGACAGTAAAAGAAGGGGAGGATCAAAGAAGACAGGATCAAACAGCCTTTTTATACAATGGGGAAGATTAACCCCTTAGGTTCCATGGGGAGTATAACAAGCATGCTTTACTGCATATACAGACTTATTTTACTGTTGTGGGTTTACTAATAAAATTACAATAACATTTACCATTCAAAGTTTAAAACTGGCATTGGAATACTTATTTTATTCAGCTGCTAAACTAGACAGCAAATAGTTGACATTGACATTTAAAACAACCTTAATATTGTGACTTTTACTGCCCAGGCCAATTTTCAGCATTCAGAGCTGTCATACTATGAATGACAATTGCATGGTCATGCAATACTCATATGAAATTAGTATAATTTTTAAGAAAAATAGAGATTTCTTTCAGTGGTATTTCATCACCATTTTTTTATTTTTTGCAAAACAAACAAATAAAGACTGGAAATTAAAAAAAGGGTTTTCTTTGTTTCTGTTAAAACATTTTCTAAATAAATAATCATTCTTCATAAATGTAGGTCAAAATGTATATTGCTACATTTCTTTGGTGAAAATAACCCAAATCAATGTATATTATTTAGTCTGTAAGACAGTTAAATATTTCACAAACTATGGTATGTACTGTATATCTGAAAATCAATCAATCCTGATGTACTGATGGCTGCATGAAATCTCATTTCTTGAGGCACAAAAATGCCAGGACAGTACAAATGTTTCCCAAATGACCCATTTTTGGAAAGTAGCCAGTTTAAGGTATTTAGTAAGAGGCATGGTGTTGTCATGCAGTTGTCATTTTTTGTCACAATTTTTTGGAAAATGAACAGATTAAAAATATATATATTTTTTAATGTTTCCTTATTGTCACCAGTGCAGTATAGCACCATCAAATAACTGCTGTGGCAGTGACCAGGGACATTGATAATTGATGACAGTATGTAAACTAATAATAATAATAATAATAATTTTCTTTAAATTGTTAAAAATATTTTTTTACAATTTTTCACATACAGTGACCAGAGCAATACAGTGTTACCACAGTAATGCTGTACTACTCTGGGGAGGTGATCAGGATTTTCTTTTTTTATACACTATGGTTGCTTATAACTGTTAATTTTACAGTTATAATCAACATTTTCTTCTGAATAAAAACTACTCATTCAGTATTTACTATTGTGATTAGCTGTGATTGTCCACAGGTAATCACATAGTACATATCGGCTTTGAATGGCCCTGTCTGTACCATGTGATGACTGTAACCAATCACAGAGCTCATCACAATAGTACACAATAAAAGGCATGTAACAAAGGCTTTCGTTGGGTGCAACTGTCATGTGATCTGCTGTGATTGGCCACAGTGGTCACATGGTACCACCAATGGCGTGGTATAGTGATCTATCATCAACCATGTCCGGTGGACACAGCCAATGGCAGGTCATGCTGGAGCACGGCCCATGGGGAGCATGCCAGTTGCTACCCTGGGAGGATGTCATATGATATCCTCCCAGAACAACAGTGCTGCCACCTAGCCATCATTGTACAATAGGCCAGGTGAGAAGGTGTTAAAGCTGGACAGCAGATATAAAAGACAAAACTTAATGCAGATCTGTATTCATTAATACATCAATTAATATATTTTCTGAATTAAAAGCAGTGTACATACATAATTTAATCTGACATCAGTCTTTTGAAATCCCTTGTACAGAAGAGCTAAGATGAGAAGAAGAAAAAGCATACAAGGGGCCAGTGGTGGAGTGCTCATGTACTAGCAAGAAATATGCTGATAGGAGATGAGACCAAAGTGACTGAGAAATTAGTTTATCCATTTTCTGCTACTTCTCCACTGTCATTACTGATTTATTGACATCAGTAATTTGTAAGCCTCTAATTATGAAGAAGCATACAGGTTGGGTGATCTTACATCACTCTGGCATTTTCATATGCATGCTTGTTTTGTGACAGTAATAGGAACCAGAGACAGTTGGGCAACTATCATTTTCTGGAGGACATCAGAGATATAATAAAAAAATGTCAGCTACAGTATTTTTCTCATTACAGATGTGGAGTTGTTGCTGTAGAAATCAATAGAGAATAAGAGGCAGAGTTTCCTTATTAATTGATATGTGGCTATAGAGTTAGGGATAGGTTAACTAAAGTCTCAGCACCTCAAACCAGGAATGTCCTACTCTAGTCAAAAAGATTATAAAACCAGGTAGGAAAATTCCTTAAGCAGCTTATTAATCATTTTTAGAACCAAACCAATCTGACATATAGCTAGTAAATATTTGCTTACAAATCTGTCTGATATGTAAATAATAAGCATCAGCAATCCAAGTAATCATGGTTTGAGAAATTAACAATTTTCTTTAGAATAAAAATAAATATTTAGACACTTCTCATGAATGAGAATGGTCATACATTAAAATTCAAACTAAACAATATATTGTACCTGTGGAACCCCAATATCATGTATGGTGCAACTTAACAATGTGAGAATACAATGTGATAAAATTAACAAAAATAAACATCAAATTGTCCTAATAGTCCAGAAAACATGTGTGCACATAAATCATGATAACAGTCCAAAGAGGTAGTTCTCTCCCCTTAATTTCAGTGAAGACTGGTGAAAACGGTGATCTTCTCATATAAAGAAAAACGTGTGCAAATTTCCATCACCACGTGAGCACCCCATAAGAAATATGTGCTTACCAGAAGCAGGTGACCCTTTATTACAGAGGGTCTAACTCGCATGTGAATGAGCCCCTCTCGTGACAAACGTCCTCCAGGTCATAGACTCACCAATGCGACCATGGATAGGATAACCGGATACAGTTGGCATTTGAGGAAACACAGAAGGTCGCCAATAGTGCAATTACCAAAAGATGTGTTTATTGCACAGATGTCCAAAAGATTTGTACATCAATCCAACAGGCGATAATAGATAAAGCAAAGTTCAGCAATGTCAAGAAAGATCCTCGACCTACCAGTTTCGTTCCAGTGAACGTCTTCCCAGGGCCCTGAACGAAACTGGTAGGGCGGTACCAACTGTATCCAGTTATCCTATCAGTGGACGCATTGGTGAGTCTATGATCTGGAGGATGGAAGTCACGAGAAGGGCTCATTCACATGCGAGTTAGACCCTCTGTAGACTGTAGACTCCTTCTGGTAAGTGCATATCCCTTATGGGGTGCTTACGTGATAATGGAAATTTGCACACGCTTTTCTTTATATGAGAAGATCACCGTTTTCACCAGTCTTCACTGAGATTCAGGGGAGAGAACTACCTCTTTGAACGGTTATCATGATTTATGTACACACATGTTTTCTGGACTATTAGGACGATTTGATGTTTTTATCATTTTTATGGTTTGATTTTGGCGCAACTTTTTGTTTATACATTACAATTCCTGCTGAAGTGGTCAAATTCCACTCCATGTATGGCCAGCCTAAGTCATAACACTCTAAATAAAATTTGTGTTAAAATCCCAAAGCCAGCCAAATCATTTTATTTTGTTTTGGATTTTAGGAAAAGGGAAAAAAAACTGTCCAATTTGTATTACCATCTGTGTTGTTATTATTATTGGGATCTTACCATCAGTTCTTGTCATGGCAAGAATTGATTGGAAATCCCTTGTTAGGGCATATAGACAAAAACAGATTTTTGGTAAAGTGAGGAAGTGTTAAAACTTGTGGCAATGCATTAATAGCTATTTTTGCTTTCCTATCCCAATGACACCTGTACAAGGAAGGAAGATGAGGGATCAATTCAAGGTCAAAGACAAAAACTAAAAACCCAGCTGAGATGGATGGTGTCAATAGAGCAATAGAAAGCATCAGTAGAGCAGTGAGCGGTGTCAGTAGGGCAGTGGACAGTGTCAGTAGGGCAGAGGATGGTGTCAGTAGTTTTTTTTTTTTTATATTGTATTCTTTATTATATTTTACAAATTCATTTTTTGATTATTTTTTACAATATTATTTTTTTAGGATCCCAATTGGGGAGCTTTGGTTAACCACTTCCCAACCGTGCTATAGACAAAAGACGTCCACAGGGTGGTTGCATTATTCTGGGAAAACGTCTATGGACATCCTCCCAGAATCGCGCTTCCTGCGCGCACCCTGGGCGCGCACGCGGGAACATCCGTGACTGCCGGGTCCAGGGGACCCGACCGATCACAGATCGTGGTGAATGGCCGCTGTGAGTGGACGGCGCGATCACATGTCAACAAGCCGGCGGAAGTGCTGGCTTTTCTCTCTCCGCACCGATTGGTGCATTGTGAGGGGAGAGAGGGGGAAGAGAGGAGGTGCAGCAGTGCTGTGGGCTATGTGTAATGCCCACAGCACTGATAAATGACAGTTAGCAACCCCCACCATCCATCAATCACCCACCCAGCCATCCTCACCCCATCCATCCACCACCCACCCATTCTCAGCCCATCCATGCTCAGCCACCCATCCATCCATCCTCACACAGCCATGCTCACCCAGCCATCCATCCATGCTCATCCATCCATCCATGCTCACCCATCCATTCATGCTCACCCACCCAGACGTACTCACCTAGCCATCCATCCATGCTCACCCACCTAGCCATCCACCCATGCTCACCCACCCAGACATCCATCCATACTCACCCACCCAGCCGTACTCACCTAGTCATCCATCCATGCTCACCCACCCAGCCATCCATCCAACCCCC
>BLSH010465125.1:1473640-1486245 GCA_018402905.1 Glandirana rugosa
CCATCATTCACGATTTACGCAACGATCACAGGCAGGTAACGGGTAGGTGATAAAATACAACTGATCACTTCCACTAAATGCAGCCCTCACTGCCCCTCCTCTCCAGGTTCCTCTTCCTGGTGCTGCCCAGCCCCTGTGTGCTTCCTTGCCCCTACACAGAGCTGCCAGTAATACAAGTTGCATATTGTTGACACAGTGGGATTGATTTACTAAAGTCAAATATATTAATCACTTCATAGGGAATTTGCCATAGAGCTTCGTGAATGTAATGAAGTTTCACTTTCCAAAGAATACCAAATCAGGTGCAAGGGGAAAAAAAATTGTTTGTACTTTTTTTTTGTACATAATTGGTTAATGGAAGTCAGCATAGCTTTACCTCATTCACTAAGCTCTAGGAAAAATTCCCTTGCAAAGAGCAATTTCCCTTACAAACTGAATAGTCTATTTGCCTCAGCCCCAATAGGTTCCATTGATAAAGAATAAAATATAATTTTTTTTTTCAGATGTCGCTGGATTTTTAACAGTTGGTTCACCACTTGTTTTGCATGTGTCCTAAACAATTCACAGTTTTTAATAGTCTGCATTTTTTTGCAAGTGATTCTCTTCCTTTGCAAGAGTTTTTTTGCCTTAGTGTGTGCTAGTTGGCCAAATTTATCAAATGACCTGACCGCACTACAGAAAAGGAGGTTAGCGTATCTATTTTACAGTCTGTAGAACAGGGGTGTTGACTTTTCATAATACCCTGCTGAGTCATTCTGTGTTTTGCTAAAAAGTACTCCATATTCTGCGCACCTGTTTTAAACTTTTCTTTTTCCTTTTTTTTTAAATTCTTTACTGTCTGTTCTCTGCTCATTTTTGACAGTGTAAAATATTTGAGAATGATGTACTCAGTACATTCCTGACTGAACTTTAAAAGTATAGTTCAGTGTTTTCAAAGTATGCTTTTTTATTCATTCATATTTTGATATAAATTGTGCAGAAAACAGCATATGAACTTCAACTTTAATAGGGTCAAAAATATGGACCATATACAATATAGGGCCTATATATGGTCAAAAAGACAAACAATAAAACTGATGTTCAGTTTGTCATTCTTTATAAATAGATAGTCATGTGATTTTCATAATAAAAACCATGCTGCTCAGAATCTTTCTTTACTGGATATTAATTTATTCACTGTTGATGGTTTCTATCCATTCACCATTCTGAAATATGTTACCCAGAACAGGTAACAGAAAATTCAAACATTATTCTGGTAGATTTAAGGGATGTATAAACATTTACTCTAAGATAAAGCTGACCCTGCTGGTGGCACAGGTGGGCACTGATTGGTGGCACAGGTGGGCATTGATAGGTGGCATAGTTGGGCACTGGTACATGGCACTGGTGGGGCACTGGTGCATATAGCACTGTTAGGGATGTCACTGGCAGGCATCATATATGGGCACAGTGCAATCCCTACAGTGCACTGTATTGCCCTTACCTGGTGGTCTAGTGGGGGCTCCCTGGTGGTGTCCTGTGCAGCCTTCTGATTTTCTCCCTGGTGGTCCTGGGTGGCCTCCTTATGTTGTCACTGGTGGTCCAGTGGGGTGATCCTGAGGGGGGCTGCACTGATAAACATTCAGCGCAGCCCCCCCTTCAGGCGAGCAGCGGATAGGCTCTCCACTGCTCAGGTCTGCAGACCTGAGTAGAGGTAAAGCCGATAAACGGCTCTTGCTATTTACATGTGATTGGTCATGGCTGATCACATCGTAAAAGGCTTCTGATGGAAGCATTTTACCTTGGTCGGTAATGTGGTGGGTCAGACTGACCCATGGCACCACCAATCCCCGCGATGCGGGCACGCAATTGCGGATTATCCTGAGAACGTCAATAGACGCCAGTCAGGATAACGAACACCCCGCCTGGCCATTATTTGTCAATAGGCCAGGTGGGAAGTGGTTAAGAATGTCAACTATCCCCAAACTTACCACCCACTACAGCTTCTTTGAAAAGAAAAAAATCTTTGTATGAATGGGGTGGGCCTTTCAATCTTTAACCCATCCTCCATTGATAGATTGCTTTCCATTCACAGAAGCTGTAGTAGCTGTAATGGGTAGCTGGGATGAGTTTAAAGTCTCTCTGTAAATTAAGCACAGGATGACAAAAGTGTCAACATCTAAGCAGCTTTTGCATGTGTTATATGATGCATATTTGCTTTGAATTAAAACATACCACATTATGGTCTTGTATGCAAGTGTTGAACACATCCACAAACCTGGGAGTCCTTGTGGATTGTGGATTACAGCTGACCCTTGGATGTTTAATTGGATGTTTGATTAAGGCTGGGTTCACACTTGTCTGACAAACGGAACATCATTGTGAGCACAAGTCGCATTACGTCCCCAAATCAATGTTTCCCTATGAGAGCCGTCTTAACTGGTCCAACACAAGTCAGTCCGACTTTTAAAAAGGTTCCTGTACTACTTTGGTCCGACTTTGGTCCTACTTCAGCCCATTGAATATCATTGAAGTAGGGTCAAAGTCGAATCTTTGTTCTAACCGTCCAACTCGTGACATCTGACTTGGTGATTACAGCAGCAATAAAAGGAATTTATCTCACAATTGGATTGTTTTGATTGGTCAAAGGACAAGTCACTATCTCAAAGTTGGAGCAAAATCTTATCTTGTTCATTCAAGTCGGATGGAAGCAGGACCAAAGTAGGACCAAAGTAGGACTGATGTTGCAGGGCAAAGTAGGATCAAAAGTCTGACCGTTTTTTTTTTGTATCGGATTGTGTGAACCCAGCCTTACTCTTACTGTGGTGTAGAGGCACAAGAATACAACAACACCTCAGTGCTTACTCACATCCAATGCCCCGTATTTGTTTACATTGTCAAGTTGGGAAGCTCCAAACAACACTGTAAATAAACAGAGGAGGGAGCAAATGCCTAGTGCATTAATATCAACAATTTTTTTATTTTATAAAAATCAAAAAAAAAATTCTCACAAACATAAGAAGTCTGTGAGCATGTTTTTGGCATTTTCATAAAATAAATATATTTATTTATACTAATATATTTATACATTTGTGGTTTACTAGCACTGATAGAAATATGGATATAAGATATTGAGATTGGTGCTACAATTACACTTATTGGTTGTTATTACTATAAATATAAACTGTATTTTTTGTATAAATATGAATCATGTTTTAGATCACTTCCTCTGTGTGTACAGCTCTGTATTAAGTCAGAATGACTCAGTAGTGAACAACACATTTATATTGTGAAAAATGTTTGCTTTGTGCATTGTAAAACTAACATAAGCATGACCTTTTTAGAAAACTCCTTCCCCATAAAATTATTGCCTAGATGTCTTACTCATCATTAGTTTCCACTGCCTTCTAATAGACATCAAGGGATGCCTTGATGGCAGAAGAGCCCAAATGACTGCAACCCAGGCCCCATGCATAATAAAACAATAACAGGCTGTTTATTTTCTTTACCTACATGAGTAGCGATGACTCACACTGCATCACTCTCTAGAATATTCCCTGCAGAAAAGTGTGGGTGTTTACTTGGTTTATATCTTCTGCTACACTAATATTACATCTTCATTTTTCACTGAGTGACAGCGTGGGTACACTATGCGAGTCTGCAAGCTTCTTTCATTCTACCCTTCCGCCTTAGTGGACCAGTATTAAGCTTAATCACATTCAATCACATTTTATTTATCCTTTTTACGACTTCATAGCAAATTAACTTTTGCAAGCATTATGGTCCTACACCTAAAAGGTTTTATAAGATCTATTCGTATTTAATTAATGGCTGGGCAAGTGACCTCAAATTGAAGTCAATTAAACATTGTTACCATCATTCTTCAATTATTTACACAGGAGTGACATTGCATTACTGTAATATAAAACAACATATTCTTGAAAAATGTATCTGTATATGTCAATTTATATTATTTATAATCTATCTATCTATCTATCTATCTATCTATCTATCTATCTATCTATCTATCTATCATCTGACTTTATATCTATTTCCATCACAAACATGAAACACATAATGGCAAGGAGATAAGTAAACATGTGTTGGATTAAGTGATGAATTTTCACCTTTTGGGGCCTAAGTCACAATATGATATGACCTTTGTAATTTGAGCATCTATGTCAAGATGATTCTCAGATATATTTCAGGAAGGTAAATGCATTAGAACAGGAAAAAAATACCGGTGCTTCCAGATGAGCTTGTATAGAAGAATGCAAATAGGAAAACAAATTTTCTTCTCATCTTTTTCTGACAATAATTTCATATGCAACATTTATAATAAATTTATGTCCTATATATAAAAAAAACATCAAATAATGGTAAAACGTGTTCCAACAACAGATTTTTATACTATCACTCTATAAGTCAGTAATCTACAGTATTCGTTAAAAATTAAGGATAAAGAAATAGCCGTTAGACTTGTGGGTGTAGGTTGTGGAAGTGATAAAAAGTGGGTATGGTTTTCTTTGTCATAGCAGTTGATATAGCTTGATGCACAATTTTATTACAGACTCTAGGACATTAAAAAAAAAAACAGCAATTGAATATACCCAGATAGTTTCCATTATATTTTATATTGTAAATGTTTACTGCTGAAAGGTGAATCTTGTACAAAAAATGTTATACTGTAAAATTGCAACTATTCAAGAGTCAATGGCTTTAAAAATTGTCTGTGTAACAAAAGGCTTGTTTTTTTGGAATAAAACTTTAGTTTTACAAACTTTTTTGTAAATAACATACAGAGTGCAGGGCTCAGGAGTGCATAACATACAGGGTTCAGGGTCCAGGAGTGCATAAAACATAGAGTGAAGGGCTCAGAAGTTTGTAGTGCAAAGAGTGAAGGGTCCAGGAGTGCATATTGCAAAGAGTGAAGAGTCAGAAGTGCACAGCACACAGTTACAGGGGTCAGGGGTATGTAACTCAGAGAATGCAGGGCTCAGGATTGCATATCACACAGAGGGCAGGGTTCAGGAGTGGGTATCGCACAAATCGAAGAGGGTGGAAATAGTTTATACCAACAAGCCTATATCCCCAACAGTGCAGATATCACCCAAAAGCCCCTATCTCCCCTAATGCAGTTTTTCCCCAACAGGCCTTACCCTCTGAGCCCAGGATCCCTCTCCCAGCCCATCCCCTCAGTACAACCCACCCCTCTAATACCTTTCTCAGTACAGACCACCTCCTCCCAGGCTATCCCACAGTACACACCCTTTCCCCCAGTAAAGACTGCTCCCAGTATAGATCTTCCACCCCCCTTAAACTCAATCACCAGATACAAGATCAGTTCAGCCAGATACAAATGCCATGGGCACTGCAGTGCCACAAAATAAAAGATAACATTTCAATAAGTCATGGCCTATGGACCCAGGGTCCCACAAAAGATGTGGGGAACTTGCCCTGGGTGGTCAGAGCTACTGATGCCCCTGGTTTAGTGGGTGTCCAGATTAAGTGTGGTACTGATTTCAAAATATCTGTAATACATTTTTATTTCCTTTTATAAATCTCCAAGGCCCCAAATGGCAATACTGAACCTCTGGCATCTGCCACACTACCTGGCATGCCTGAGGGTGCCCGTATGATGAATTTAGCTCAGGTGACCTTCTAAGTCTTAATCACACCTGTTTTAAAAGGAAGCAATGCTGTTTTTATGGTTTTTATTAAACTGATTTGAATGTTTACTGGTATATAACTGTACACATTTAAAAGCATATGTGTATTTTGCCTTTTCGATACCTGCTTATTTTTATTTTAGAAATAAACAATTATTACACCATGCTATCACAACACTCACTTTAAAGCAGCAGTAGCTGGTCACTTGTGGTCTGTCTCTTTCCAATTGATACACAAGAATAAAAACTGTAATAAACTTACAGTCAACAGACTCTAGAACACCATCTTCTGGCTGAACAAGGCAAATACATATTATGCAATAGTTCATATTTTCCCGACAAAAAGAAAAACACATTTTATCATTTTAGATTTTATAATGGTTAAAAAAGATTTTTTTCATATTTATGTAAAATATATGTACAGTTGATACAAATGAATAAAAAAGTAGGTTAGCATTTTTCATGAAAGCAGCAGGAAGACAACAAGTCAAAGAAGGGAAATTAAAGTTTAAATTTTACAGGATAAAAGCACAAAAGATTCAATTACAAGCATCATTCATCATTCACACTGCTCAGCTAGGTTACAATATTTAGCTCTTTGAAAAGAGACAATGTAACTGGAACAATGTGATTGTAATAAACTGATGTCAAGAGAAGGCATGAGAGGGACATCAAGGAATTGGAAGAAGAGGTTCCTGGAAATATTACTTCTTAATTCCATAGTGCATCACCTGCAAGCTATAAAAGAACAGTGCAATTAGTACTTCTGGCATTATGATTTCAGGATGTGATTACATTGTTATTATACCCTAAAGGGACACGTTTTACCATTATTTGATGTTGTCAGTAATTCACTACAATGTCTGATGACAAATTAATGTTTAAATATCAAATTGCTGCAGATGTATCCAGTTACTTTTGAAGCAATACAAAAGACATTCATGGTACTTTTACAACTCTTTGCTTTGTGTGATGTTAATACCCATGTGGGCCACCTCCTAACCACTGAAGGACTGCAGGTATCAGCACATTTGACCATCCGATGAGGCACAAATAGTTTTGGTATTTTCTCAATGACTTATAAAGCTCAAATAACTTAGAGGATTGATTATTTCTTTGGGCTTGATGAATAGTAAAGTCCTGCTAAAAAAGGTCTGAATAGAAAGCTGACAGATCAGAATTTTCATCATTGGAGCCTGCAGGTCCTAATCTGCTAAAAAATATTTTAATAGTGTTTAAATATCCTAAGTTGAGATTTGTTAAGATGATGGGAAAAAAGTATGTGGCTAGTATTGGGCGATCAGCTCGGACTGAGCATAAGTTAAGCCCAAACATCGGGTGTTTGGTGAACAACCAAATTTACATTTCGCTTAGCAGGATGTTTGCCCGCCAAGCACCCCACAATATATTGTGCATTGTAAGCCCTGATTGGCTGAAACAATGCACATGACTGTTTGTCAGATGCAAAGCTTTGCCCAATCAGGACACAGTGAATAGCTGGTTGTTAAGGAGCTGGCCAAGATTCCGGCCGTTGCATCCTTAACAATGGATGAGTCATCAACTGTCAATGGGCTTCCTCCACTGACAGCTCAATGGAAGAATAAAAACATTTCGGGCAATACAAAAATGTGAAAAAATCCATACCAGGCCCACGTCATTTTTTTCACATTTTTGTATTGCTGGCAAAGGGAAATAAATTTAACCACTTGTTGTCCACTGCTTTACTGTTACATGGTGACAGCTGTGTGCCAGATCATGTATATATATATATATATATATATATATATATACATGATCTGGCTCTTCCACATGTGTGTCACTGGGGCCGCTCTTCCGCTGTGATTATACAGACACCATGGACTTGATATCCACCGGCACCTGCCGATCATTCATTACACTGGCAGAACAGCAGTCAGACAGATTGCCGTTCTGTCAATAGGGAAGGCATGGATCCTGTTTTCCTTCAAAGCCTTCCCCTAGTAAAAGCACCTCCCATAGTACACAGAAACACTAGCTAGGCACACCGTTAATCCATTGATATCCCCTGATGTTAACCTCTTCCCAGCTAGTATCATTAGTACAGTGGCAGAGCATATTGTTTAGCACTGATCACTATATTTGTGTCACTGGTCCCCAAAAAGTGTCAAAAGTGTCAATTAATGTCAGAATGTTTGACACAGTATCGCAGTCCCACTATAAGTCACTGTTTGCTGCCATAGTAAAAAAAATAAAAATAACAAAAATATCCCATAGTTTGTAGACACTGTAACTTTTGTGCAAACCAATCAATATATGCTTATTGGGATTTTTGTTTTCCAAAAATATGTAGCAGAATACATACTGCCCTAAATTGATGAAGAAATTTGATTTTTTTTTTAAATTTTTTATTGGATGTGTTTTATAGCAGTAAGCAGTAAATTGACAGTCTTTTTTTGTTTATTTTTTGTCCAAAAAATAAAAACTGCAGATGTGATCAAATACTAAAAATACCAAAAGAAAGCTCTAGTTGTGGGAAAAAATGACATACTTTTTATTTGTGTACAGCGTCGCACTACTGTGCAATTGTCAGTTAAAGCAACACAGTACCATATCACAAAAAAATTCTCTGGTCAGAAAGAGCAGAAACCTTCCAGGGCTGAAGTAGTTAAAAACATTATTTTCTTAAGAAAAAAAAATTGCATTTAAAAATGTCCCCAGGGCTGTACCAGTGCCTGCTTATGTACAAAAACTTGCATATAAGCCTTCAAAATGGGGACTTTTGAATTTTAAAGTTTGGGTCCCATAGACTTTAATAGGGTTCACGGTTCGGGTCTGAACTTTTTACGTTCGGGAGTTCTTGTGCGAACCGAACTGGGGGTGTTTAGCCCAATTCTATATGTGGCCAACAATTATACAGGGAAATTACACCTGTTTGCCTCTGTCACCTTAGGCACATACCTACTGTAGTTAATTGTAAATTCGGTCCTGCTGACATCTACTAGTGAATGTTGGTAATAAGCAAATGCATTATCTGCGACTTTAATGAATAGTGATAGTGATAAAAATATTATGATACTGAGAAAGAACATATAAAGGAGACAAGCTGCGCCAGACCTAAGTGCAGTATACCATCACAATGATTTTATTAACAGAAGCTAAATGGATACTCACAACAGAGGATAAAAACATGCACATTGATATGGAAAAGTCTAGGCCCAGAACCATGTCACTCCTTCCTCAGCTGTGGTGTAGCTGGAAGATGTAACCACGTAAAGCAGTTGTTGAAAGGGATCGACCTGCGGCCGTCCGCGGTCCACTGTGCTGGCGTGGAGACAGCTGGAGGATCTGGAAGTGACGTCAGAGATGATGCTGGCCAATAGGGTGATGCATTTCAATGCTTCACAGCATTTTCCTCAGATCCTGCTCATGGCGAAAAACAAGGGGAACTTTTATAGGCTGCCAAGGGGGCGTGCTCAGTCCGGGCTTCCGCTCTTTGAGTTGCTGCCCCTGTGTGATGGCCCATCACATTGGATACGTCTCTTTGGACTTTTATATGGACTTTTTCATGGACTTTTCATGGACTTCTTTAATGTCTTAAGTCTTTTAGTTCGTTTTTTTTTACTTTGACAGCCTATGATTCCCGCGATATTGGTGCCATTCTATTTACCACTACTAAGAAAGAACAGCATCTACTTTGTGATAAATGATCAGCAGGGTCGCTGCTAGAAATCATGGGGCCCCTTTAACCTACCTGACAGGGCCCCCCCAGGAAATCAAATCGCTAAAATGCCATGGTCGTAGTGGTATGCTTTTCAGCCATGGCAGTAATTAGAGTCTCGCTACTGCTGCCTCGTGACGCCGGCTTTTTTTTTTACCTTTTTAAATTGCTGAATGCCAATTTTATATTGTGAGACCAGATTGCAGCTGTAAGCCAAGTATTTGGCTTCAAGGTGCAGAGTGGCCCCATTGAACGCAATAAGAAGTTTGACAGGTGGTGCTGCCACACATGCGCATAGCACTTGTGGTGCCATTGTTAATGGCACCCCAAATGCAATTAGCAGACTTGCGTTTTGTCAAGTGGCAAAGTTGCATGCCTTAAAAGTTTCTAATGCCTCTATGATGTGTTTGTCACACATATGGCAGCCCATTCAAGTGAATATGTTACCCTATGTGTGAGAAACAAGCAAAAAAAAAAAATGTGAGCAGGAATGTTTGTTCCTGCTATGTGAAGTATAAAGAGGGCATTAGGGTGGTATATAGAAATGGCTGGGCAAGAGATGCCTGGCAGCTGGAGAGAGATCTGTCCACTGGCTTCTTGCTCAGCACTGCAGTGACAGTTATCTGCAGTTTTAGGCTGGCTCCGTATTCACCTCTCTCCAAAATCCTGAAGTTTTGTCACTTTGTTCCAGCAGCAACCCCGCCACACTCACCCCCTCCAGCAGAAGCACTGCTCCATCCAAACCCTGGAGTTCAGTGAACATAGAGCAGTGAGGGCATGTTCTGGAGGGAGGGGGATCAGACGACAGGGCTCAGGGAGGGAGAAGGTGGAGCAAGCTTTCTGCACACGCTGACCAGAGATAACACTGCCATGCTGACTGACGAGCTGCAGTCTCAGTATGCCGACAGAGACACAGGCAGACTGAGACTGCAGCTGTCTCCTTCTGCTCCAGACTGGAACACTTTGCCAGTATGTAGAACCAATCCCCCTGTAGAGCTGTCAGAGGGAGAAAGCTGGCAGGTGGCTCTTGTGAAGTGACAGAGCTTGGACTGGTACAGGAGGGCTGGTTGTACTGCCCTGCGGCCCTGGTGATCAGCACTGAGTAGGAGTGATCTGTACAGAGAAGACACAAAATTGTGACAGCTCTTTTGCTAATGCTTTTATATGATAAGGTGATATAGTTTGTGGGAATGCAGCATACAAGAGATCACCAAAAGACAACATGGACTCAAAATGGTGCAATCTGAATAAAACAAATCTTACAACCTTCACATGTTTCACATATTCCTGATTTGAATAAACCAGCATTATCTGGCTTGAATTCTCCTTCCCATGAATGAGTTCATTTATTTTATTAATAATTGCTCTTTGTGTAATTCTTGTCTATGTTGGTATCTAGATGAGAGTATGATAAATTGTTCAGTCTATTAAAACTAAAATGTAGGTGCTAGGATTGTAATAATGCACACTATACAAATGATTAAACTCTTTGCATATGTATGATATTAGAATTATGGATCTTGTACATATAATGATGTAGTCTAATATATAATTCCAATGCCAACTCATGTAAATTAATATTCATTGGAGATTTAAGCTGATGTACCAATTACGTCTGGTGACAAGGTAATATATTAGCAATGACTTTCCATTAAATCAACATGTGCTTAATTTGATTTTATGGTCCGCTCTCCTATACAGTATTCAATTGTGTAAAGGTTGTAACACGAGGCTATCCAGAATTCATAACTCTTATTTCAAGGTCTGGGTATATGTAAGTAATGAATGTAATATGGTCACATGTGGAGATACAGACCAAGGTACACCCTAAAACTGGCTCAGCAAGTGTTGATGACCCTTACCCTATAGCGTTCTCTTTCTAAAAGAAAAAAACAGACCAGGTCAGAATGGTAGAAACCTCAAAGGAGTAAAATCATTTTTAAAAAAAAGTTCCTGTAGAGGTAGGCAGTCCCCTGAGGTAGGCAGTCCATAAGAGGATAATAACCAGATGCTCCAGTATTACATGGTTACCTCCACTTGCACCTCGTTGTCAGTTTCCCCCTTGGTACTTACTGAGCATCTTTTCCCCTCTAGCAGTTTCAACAAACTCCAACATCCAACAATATTTAATCTTATCTCGTTGCCAATTAGATCTCTCTTGGTCATCAAATGCCAGTTTTCAGCCCTGAATAAAAGGATCTATCCTCAAATGCATTTGAGCACTCAACTCATGTCCCAACACACCAAAGTGTATTCAATTTTAACTTAGCATCCCCAGTATGACCCCAAACCCCTTGTGCCTCACATCACCAATCCCACTCATACAGTTTCGAATGTATGGGGGGTTTGGGCTAAAGGGAAGATGGTGCCATTATCCCTGGTTACAGATACAAGAGAAATTGCCCTCCAGGGGTGGGATTTTTAACCACTTACCAACCGGGCCCCTATTTTACATTTGTTGGTTACAAGTAGAGTTGAGCGAACTTCTACAAGTCTGGGTTCTGCTGGTTCGGCCGAACTTCGGGACAAAGTCCGGGTTCGGGTCCGGACAGAACCCGAACTTTGTCCCTGACCCTGAACCCCATTGAAATCAATGGGGACCCAAACTTTTAGGCACAAAAATGCCTGTCAAATAGTCCTGGAACGTCCTAGAGGTCTGCAAAAGTAAGGAAATGGGGGTAAGGGTGGGACAAGTGACCTACAAAGAAATGGGGACAGGGAAATAACTTTAAATATTTTTTAAAAAATAAAAACATAAAAAAAGCAAAAATGGAGGTGAATGTGGATCATCTTCAAACTGGGTCTGAAAAGTATTAATTAATGGTAGAGGCCATATACCTGTTCTAAAATCATCTTCAAACTGTGTCAAAAAAGTATAAATAAGCCGGGAGAACCCATATCACTGTTCTGCAAACATCTGGAAACTGTGTGTGTCACTTTAAATATAACCGGGAATAACTGAACATCTGTTCTGCACACATCTGTAAAGTCTGTGTGTCACTTTAAATATAGCCGGGAATAACTGAACATCTGTTCTGCACACATCTGTAAAGTCTGTGTGTCACTTTAAATATAGCCGCTAATAACTGAACATCTGTTCTGCACACATCTGTAAAGTCTGTGTGTCACTTTTAATATAGCCGCTAATAACTGAACATTAGTGTTGAGCGAACCCGGACTGTAACGTTCGGGTCCGTACCGAACTTTAGGGTGTCCGTGGCACGGACCCGGACCCGGACATTTCAAAAATCGTTCGGGTT
>BLSH010465125.1:1490230-1527921 GCA_018402905.1 Glandirana rugosa
ACACACGTCTTGTCTACAAGTCAGTAAGGGCCGATATAAATTTCACTGTGTGTCTGAAATGTCTACACACGTCTTGTCTACAAGTCATCTCAACTCGCTTGGAGACCTTCAAGCCCAAGACGACCAGGCAGGCTTGAAGCCCTGTTTCAGGCCCAGGCCCAGGCCTGCCTTGGGCTTGCTAGCGTGCCTGTTGCTTGGGGTAACTTTAGTTACCCCTGGGCTTGAAAATACGTGTTTTTACCGACATTGTTTCAGGACCTTTCGGGATCTCCCGACGTTTTCCTTCATTTTACCCCCATTCCCATCCCGTTCACGTAGGGCACTTGCCCTAGTTTGAAGATGATTTTAGAACAGTTATATGGCTTCTACCGTTAATTAATACTTTTCAGACACAGTTTGAAGATGATCCACATTCACCTCCATTTTTGCTTTTTTTATGTTTTTATTTTTTTTTAAATATTTACAGTTATTTCCCTGTCTCCATTTTTTGTAGGGCACTTGCCCTACCCTTACCCCCATTTTACTTCCTTTTGCAGCCCTCTAGGGCTTTCCAGGACTTTGTTACAGCCATTTTTGTGCATAAAAGTTCGGGTCCCCATTGATTTCAATGGGGTTCGTTGTCCGTGCGATCGTTCGGGTTCCGTCCGGACCCGGACCCGGACTTTGTCCCGAAGTTCGGACGGACCAGCAGAACCCGAACTTCCAGAGGTTCGCTCAACTCTACTGAACATCTGTTCTGCACACATCTGTAAAGTCTGTGTGTCACTTTAAATATAGCCGGGAATGACTGAACATCTGTTCTGCACACATCTGTAAAGTCTGTGTGTCACTTTTAATATAGCCGCTAATAACTGAACATCTGTTCTGCACACATCTGTAAAGTCTGTGTGTCACTTTAAATATAGCCGATATGATATCACTGTTCTGCAAACATCTGCAAACTGGGTTTGAAACTATAGCAGAGCGAAACCATATACCTGTTCTTCTCTATGCTGTAGTTTCACACACACATTCCAGATGTGTGCAGAACAGATGTTCAGTTATTAGCGGCTATATTTAAAGTGACACACAGACTTTACAGATGTGTGCAGAACAGATGTTCAGTTATTAGCGGCTATATTAAAAGTGACGCACAGACTTTACAGATGTGTGCAGAACAGATGTTCAGTTATTAGCGGCTATATTAAAAGTGACACACAGACTTTACAGATGTGTGCAGAACAGATGTTCAGCTATTAGCGGCTATATTTAAAGTGACATACAGACTTTACAGATGTGTGCAGAACAGATGTTCAGTTATTAGTGGCTATATTAAAAGTGACACACAGACTTTACAGATGTGTGCAGAACAGATGTTCAGTCATTACCGGCTATATTTAAAGTGACACACAGACTTTACAGATGTGTGCAGAACAGATGTTCAGTTATTCCCGGTTATATTTAAAGTGACACACACAGTTTCCAGATGTTTGCAGAACAGTGATATGGGTTCTCCCGGCTTATTTATACTTTTTTGACACAGTTTGAAGATGATCTTAGAACAGGTATATGGCCTCTACCGTTAATTAATACTTTTCAGACCCAGTTTGAAGATGATCCACATTCACCTCCATTTTTGCTTTTTTTATGTTTTTATTTAAAAAAAATGCTTTTAGTAATTTCCCTGTCCCCATTTCTTTGTAGGGCACTTATCCCACCCTTACCCCCATTTTCCTTCCTTTTGCAGACCTCTAGGACCTTCCTGGACATTTTTACAGCAATTTTAAGAACTTTCATTAAAATTACCAGAACCCCGGACCCGAACCCGGACTTTTTTGAAAAGTCCGTGTTCGGGTCCGGGTCCCGGAAACCCAAAGTTCGGTACGGACCCGAACTTTACAGTCCGGGTTCGCTCAACTCTAGTTACAAGCTAAACACATTTTTTTTTGCTAGAAAATTACTTAGAACCCCCAAACATTATATTTATTTTTTCAAACACCATAGAGAATAAAATGGTGATCGTTGCAATACTTTTTGTCACACAGTATTTGCGCAGCGCTCTTTCAAGCGTGATTTTTTTGGAAAAATTTCACTTTTTTGAGTTAAAAAATAAGACAACAGTAAAGTTAGCCCAATTTTTTTGTATAATGTGAAAGAAGATGTTACACTGAGTAAATAGATACCATACATGACACGGTTGAAAATTGCACGCACTCGCGAAATGGCGACAAAGTCCAGTATTTAAAAAGTTCCATAGGCGACGCTTTAAACATTTTTATCGGTTACCAGGTTAGAGGTGCAGAGGTCTTTTGCTAGAATTATTGCTCACACTCTGGTGATCACGGCGATATCTCACATGTGTGGTTTGAACACCATTTTCATGTGCGGTTGCGACTTACGTATGCGTTTTCTTTGCTGCGCGAACTCGCGGGGACGGTGGCGCTTTAAATTTTTATTTTTTTATTTTTTTATTTTTAACACTGTTCCTTTAAAAAAAAATCTGATCACTTTTATTGCTATCACAAGGAATGTAAACATCCCTTGTGAAAGTAATATATGGTGACAGGTACACTTTATGGAGGGCTGGGGGATCTAAAAGACCCCCCATCCCTCCTTTGCACTTCACAGTATTCAGATCACCAAAAAGGGTGATTCTGAATACTGTCATTTTTTAAAATTGGCGACGTTAGCCGCCGAGTAAACCGGAAGTGACGTGACGTCGCTTCTGGAATTTGCCAAAGGAGACCCGATCGGAGCCAATTATGGCTTCTATCAGGTCTCCTTCTAGCCGGTGGAGGCGAAGGATCATCGATCCGGTCTCGGGACGGGAGGCCGGAGAAGAATGTCCCCTCCCGCCCCCTAGGATAACGACCGATCGGCTCCTGAGCTGGATCGGTCATTATCCCTGGATAGCCGACCGTCCGCTCTAAAAAACGATCATGGGATATAGCCTGTAGCTGCAGGCTATGTCCCGGAACAGCCGCTCAAAACCAGCCGCCGCCTATTTACAGCGCTGGGGCTGAACCGGTTAAGGCACAAAAATGTAGTCATGAACTAAAAAATGAATACAAAATGTTATTATTGCATTCCATAGAGTAAAATACTACACATACATAAAAGCAGAAGAGCTTGGACATGCCAATGTTTTACAAAAATATTGTACAAAATCATTAACAATAAACAGCACTAACGCATTTCGGGATTCCTTCTTCAGAGGTGCCATATTAAATCATATAGAACATTTATTCTGAAAAATAAATCATAAAAAAATAAATGCATCAGTAAAAAATTGTTATAGCCACATGAGACCATTCCCGCTAAGAGTATAGCTGCACCCTTGGATTAGGGGTATCCTACCTGACTCTCATGGGAGTCAACTAGGCTGGCACCCACTCCTTGATTTTTTTTTTTTTTTACGTACACCCATAGTAAAGTATCAAGGTGTCAATATTTTCACCAGTCTTTTATTAATTATTATGGCAATCAACAAGACTCAAATATGTTCTAAAAAAATCAAAAACTAGACATTTACATATAAATATGATTGTTACTGTCAGGAGATAATGACAGTTCTTAGCACAAGATACCCTATGTGTTTAACCTAAATGAACAGTTAATTCTAGCATAGACTCCCCTCCTAAAATTTAATGACCACCTCCACTCTTAGCACTGGTTACTATATCATCTTTTGAACAAAAGTAAATTAGTTCATATAAATCAGTTCTAAATGTAATATTATCTATATGCACAAAACCGTGCATGTGTGCCCTATTTAATTAACCACTTTTTGCTGAAACAAGCTTTTGAAATCTGTTTCATGATTTTACATTCTGTGAAACTGCTTAGCATTCAGATCATATGCCACTTTAATTGCCTCTTTATAGTTAGCGAAGATGTTATGTAGTTGTAAAATACTAAGCTTTACTGCAGCTAAAGGAATATTTTTCTGAGCAGATGCAATACTGGTGCAGTAAATAATGGACACACTGTACTTTATCAGCAACCAAGGGGAAGGTTAATGGCTATGATGCATCTTTTATGTGAAGCTTGAAACATGGACTTTTCTGTGATTTGAAGATTTACAGTTTGACAAAAACAAAGCCATTTCACTGTTTGTAGCAGGATATATTTATATTCAGGAAGCAGTGAATGTAAAGGTGAAACATCCTTAATACTTTTATGGTTTTATACCATATTTTTCCAAAGTGCAATATATGAACATTGTTGGAAACAAAAAAGTACTCTTCTGTCAAAACAGGCAATTAAAGTATAACTCCAGCCAAACCTTGTTTTTGTTGATTTAGCAAAGTGAGAAACATTTGATTCTTTAGGGTTTAGTTACTAAAACTGGAGTGCAATATCTAGTGAAGCTGAGTATAGTAGCCAAACAGCTTCCAACTTCAGGTTGTTTAATTAAGCTATGACAAAAAAAAAACCTGGACGCTGGTTGGTTTTTATGTCGCTTTAGATTTTGCACTCTCCAGTTTTAATAAGTCAACCACTTTGTCAGAATGTAAGGCTGTCTCTAGTCTTATTGTTGTTCTGTTGTTGTTCTGTTTTCAGTTAGGTAAGTATATCTTAAATGAAAAGACTTACTAAAAAATAAGCTGTACCTCACATTAAAGGCCCATACACATGGCACTATTATCAGCCAAAAACTGTCGTATGACAGCCTGTCGTACAATAATCTGACCTTCGTCCGATTTTGGGCTCGTCTGTACAGAAGTTGGACAAACAAAAGTTGTAAGTACAAACACGTATGTTTTAACCCAGGAATGACCCAGAAGTGTTCGGTCGTGCGGTTGTATGATAATCGCATTGTGTGTACGAGACTTTACAATGTGACTTTCAGAGTTTTTCATTTGAAATGTTATTGGGACTTTTCTCCCAACAGCCCTACATACAGTACAGTATAGGGGTCTAGTTATAAAACACTTGTTGGACAAATGTGACACACATTTATGCAGGCTGGATGATTTAAATTGTTTCTTTAACCACTTCTGGACCACGTCACGTACATTAACTGCTGCAAGGTGGCAGCATAACACGAATTGCCATCTATAAATGGCAATTCGTGCACGTGCGACTAGGGGGCGAGTGTGCACTGCCGGTGGTATGCTCTCGCGCCTGCCATGAGATAAAGGAGTGTGGCCCCGGGTCGGGCAGACTCAATGTCCACCAGCGACCCATGATCACTTACAATAGGAGAAAAGCGGGGAACCGCCAATGTAAAGATGGCGGTTCATACAAAACAGGGAAGGAGAGACACCGCTCCAGGTGAGTGATAAGAGATCCCAGTCACTGTGTGCACGTCCAGTCCGTGAGCCACACCATGCAGTAATCAATGAAAGAGTAGTAGACAGCACTCCAGCAGATAGGGAAATGGTAATCCAGTTTATTCAAAGCATAAGTGTACAATGGAAGTCCAAATGCATACAAAAATTGTCAAAAGACATGTCCAACGGCAAAGCAATAAGATGGATGGACAGGAAAGAACATGGCAGTTCCCCGCTCTGATAGGGGACAAAACACTGATCTACTGATCCCTATCACTGGGATCAGTTAGATCTCTTATGCCCCTGCCAGCCCAGCCCCCACACATTTAGAACACATTAGGGAACACAGTTAACCCTTAGATTCCCCCCTGCAGGTTAACCCCTTCCCTGCCAGTGACATTTATACAGTAATCAGTGGCTAACAGTAAAAAAAAAATAGTAAAAACACCATAAACGAAATCTCATGGTTTGTAAACACGGCAACTTTTGCGCAAACCAATCAATAAAGGCTGATTGTGATTTTTTTACCACAAATATGTAGAAGAATATATATCGGCCAAAATTGATGAATAAATTATTTTTTTATACATTTTTTGGATATGTATTTTAGCAAAAAGTATGAAATATTGTTTTTTTTGCAAAATTGTTGCTCTTCTTTTGTTTATAATGGTGATCAGAAGTGACACAGAGGTGATCGAATACCACCAAAAGAAAGCTCTATTTGTGGAAAAAAAGGACGCCAATTTTGTTTGGGTATAACGTTGCATGACTGTGCAATTGTCAGTTAAAGCTACGTCATATGACGGCGCACCCGAAAGGTAGCTCCCGCACACCCGCGGGGTCACGCAGTGTGGCGATCATGGCCGCGTTGCATTGCTAGGACATGGTGTGACCCTGTTCTCTGTAAAGAGCCTCTGATGCAGCTGGTCGCATGGCTCTCATCGCTTCACATTGACAGAGCCTGTGGAGAGGAGAGCCGATCAGTGGCATCTCCTCACAGGGAACATCAGAACAGGTAATCAGAGCACTGATCATCAGTGCCCTGATTACAAAAAAGAGCAATCAGTGCCCACCAGTGCCAGCAACCCATGCCCACAAGTGCCAGCAATCAGTGCCCACCAATGCCAGCAATCAGTGCCCATTAGTGATGCCAGTCAGTGCTGGCTTTCATTGCCCATGAGTGCCACCTATCAGTGCTGCCCACCAATGCCCATCAGTGCCATCCATCAGTGCCACCCATAAATGCTCAACAGTGCCGCCTATCTGTGCCACCTATCAGTGCCCGCCAGTGTCGCCTATCAGTGCCCACCAGTGCCACCCATCAGTGTTGCCTATCAGTGCTCATCAGTGCCACATAGTGCTACCTATCAGTGCCCATATGTGCGGCATATTAGTGCCTCTTCATCACTGCCACCTAATCAGTGCCCATAAGTGTTGTCTCATCAGTGCCCATAAGTGCCACCTCATCTGTGCCCATCAGTGCAGCCTATCAGTGAAGGAGAAAAATTACTTATTTACAAAATTTGCTGACAGAAACTAAGAAAAACTTTTTTTTTCAAAGAGTGATCAAATGCCACCAAAAGAAAGCTCTCTTTGTGGGAACAAAATGATAAAAATATTGTTTGGGTACAGCGTTGCATGACCGCGCAATTGTCATTCAAATTTTGACATCGCTAAAAGCTGAAAAATGGCCTGGGCAGGAATCGCGTGAAAGTGCTCAGTATTGAGGTGGTTAAATAAAGTGGCTATATCATTCTTACCTCTGTTTCTCTTCAGGCAAACAATATAAACCCTAATTTAATTAAATATAGTTTTGTAAACCACTGCATAATCTAAAGCAATTTCTTTTTTTAAATAAAATGCTTGTGCAAAGTCCAACTCCAACCAAAAAATATTTTTTTTTTGCCTATACCTCCCTCCCACCTCCTCTAACCTATGCTGCCTGGTGTAACATTTTCCTTATCTGGAGAAGCCAGTTATACTCACATGTCCATGCACCCAAGTCCTTCACTGGCACAATTTCCTCCTGTGGGAACATCTAATCCAGCACTTCTTATTAACCCTTGGCATACAGCAAGAAGAAAACCCCTTACAGAAAGTAAAAAGTGACCCAGTGCTGGATGATCATATGACCACAGCTTCAAATAAGTGAAAACAGGTGTAGAGAGGTATTTTTTAAACACAAGAATCAGATAGAGGTGGATTATTAGGGGTCACATTTATTGGGGAGTTAGGCTTTAATATTTTTTTCATCCCTTGTCTCATTATAGTGTTGCTGATCCTCTGAAGTCTCTTTTTAGCCCCTTCCTGTCTGCATACATGGTAATTCTCAGAACAGGTTGATGGTGACAACAGTAGACTATGCCTGTGTAATGTGTGTAGATACAGCAACTTGAAGTCTCCATCAGAAGCCCATGAGACAATGTAGTACAGGGCATTATGAGGAAAAGAAATACCTGGTTAAGGGCACAAGCTGCAATATTGAACATGACTTTTGACACATTTAAATGTTAAAGCTTACATGAGATTTTAGTGATTTTGTGGTTACATGTACTTTAACTGATTTATTTACCCAGTAGTCTTTTCCTATTTTGTTCGGCAAAGAGAAAAAAACATCTTCTGCTTGTTGTAATTGTAACTGCTTTACTGTGGATTTAAAAAGTATATGGTTTTCTGTGCAGAACATGGCATTGCAGATTATTTCACTGTCAAAGTAAGTTTCATGTTTTTGTTACAAAGCTACGCGGAAATTTGTTTACGAAATTTGCACAGACTAAATATGAAGATGAAAAGGTAATTTTCTTGTTCAGTGCCATTACTGGCTGAGTAGTAACTGAACAAAATGAATACAATTCAGCATGTTGCTAGACATTACAGGCTGGGATTTCATTTTTATTTAAATCACCAGTTTCAGAAATGCTACATGTTGTTAAGACTCTGGAGTCTGTAGAGTCTGTAAAGTTCTCATTTTTTAATATATGCTGATACAGTCATTGACTGATCCAGTCAAACTTTAACTTTTTTATTAACACAGTACAGCATAACGAAAGTCATCACTATTTTTTTCAATTTACATAGGTAGGATAGGGTTAAAACTCATTTTAGAATTTTGCCATCTCTTTCTCATTAGGGCGATTTGCCTTTAATTTCTGTCTCGTGACTTGCTCATGTGAGAGGATATATTTTCAATGCAAAAGGAAACATATTCCAATTTGAAGATTTTCCCTCTATTCCTGTTTTGGCTGCAACTCAAACTTTTGAATTTATTCTCAGTTTTATTAATAGAGATATTGGTGATTAGGGTAATTAGAGAAAGGCAATCTTCCTAAGAGGAACACAGACAGCAATAAAAGTATGACAGTGATTATAACCCCCACATTACTCTATCGAAAAAAAAAGTTTGCCCTTAGTTATATTTTTTTACATATAGCTACAAATATTGCCTAATGGTCCATCTCCATACCCTAACAAATATTGTCAAAGAGAAACAGCATGGTGGATTTACTAAGAGAGACAGTGGGGTTGATTTTCTAAAGACGTAGATGCTGTTCACTTTATAAAGTAAATTTAGCTTAGTAAATAAGGTGAAGCTGCTTGCTCCAGGGACACGCAAGTGTACTCAATCCCAAGCAGGGTGGTGTGTGTCAATAGGCACAGACAGCATGGCTTGGCCCCACCCCTGCTCTCCCCTCTCATGATTGACTGATAGGAGCAGGAGCCAATGGCTTGCTCTAGGCCAAGCTTGTGAAAACACAGAGTGGGGAGAGAACTCAAGCTGGGACAGTGCTGGATCAATATAGGACTTATAATATTAGGGTTTACAACCACTTTAACCATTTAGAGACCAAGCCTCTTTTTGAGATTTGGTGTTTACAAGTTACAATCAGGTTTTTTGCTATAAAATTACTTAGAACCCCCAAACTCTATATATATAAATTTTTTCTAATACCCTAGAGAATAAAATGGCAGTCATTGCAATACTTTATTTCACACCCTATTTGCGCAGCTGTCTTGCTGGAAAAAAAAAAGACTTTTTTAAATGAAAAAAAGACAACAGTAAAGTTAGCCCAATTTTTTTTCTACATTGTGAAAGATAACGTTACACCGAGTAAATTGATACCCAACATGTCCTGTTTCAAAATTGCGCCCGCTCGTGGAATGGTCACAAACTTTGGCACTTAAAAATCTCCATTGGCGATGTTGATAAACAGTTTTGAGTTACAGAGGAGGTCTAGTGCTATAATTATTGCTCTTGCTCTAACAATGGCAGTGATACCTCACATGTGTGGTTTGCACACCATTTTCATATGCAGGCGCGACTTCCGTATGGGACGGGACGCTTTAAAATTTTTTTCTTATTAATTTTACTTTTTACTGTTTATTTTTTATTTTTACACTGTCCATTTAAAAAAATCAGGTCACTTTTATTCCTATTACAAGGAATGTAAACATTGTATTAAAAAAAAGCATGGCAGCACCTCTTAAATATGAGATTGGGTGTCAAAAAGACCTCAGATCTAATTTTTCTCCCAAAATGCAAATATAAAAAAAAAATTAATTTGCAAAAAAATAATAATTTTTCTCCTTCAAGAGCATTGGGTGGAAGTGACGTTTGACGTCGCTTTTGCCCTTCAATGCTATACAGCCGAGTGGGTGGCATCTTCTGCTCACTCAGCATACTGACATTAAAGTGGTAGTGAACCCTCCTATCATTTTCAGCCAAGGAAGCTGCCATCTTGGCCTCTGTTTAATCTACAACTGCCATGTGCCGGAAATGTAACTGGTTTTTAAACTGTTAAATGGATGGGTTTACTACCGCTTTAAGGAGAAAAGACCCGATCATCTCTGCTGCTACCGGTAAGCAGCGAAGAAGATGGAAAAGTGGTGAGGGGGGCACCTCTCCCACCCCTGATAAAAGTGATCTTGCGGCAAATCCGCAGCAGAGACCACTTTTATCTGAAAGTGGACCACCCGTTGTTTAAAAAAATACCGGGGTTATGGTGGCTATCTGCTACCAGAACAACGGTACTCAACGGCAAAATACCACCGTATAATGATGGTGGGCAGTCAGGAAGTGGTTAAGAGAGCCTAAGGGAGTTGCCATTTATTTGAGTGCTGTCTGTCTCTGCTTTTTCGGCCCACCTTGCCCATTCATAGAAGCTGTACTATAGCTTTTATGAACAAAATGTTATGAATGGATGAGGTTGACTTTTCATTCTGCTGCCATCCTCATTTAATAAATCATTACTCATTCATTGAAACTCAGGCAGGCGTAAAATACATTTACACTTTGCTTTTACTGCAGAACAGGGTCAGGTCCCAATCCCCAACATGAAAGTGTGTGCAGGGTATGCTTCAAATGGAATTATATAATTTGAAGAACTAATAATAGTCTGATTTATATATTTATTGTTATGTAACACTTGTTATGCATACCTAATGTATTCCATTCCATTTTAATCACTGTATTGTTTTAGTTACATCTATCTTTTTTGAGTAAAAATGATAGTTTATCAACCTGTAAAAAGAAAAAACTTAGTATCAGTTTGTTCCCATGTGCCCATCTTCCTCAAATGACATATCCTTCTAGTACAAATTACAGTTTATTAACCTCTCCCAACATACAAGTATCTGCATACAAGTTTGTATGTATTTAAATACTGGGTCAAAGCTGATATAATAACCATAATGACAAAAAAAAACAGTACATGTTTTTGTATCTGAGTAAAAAGTGATCCATTGTAGAGCAATCAAATTTAGATTTAAAAAAAAAAAACACTTAATATTTCTAGTATTTTAAGTTGACTTGGAGACCTTTGTGAGTCATCCCTATTAGGAACAGTGCTTGACAAAATGTACCCATTCATAGGTCACTTGCAAATAGATAACTGAATCATATGCCATGGCATGTGACAATATTAATCAGTTTCATATTCACTATGCCCCCAGCAAAGCATGGTGAACATGAAAGCGGACAAAATCATTATATACTCATGCCACTAAGTTCTTTAGCTGCTTAAGAGGAAAGCGGTAACTTTGTTGGTTCAATTTGCTTTATCAGTATGAATGTTCCCTTCTGATATCTAGTCCCAATAGGTCTTCTTTTTATTATTACCCATACATTTTTATATTCCACTTTCAAAGCATTAAATCTTTTTTTTTTTTTTGAAACAATTAATTGTATCTGATAAAATAGTTTTCATAAACACACAGAAAACATTACATGCGCAACTTTTACACAACTCAGAAGTAAACTTAAGACGATGATAAAAGGTGATCTACTACACTGATTTCAAAGATGTAGGGTGTGTATTATTATAGCTGCTTATACTATTTTTGTAATTAAATATCATACATAGTAATACACAGGCATCTACTGTATATGAACTAAGCTTTAAGTACAGTAAGAAAAAAGCATTTTTCTCTTTTTGGTCACATCAAGTTGGATTATGTACAACCAATTAAATCAGCTCAGACTTGCATTGGGAATACCCTTCTTCACACAAAGCCTGTTAACTTGGATGAAAACAATGGAAATCCATTTGCATGTGGAGAGCTGATGGAGTGATGTGAATGAACATTGGGTTATCCTTCCTTCACTTTTTCTTCAAAGAAGATTAAAACAGATCAAACCACATGCCAGTCTCCTGCTGCTGTTTCCTGCATATGAATTCTCGAAATGAAAATGACTGCATATTTATGGCAGGCAGTAGAATTATCCTGTATAAAGATAAGAGATTCTTAGAACTTGCACCATTTTCATAGCACCTTTGGTACAGTTATAAATGTAATCCTTACTATTATCTTCAACTCAGTTTTACAAACTATTTACATGACCTTTTTAATTTGGTGTAAGAATATTTAAAAATATTTATTTAATGTAATCTAAAAGCCTTAGGTAATTGTGGTCGATTGCTTGAATCATTTATTTTGTATCAAATTTGAATCAAATGTATACTTTCTGTTAAAGAGTTTTTATTAATTTTGAAAAGAGTGTTACATAATAAAAGCACAAATGACAACATATTTCTACTCGGACATGTTCTGTGGTTACAACCTCTTTGTTACAATCTTGTTGAGCTGATTTCCCAATCACCGGGTATAGTATAGAAATACGTGTAACAAAATGCGTATTGAAAAGACACCCCAATTTGCTTCACATATATTAATACAAACAGTAAACCACAGCATGACTGTCGTCTGTGCATGTTAGAATGGGAAAGATTAAATGGTGGCTTCTAATATTGATAAAACTTGAAATGCAGTATCAACCTTTATGTATGGGTTTAGTGCAGCACTGAACGAAAAAGAATAACGTAACATACCTAGTTCTTAAAAAAGAGACCGTTATAAGGTAGGGGTTTAAACCGGTATTTAAGGTCCTAGGTATGGATATACCATGGAGGGTTACCAAGGACTGTACAAAACCCATAATGGGTCAATCTTAATGAAGACAGGGGACTTGCCACCTCGACTCGCTGGAGGCCAGTAAAGAATCAATACTTATGTTAGCAGTTCATACTAATAAGATATACTACATTCCTAGACACCCCAAATGGGTACACATCTGTGCCTAGGGAGAAGACTATTTAAAGTTTAGCCATGGACCTGATAGATTCCTTAGTGTGGAATAGTACTAACCTTCCCAGTGAGACGGGGGCAATTGCCCCTGTAGACGTCGCCTCGCTCTGTATCAAAATAGCAACTCTTTGTGCGATACATGAGTCGAGCCAAGGAAGTAGAGAACAAGAAAAAAGAAGGAAAAGAAAGAGAGGTTATAGGATAGAGAAAGAGTAAGGGAAAAGGTGCTAAAGGGCGGTGCAGGGAAGGGTGGGGGTCCAACGGGGATGTCTCCACTACCAATATCACGTCTGCGTGGGGGCCCAGGGTGTAAGTCACCATGGCAGAAGAACTCTAAGGTCAAAGTCTTCTGGGAGGCAGTGGGATATCCACAGGTTCCAGATTTGGTCAAACCTGGAACCCTGCTCTTTCTCAGCGGCTTCTATTTTTGCGTGGATCATGAAATTTGTCATTCTATGCTTAGCCTCCACCACGTGCAGGTTGGGCGTTTTCCAAGTTTTGGCGATTCTTTGCTTGGCAGCAGTAAGAAGTTGAATGAGAAGTTTAAACTGTTTACTTGTCGTGGAGTCAGGTCTCTGTTTAAGTAGAGCCGTGGATGGGTATAGGGGGATAAGGATGCCAAACATTCAGGAGGCTAGATCAAAGATATTTTCCCAGAACTTTGGTGCAATCGGGCAAGACCACCAAATATGGAAGTGAGTGCCAGGGTCGGAACATCCTCTAAAGCATGTAGCTGGATAGGTGGGTATGAATTTTGCTATGCACGCTGGGACTAAATACCATCTAGTTAAAAGTTTATAGTTAGTCTCAATCCCATGTGTGCTATACGAAGAAGATTTAGTGGCGGACCATATCAACACCCAATCTGCAACATCAAATGTTCACCCCAGATCCTTTTCCCATTTCTGTGTGTAAGGTGGTTTGTTTGCATTTGAGGAGATCAAGATACGTGTGTAAAGGGAAGAGATCTGATCACTTTTACAATATCGCTTCAAAATTGAAAAATCATTGAGTGGGGTTGCGTTGGCTATTAAAGGAGTGTAAACGTTTTAGACTTGGAAGTACCTGAATAGCTCCTTAGGGGGGAGACCATACAATTCCCTAAGGGTGGGAAAGGAAAGAAATGAGTTTGGTGAGACTAATTGGTGGAGCCGAAGAAGGCCATGAGTGGCCCATTGGTTAAAGGCTGTTGGGGATTCCCATGTGGGGAGAAAAGCAGGATTACTTAAGAAGGAAAATAGAGGGTTGTGTGAGGATTGTAACTGGTGCTTTACTTTTAGTTTGTCCCAGAGAGTAAGGAGGTGTTTAATGATAGGGTGCCTTATTGTCATGCGGTCATGTGCACAAAGCCACAGGATGTTTGCAAGAGATAGAGGGCCGCATTCGACCGCTTCAATTGCTACCCATATTGGAATTTCGTGTGTGGAGTGGTATTTAGTTAGACTAGCTATTTGGGCTGCCTTATAATCGGTGTTGAAGTCGGGCACTCCAAGGCCACCACTAAGTTTGGGCAAAGAGAGGGTGCATCTGTCTACCTGGGGTTTAAGTGTGCCCCATATGTATTTAGTCACCAACTTGCGCAGGAGCCTGAAAAAGTATGCTGGCACAGGGATGGGTAGTAAGCAGAACAGATAGAGCAGTTTTGGTAAAATGGCCATTTTGACCACCATAATCCTCCCCAACCAAGAGATAGGAAGGGAGGACCATTGTGTGGTCAGTTGCGTAATCTGTCTCAGAAGCTGTGGGTAGTTGTATGTAAACAGTCGTGTGTGGTCAGTGGTGAGTCGAATACCTAGGTATGGAATGGAGTTAATAGCCCAGGGGAAAGGAAGGGCGCCGCGTAGCACATCAACATCCAAAGGCGTTAAAGATATGTTAAGCGCATAGGACTTTTTAAGGTTAACAAAAAGTCCTGACACTGCAGCGAAGGCATTGATAACAGGTAGTAGATTGGGCCCAGAGATTTGTGGGGACGTTTAGAAAACCAGAATGTCATCCGCAAACAAACATAATTTGTGTTGGTAGCCTAATTTTATACCGGTCACATTAGGGGAAGTTCTAATTAAGTGGGCTAGTGACTCGATAATGGACATCCCTGTCGTGTTCCTCTTCTGATATGGAATAATTCCGACTTATAACCCGCATATTTGACATATGCGCAGGGATCTTTATATAAGGCCATGATCCATTTCATGAAGTGGGGGCCAAATCCCCACCTTTGAAAGGTATATTGTAGATATGGCCAGGAAACGGAATTGAAGGCTTTTTGGATATCAAGTGAGAGGAAGCACGCAGGGATTTGACGCTTCTTAACGGCTTGGGCTAACAGGATTGCTCTACGGACGTTGTCGCTAGCCTGGCGAAGGGGCATAATACCGGTTTGATCTTTGTGTATAAGTCTCCCGATCATTCTATTCAAGCGGGTGGCTAGGATTTTGGTAAAAATCTTGATGTCCAGGTTTAATAGTGAAATAGGTCGGTAATTGATACATAGGGTGTCATCTGTATGGGGTTTGGGAATCATACATACTATTGCAGTCAATGATTCAGGTCTAAAGGAGTGGTCTTTTAATAGGTTGTTATAGGCAGTAGATAGGAGTGGAGACAGGTGTTTAGAGTATGTATGTTAGTATAGGGCAGTGTAACTGCCAGGACCAGGCTGTTTATTGGTTTTCGGGCCTTTGATTGCGAGAGAGATTTCTTCCTGTGTGATAATATCTTCTAAACTAGCTCGTTCCGAGGTCAGAAGCTGTGGAAGCTGTATCTGTGAAAATAATTGATCTGCTGCCACGGAATCAAACTTATCTTCAGACGTATACAGTTTAGCTAAGTGAGTTTTAAATTTATGGAGGATTTTTAATGGGTTACTGGAGAAGTGATCTTTGGCTAATTTAAGGCGTATGGGCTTGTTGGGCTTGTTGATATTTCTGAGGGTACGGGCTAGAAGTGTGTCAGGCTTTTTGGCCTTCATAAAGTCTTTGTGTTTGGAGCGACGTGACACCTTTTCGGCATTTTCAGTCAAGAAAAGGTTGTATGCTAACCTGGCATTGTCTAATTTGGTTCTAGCCTGAGGAGTGGGATTAAGCATGAAGTCAGAGTGACACATGTTAAACTCTCTCTCAAGTCTAAGTTCAAGCTGTCTCCGCTCTCGTTTAAATATAGCAACTTGGCGTTGGAAAGCTCCCCTAATGAAGGGTTTATGGGCTTCCCATAATGTAAGGGGCTTATATCCAGTGTGGAATTCAAGGAGAGATACTCTTTCAAAGCTACTTCAATGTCAAACCTATGGGAAGGGTGTTTGAGTAAATGATCTGGGAGCTGCCATGTTGGATCCTGCGACTTGGGGATTGGAGATGAGAGTGAGGTGAGAACCGCGCTGTGATCCGACCAGGGGGTTGGTAGGATAATAGAAGTGAGAATTTCCGGAGATAAGCCTATGGTGGTTAATATATGATCGATACGTGAGAAAGTCTTGTGGGGGTAGGAATAGTGAGTAAATTGTCTTTTCGCTGGGTTGGCTTCCCTCCGGGTATCAACCATTTTGTATTGGGCAAGGAGACTGGAGAATGTTCATGTAGCTTTATTTATTGGTTGATTAAGAGGGGATTTATCAAGACATGGGTTGATGGGATGGTTGGAATCACCGCACATTACAAGAGTACCCTTTTTGTGGGCCATAGCAAACTGCATTAGATGTGATAAGAAGGCATTTGGGTTTTTATTAGGGGCATAGTAGGATACAATGGTAACTTCAGTGTCCATTATGAGTCCATTGAGGAGCAAATATCTGCCCTCAGGGTCACTGATCGACTTGTGGAGGGTAAAATGAGTGGTTCTATGAAATGCAATCAGAGTACCCCTTTGTTTAGACAAAGCTGTGGCATTATAAACCTGTGGGTATTGAGGGCCGAAATATTTAGGTACATGCTGGGTTTTAAAGTGCGTTTCCTGTACGCAGGCAATGTGTGCTTTTTAAGATTGGAAGAGCCTAAATGCCTTTGTTCGCTTATGGGGAATGTCCAGACTCTGGGCATTTAGGGATAAAATGTTTAGAGGGGCCATGTTTGTGAGGGTGTAAAAGGTAGCTTACCTGAGATCAATGAACACCGGCCGGTGGATACATCACCTGTGGACCAAGAGAAAGTATAGGGGGAACAAGGAAAGACTAGGGTAAGGGTAAAGAATAAGGGAGAAAAATTAACATTGTTATATAGAGACTCTTAAGAATACAATGTATATAACCAAGTACGCGCAAAGCAAAAGGGACGAAACCTTGTTCGGGCCTAGGTCGCTGTCTGCAAGGGCCCACATATTAAGGTGGGCTAGTGAGGAGGGTGAGTTGGAGCGCAAGAGAACTTCACACCGGAACGGAGACCTGAAAAATAATACGCAATTAGCATAAGTCAACCCGCTGCAACAACAGTCAGTTATAATGGTCTATGTGTACAGTTGGCCACTTCATGTTCCTAACCCTATGCAGCTTCCGTGTGTGCAATGACTGCCGAAGTCTCAAAGCAGGAGTTGGTGCAATTGGAAATCCAAGCGTAAACTGCAATATCTAACTCTAGAACCAACGTTAGGCTTCAAAAGATTTCTATTGTGTTGGTTGCCTAAGACAGTTATTCATTGCTTACTGTAAAGTTGGGGCCTGAAACAGGAGGTAAACAAAGCCCAACCAGGGCTAACTATAAACAAATGCTTGTACATACAGCTGTAGTTCCTAACAGTTCGGGATAGCTGCCCCTCAGGTGAGCTCATCAAGCATATGTCAGCCGACTTTCCGCTAGGATGAACAAAACTGAAGTGGTATCATCCAGAAACAATTAACTGGTGTACAAGCTTTCACATTGTCTCCTTGGTGGTTCAAAGCCAAGCACAAAGCTTGGGGAAAGGAATAAGGTAGCAAGATCCTAAGATCCTAGTCCAATGGGTTCATGCTCAGTCCATGGAATCCTCTTGATCCATTTCCGTGGAATTCAGGCGGCTCTTTTTATGGACGTGAGAGCCCATCTGCTTGGTCGGGGAGGTGAATGCCTTAGAAGGTGAAGACCTAGCCATTCTACGTCACGAAGAACCTGGTTTGGCAATAGGTTCAACCAGCTGGAGGTCTTGCAGGGTGTTTTGTAGCTCCTCTGGTGTTCTACACTTGTGTTTGGTGCCTAGGTGGGTGAACCAAACGGAGAACGCAAATCCCCATTGATATGTTATCTGGCACTGTTGCAGCTCCAAGAGGTAGGGTTTCATTGCCCTACGCCTGGCTATAGTCAGTGGAGATAGGCCTGAATAGATTTGGTAATTGTAGCCTTGAAAAGACAGGTCTTTTTTCTCCCGGGCTGCACTCAAGAGTTGCTCTTTGGGGCGGTAGAAATGGAACTTTGCGATGATATCACGTGGAGGACCATCTTGTTTTTTAGGCATCAAAGCCCTGTGGATTCTGTCCATTTCTAAACGTTCATTGGGCAAAGCAGGCTGCAGCTTTTGGAAGAGTGCTGTTATGGTGGACTGCAAGTCTATAACTGTTTCAGGGATGCCCCTAATGCGGAGATTTGACCTTCTGGCTCTGTTCTCACAATCCTCTAACCTGGTTTGTAGGGTCAGATTCTCCTCCTTAAGGTTCTCAATCTCCACCATGTAGTTTTGTGAAGTATTCTCCATTTCATCTACCCTTCCCTCCAATGCTGCAGTGCTGGATCCAAGCTCCCTTATTTCTTTGGTCAGGCTGCTAGTGATGCGATCAGAGGTCTGCCTCAGAGCCTTATGCAGCATACATTCTATCTGGTGCAGAAGGGTTGGAGGGGTCTCCTGATTGGTGTGGAGAAGAGGCTCACTATCTGAGTCCTCAGGGAGCTCCGGGAATTCCTGGAGTTGTTTGCGGGCCCGGGGTTTGTTTATAGGAGTAGCGTGTGCGGCCGCCATCTTGGCCGAGCTACGTATTAGGGCCTCCATAATGGATGTGTCCTTAAACTTCCCCTTGCTGCCTCCGTGAGCCATGCCTGCGTTCCAGCTACATTCCCCCCGGTTCACCTGGGTCTCGGGATCACTGTACAAGTGGTTCCTCACTGCTGGCGGGTGTATTCAGCGGTCAATTCGCTCCGGTGTGTGGGAGCTTCAGCGTCGCATGTCCGCTGTGTTGAGCTCCGCGCATGCGCTTGAATCAAATGTATACTTATGTTGTATTTTTGCATTATGACTTGGAAAAGAAGCACTTATTCTGCCTACCTCCAGAGACATAAGTTAATATAACAAAAACATCAACATAGCATATGCAATTAATATAATTATTAGAGTAATGCTCAAAATATTAATTACTGAGACATGTAGATAAACTTGTTATTCCACTCTATGCAATCAACATGGTATATATTATAAATATACTGTATTTTATTCAATATTTCAATGGGATATTAATATAAGACTTAAGGGGTTTTGAACAATTTTTGTCTTCAGGGATAGAGTTCATCGAACCCGTGGATGTTCGGGTTCGGTGGGTTTGGCCAAACTTCGGAAAAAAGTCCAGGTTCGGTACCGAACTTGACCCGAACTTTATCCCGAACCCCATTTAATTCAATGGGGACCCAAACTTTTCGGCACAAAAATGACTGTAAAAGAGTCCTGGAAAGTGCTAGAGGGCAGCAAAATGATTTTAGAACAATAATCTGTCCCTTACAGCAACAGCAGGGACCTGACCCTATAGAACTAGGAGATGATTTTAGAACAATAATCTGTCCCTCTAAGCAGTAGACTCTACCTAGTCCAGTCAGATGGTTCTGTAATCCAGGGTGAGATCTGCAATCTGTCCCTAAAAGCAGGAGTAATATCTACCTATCTATCTATCTGCAATCTGTCCCTAAAAGCAGTAGTAGTAGTAATCTCTACCTATCTATCTATCTATCTATCTATCTATCTATCTGCAATCTGTCCCTCACAGCACAGGCAACATCCTCTCCCTAAACTACCCAGAGAGCATGTGACATTCAGCACTGTGACTCCAGCCTCATATAGAGGCTGGGTCACATGACGCACTGGCCAATCACAGCCATGCCATTAGTAGGCATGGCTGTGATGGCTTCTAAGGAAAATCACACAGCTATTCAACATGCGTGATCAAATATCCAAACCCAGAACTCGAACCCAAACTTTTTTTTAAATGTCCGGGTTTGGGTCCGGTCACGGACACCCCAAAGTTTGGTACGAACCCAAACTTTACAGTTCGTGTTTGCTCAACTCTATTCAGGGACAATTGGTCTAAATATGTTGGGCAGGGCTGTTCATTGTGATATCATTTGTGCCTACATCACTTTTGGTCTGTGGAACACATGCAGGAAGTGAACAGGAAGTTGGGTCAGTGGAGGCCATCTTGGATCCATGTGGTAGAGTAACCATATTGAATGCTGGTATTTGTATTTTTAATGTGAGTGTGCAGTTAGAGGTGCTTTTATTTTTACTATTGCAATAAAAATTACTGCACTGTGGCATTTTATTCCATTGCTTATTCATGGTGGCCAAAATGCATTTGGATAATTAAAGGGTGAAAAAATCATAAGCTGGAATGGGCTGACTTGGAAAGCTAGAAGGCTGCCTGGGAGGACAGTGCAATCTAAGCTATTGTGGACTCACTTATTAAGTTAAGAGGGTCATGGAGGTCTGGTAAGTGCACAATCTGAGTTTGAGCGCCAAAACAGCAAGGGATTTGTGTTTTGGGAAGGATGTGTTTTGTAGTTCATCATGCACAGTTTGCTGGTGTATACAATGAGATTTCAATGAAAAAACACTGGATTTTTAGAGACATTTATTTGTGGTTATACAGGTGATACTTGAAAAATTAGAATATCATGCAAAAGTTCATTTATTTCAGCAATGCAACTTAAAAGGTGAAACTAATATATGAGATAGACTCATTACATGCAAAGCAAGATAGTTCAAGCCGTGATTTGTCCTAATTGTGATGATTATGGCTTACAGCTCATGAAAACCCCAAAATCCACAATCTCAGAAAATTAGAATATTGTGAAAAGGAGCAATATTCTAGGCTCAAAGTGTCCCATTCTAATTATCTAATTAAGCCATAACACCTGCAAAGGGTTCCTGAGCCTTTAAACGGTCTCTCAGTCTGGTTCAGTATGAATCACAATCATGGGAAAGACTGCTGACCTGACAGTTGTGCAGAAAACCATAATTAACACCCTCCATAAGCCTCAAAAGGTAATTGCAAAAGAAGTTGAATGTTCCCAAAGTGCTGTATCAAAGCACATTAATAAAAAGTTATGTGGAAGGAAAAGGTGCACAAGCAGCAGGGATGACCACAGCCTGGAGAGGATTGTTAGGAAAAGGCCATTCAAAGGTGTTGGGGACTTTCACAAGGGGTGGACTGAGGCTGGGGTCAGTGCATCAAGAGCCACCACACACAGACGGATCCTGGACATGGGCTTCAAATGTCGTATTCCTCTTGTCAAGCCACTACTGAACAACAAACAACCTCAGAAGCGTCTTACCTGGGCTAAAGAAAAACAGACCTGGTCTGCAACTCAGTGGTCAAAAGTCCTCTTTTCTGATGAGAGCAAATTTTGCATCTCATTTGGTAACCAAGGACCCAGAGAATGGAGGAAGAATGGAGAGGCACACACTGCAAGATGCTTGAAGTCCAGTGTGAAGTTTCCACAGTCTGTGTTAATTTGGGGAGCCATGTCATCTGCTGGTGTTGGTCCACTGTGCTTCATTAAGTCCAGGGTCAACACAGTCGTCTACCAGGAGATTTTGGAGCACTTCATGCTTCCTTCCACAGACAAGCTCTATGGGGATGCTGACTTCATTTTCCAGCAGGACTTGGCACCTGCCCACACTGCCAAAAGCACCAAAACCTGGTTCAATGACTGTGGTATTACCGTGCTTGATTGGCCAGCAAACTCGCCTCACCTGAACCCCATAGAGAATCTATGGGGCATTGCCAAGAAAAAGATGAGAGACATGAGACCCAACAATGCAGAAGAGCTGAAAGCCGCTATTGAAGCATCCTGGTCTTCCATAACACCTCAGCAGTGCCACAGGCTGATAGCTTCCATGCCACGCCGCATTGAGGCAGTAATTGCTGCAAAAGGGGTCCAAACCAAGTACTGAGTACATATGCATGCTTATACTTTTCAGAGGTCTGATATTGTTCTATTGATTGCATGTAATATTCAAATTTTCTGAGATTGTGGATTTGGGGTTTTCATGAGCTGTAAGTCATAATCATCACAATTATGACAAATCAGGGCTTGAACTATCTTGATTTGAATGTAATGAGTCTATCTCATATATTAGTTTCACCTTTTAAGTTGCATTACTGAAATAAATGAACTTTTGCACGATATTCTAATTTTTCGAGTATCACCTGTATAAGTTATTAGATGTAAAGGACACATTGAATGGACTTTGATTTCACTATATCGTATTAAATTAATTGATCATTTATCACACATGTTTTTTTTTACATGTTTTACTTTGATTATAAGAGTACAGTATTTATACATATAGGGGAAGCCCGGCACTTTATTGTATTTGTCTCATACATTACAGTATGGCAGGCAAGAACATAAACATACAATTAGAGAATATCTTGACTTACCATTAGTGTTTGGGACACATCAAATGCTTTATAGGAACAATTTTGCTGTAGAAGCCTAAAAGTACAAAAAGTAGCCACTGTCCTATTTTCTTGACTGTGTATCGGTCAGAAACCTGGGAAACTTAGCAACCCATGTAGAAAGAAAAAATGGACTTTTACAAACTGTGGATCTATTCAAACAAAATATAGGTCTACTCCAAAAGGAATTTAATTGCAGTCCCCGCATAGAAAAAAGGCCACTACTTCATTCAATTCTAAATAATATGTCAGTGCAACAAGTGCAACAGCCAAACAAACTGACATAAATATTGTGTAAAATAATGTTTGTTTAATACCAACTGTGTTACAAGAGGTTTTCCAGTTCACAGGACAACAATCTAAGCACTAGCAGACTGACAGTGATCGTCAATGGGGCAGTTAATATTTTAAATATACAGTTGTACTCATAAGTTTACATACACTGACAGAATTTATGATTTCTTGGCCATTTTTCAGAGAATATGAATGATAACACAAAAACTATTCTTTCACTCATGGTTAGTGTTTGGCTGAAGCCATTTATTATCAATCAACCATGTTTACTCTTTTTAAATCATATTGACAACAGAAACTACCCAAATGACCCTGATCAAAAGTTTACATTTTTGGCCATTATAACATGCACACACGTTGACACGGGGGTTTGAATGTCTATTAAAAGGTAACCACCCTCACATGTGATCTGTTTGCTTGTAATTAGTGTGTGTGTGTGTATATATATAAAAGGTCAATGAGTTTCTGGACTCCTGACAGACCCTTGCATCTTTCATCCAGTGCTGCACTGACATTTCTGTATTCTGAGTCATGGGAAAAGCAACAGAATTGTCAAAAGATCTGCGGGAAAAGGTAGTTGAACTGTAAAAACCAGAAAAGAGATATAAAAATATATCAGAGGAATTGAGAATGCCAATCAGCAGTGTTCAAACTCTAATCAAGAAGTGGAAAATGAAGGGTTCTATTGAAACCAAACCACGGTCAAGTAGACCAACTAAAAATTTCAGCCACAACTGGGCATTTTTGTCGAAAGTAATGGGCAGCTTGACCATCTGAGAAGATAAGGAGCCTCCTCCACAAATGCCACAAAAGAATTCAAGCTGTCGTTGATGTTAAAGGGGGCAATACACGGTATTAAGTTAAATTTTGGTCCCATCACTCCAAATGACTTTGTGCCAGGAGGTTTGAGGCTTGTCTCTGTGTTGTTTGGCATATTGTAAGTGGGATATTTTGTGGCATTTGCATAGTAATGGCTTTCTTCTGGTGACTTAACCATGCAGCCCATCTTTTTTCAAGTGCCTCCTTATTGTGCATCTTGAAACAGCCACACCACATGTTTTGGCTTGAAGTCTTTTGTGGTATTTGTGGATGAGGCTCTTTATCTTCTCAGATGATAAAGCTGCCCATTCCTCTTGACAAAAACCCCAGTTGTAGCTGAAATTTTGAGTTGGTCTACCTGACCGTGGTTTGGTTTCAACAGAACCCCTCATTTTCCACTTATTGATTAGAGTTTGAACACTGCTGATTAGCATTCTCAATTCCTTGGATATCTTTTTATATCCCTTTCCTGTTTTATACAATTCAACTACCTTTTTTAAATTATGAGCACAACTGTGCACCTGGTAGACACCACCACATGTGATTAATGGAAACATGTGAATTAATGTTTAGAGTTGAGATGTATAAAATTTCAATTTTAGGTCAAAAAACGGACTCACAGATGTTTGTTGTTCCACGATGTGTGCCCCCACGGGCGCGCAATTGTGGGTTATCCGGCAGGACATCAATAGATGTCAGGTCAGGATAATGAATCCCACGGGAAGTGGTTAAGCATGGCTACTTAAGCATAGATGTGAGATTTTAATTTTTGTCACAGATGTGTTAATCCTGGCGGAAAAGTGTGCATGGTATGCAGTACTGCACTCCTAGACTCTCTCCTAGACAGCAATAGAAACATTATCCTTACTCATTCAACTTAAAAAAGGCAAAGGTTAAAATTTAAGCTCAACTTTTATTCGACTTTAGACACAGTAGGGAAGAGCTACAGCTTCTGTTGTTATAACTGGTTGTCAGGACAGAAAGTAATGTTAAATCTCTCCAACAGAGAAACAGACAAAAACAACAGCAACACATTTTTAGTGATGTAAGAATTGATTAGAATTTTTATAAATATTTTTATTGCTCTCTGTACTTTCACAATCCATTGCAAATCACACCTTTCATTTCTTGTCCAGGTGTAACAGGGACATAAAACATCACAGAAATGTTAAATCTTCCCCACATTATTCTAATCAAAAATAATATTTGGCTAGAGTTTGAATTTTCAGGTAAAAGCACCAACAATCAAGTATTTTATGATTTATTTGTTTTTATTGAAAGTATTACATATTAAACAAAGAACGAATAAACAGTATTGGTTACATGCTTCGAAGGTGGCATGGGTAACAGCTATGTTTGCATAGACCATGAGTACTTGACTAGATTCAGTTTTATCCACTGTATCTAATTTCCAGTATACATAAATGTTGGATAGTCAGTAGTATAATGTTCACATTGTACAGATCATTAATGTGAAGGATACCTTTGCTGATATCTATATAATATACTAGGAACTTGAGATCTATTAAGTAAGGCCAGCACAGGGCTAGGCTTCCTTAGAATACCTGTGAATTGTGAAATCATTATGAATATGGTGTTCCAGAAGTTATGGAGATTGAGACATGTCCATAAGATATGAAGTAGATTGCCTATATCACTACAAAGACGCCAGTAGAGGGGCAAGTGATCAGGGTAAATATTTGCAAGTTTATATGGTAAAGTACCCTCTATGCAGGATCTTGAGGTGATTATTCCAATGATCAATGTGAGTGGTGGCAAATCCAGTGGAAATGGCTGCTGTCCAGATTTTTAAAGGGAATGAGTTCCCCGTTTCTTTTTCCCAATGTAGGAATTATGGTGGTTTTCTGGTTTCAATAATCAAGCATTTTAAATGCTTAATTTCAATAAATTATGTTTATTCATTTGAATTGTGCCATTGAACTTGCTAAAAAAAGCTGACTATTCCAAGAGGGTAAAATTCCTACATTCCTACCTGTTATGTCACTGCTGGGGGAGGAGCAAAGGGGAATAATGCATAGAGTAGGGAGTTCAAGAGGATGGCAGAGGCTCTGGAGAAGTCCTGGAGATGACCATGGGAGTGGGTAACTAGGGAGCCAGAGATCAGGAGGTCTTGGGAGGAACACATAGAATAATTTGGGCAAAATCTGCAGATGAGGTTGATGATCTCGCTCCAAGTCACATCACCAACCTCATCTGCAGAAAACACCCAAATTGTCCTCTCCACTCACGTATTCAGGAAAATCTACCCCACTTCTGCCTAAGAACTCCTCCATCAGATCATTCCCTGCAGCTATTACCTTTTGTACCACCTCCCCCTCCCTTTAGATTGTAAGCTCCATGAGCAGGGCCCTTCTATCCCTTCTGTATTAAATTGTATTCTAATTGTGCTGTCCCACTTTATATTGTAAAGAGTCTGAGGCTGCTGGGATTGCTGACATCATATCCAAGATGGTGGTACCCAGAAGCAGTCTCATTGCTTTTGGAGACCAACACAATGGTAGTATTATACAAGTAAATAACATGCATAAAATATAATAAATGCACATGGATTCTTATTTAAAGATCATTGTTTAAATTAATGATCTGGTAATGGGGTATCTTTACAGAATATAAATAAATAATATAGCGCTCAATAAATAGTGTATAAACAGTTATATCAAACTCAAATGTGTAAAGGTGCAATTTGTGGAAATTTAAAAATCCACAAAATAATCCAAAGTGCAATAATTAGATAGTGAAGATAGAAAACAATATGAAAAGTAGTGAAAGTCTTTATCCGATCGTGTGTTAAACACCCTCAAAGTTCATGAAACGTAACTTGAAATAGTGCCCAACAGTGTAGCTAGGAAATTGGAACATGTGCCATCAGGGAGGATCCAATCACTTATAGATAAAAGGCTTACCAGAGGTAAGATATATTTATGCCAAAAATATATCAATAAGACTTCAGACCACTGGAATTCAGGCAAACGTCACACACTCCTTAGACGACAAACAATATGGATAATGATTCGTCTTACTTGTAAGACCGGCAGCTGTCACTCGGTCCCTTGGTATGATGGGCAGATGTCACTCCATATAAATGGGGCCAACGATTAATGAGATCAATCCACTCCAGGTCTTTCAGCCACAGGCCACAGGTTTCGTCTTATCAGATGTCTTCTGGGGGTTTCAAACCCCCGGATGACGTCTGATAAGACGAAACGCGTCGGGAGCTGCTGACCCCAAAATTGCTGCACCTTATTTTTACTGGCAGGCCATTTTTATTGTTTTTATTCCAATAAATGTACCTCTTGAAGGAGGTTTTTTTACACTATTGGAGCCTTTCTCTTCCTTTGGACCTGTATCGATATACCTGTGGCTGAAAGATCTGGAGACCTGGAGGTGATTGATTAATCATTGGCCCCATTTATATGGAGTGACATCTGGCAGTCATACCAAGGGACCGAGTGACAGCTGCCGGTCTTACAAGTAAGACGAATCATTATCCATATTGCTTGTCGTCTAAGGAGTGTGTGATGTTTGCCTGAATTCCAGTGGTCTGAAGCCTTATTGATATATTTTTGGCATAAACATATCTTACCTCTGGTAAGCCTTTTATCTATAAGTGATTGGATCTTCCCTGATGTCACATGTTCCAATTTCCTAGCTGCACTGTTGTGCACTATTTCAAGTTACGTTTGATGAACTTTGAGGGTGTTTGACACACGATCGGATAAAGACTTTCACTACTCTTCATATTGTTTTCTATCTTCACTATGTAATTATTGCACTTTGGATTCTTTTGTGGATTTTTAAATTTCCACAAATTGCACATTTACACATTTGAGTTTGATATAACTGTTTATACACTGTTTATTGAGCGCTATATTATTTATTTATATGTTGATTATTAAGGACAAGTTTAGTCGTAGTGTGGCTGCTCATCTACATTTCACCTTACTTTGAGTGCAGTATTCACATACATATCTTTACAGAATATTTGATATAAAAAATGACTAAATTGTTAAAGTGTAAATACTGCTGCTATATTTCTTTTTATCTAAACTGAAAATTGTACAATTAGCTGCTGTGCCAGGGCTTTAGAAATAGGCTTTATTATCTATTTTCATTTTTCCCCTTCTCTTATTATATTTTGACAATATTTGTGACAAAAATGACATAAATAATGATTTTCTACTTGTGTAGATTATTCAGGTCAAGATTTCAAACTGCTTTGCAACAACGACATCAAACAAGGCAAAGTACTATTTCAGTTCTATAAAATAATGACTGTACACAGAAAATAAATGTCAATCCCAATATAACAAAAATCATATCTCTATTTCATTTCACTTTCCACTAGAGTAGCACACAGTGCCTTCATGGTTTCTGCAGTCATATTACAAAAGGCCTAAATAATACCTGTTAATTAGTGCTGTTGGGAAAACATGTGCTGGCAATTATTAATTGTGTGTGCTTTAAATGCCAGAGAATTTGAATTATGTGTTAATTCATAGTTTTTAAATACTGTTTCCAAAAATTTAATGATATGATTTGCTTGTTCCTAAGAAATTGAAATTTAGATTAACCACCTCCTGACCAGCCGCTGTCATTATACTGCGGCAAGGTGGCTCAATACAGCGAATCATCATAGCTGTTCGTTGGCCCATGCACACACTCTTGTGGGTGTGCGCTCACCACCGGGGGTGCACACATGCTCCCATTGGCCAGCGGGGGAGCTAATCAGCAGGTCCGGTGCACTCAATGTCCGCCAGCCACCTGCAATCACTCCCCGCAGTGACAGAACTGGGATCTGATTGTGTAAACAAGGCAGATATCCGTTCTGACAGGGAAGATCACACAGATCCTGTCTTTCTGCTATGCAGGAGGATGAATCTGTGTGTTTCCCCAGTCACACAGTTCCCCATACAGTTACAAAACACAAACAGGAAACAACTCCTTGGTTGCCCCTGATGTTAACTCCTTCCCTGACAGTGTCATTCGTACAAAAACAGTGCATTTTCAGTTAATAACAGCGCAATTATCAGTTAAAGCAATGCAGTGTTGTATCGCAAAAAACGGCCTGATCAGGAAGTGGGTAAATCCTTCTGGTCCTTAAGTGGTTATACATCTGGAGTAATTAAAAAGGGTTTATCCAGCAGCAAACATATATTTTTATAAAATATGTGTCTTGAAAGTCATCTGTCCCCTGAACTTAACAAATATCTTCTTGGTTTAAGGCCTCATGCATACTAAACATTTTGCTAACTCTCCTAGACTCCTTTCTTCTGGCAGCAGAGTTTTGGCAGAAAATTAACGCTTGACACTTGAAAGCTCAACTAATGTGTTTAGGTGTTTTTATGCACGTCTAGTGCATAGGCATTAATTTGTTTCATTAGCAGGAATAATAATTTATTCTGGCCACAGAAATGAATTAATGCTCAAGCACTATTTGTGCCTAGCGCTTAGGCGCATTCAGACACATTTACATGTGTTTATACACGTTTAGGTGTGTCAAGTGTTTATCCTGCCAAAACTCTGCTGCTCCTGGATGTTTTTCACATTTTTTTATACATACCTTCTCTCAGATGCATAAGAGCAGGGGGAGGAGAAGCAGCATACTGATCTTCCCAGTGAAAGGATGTGAGCTGGCTGAGTTCCCAGCATAGCTAGAGAATTGACCACAGTGTGTATTCCTGCTTAGTGTAGTCAGTTTTTAATAAGAAAGCAGATGGACTTGTAAGAACACCAGGGATTTCAGAAAAAAGTAAGCAATACAAATAATGTATTATAAGAATAAGATACTTTTCCATACAAGTACATGGTACCTGCTGTACATATCAGGAATATGAAATGTTGGGTTTACATATTCTTTAAGGTCATCTTAGATAAAGGGCAGCAAAGACATCACATAATGTCAGCTTGCATCTGGGCCTACAAGATCAGAGTTATGTGACCACATTTAGAAGCTTTCATAGAAAACAATATTTGCATCAACAAAATATGTCCATACATGTGGTTCAGCTTCATATGATTGTGTAGCAAAGGGTCGGTGCCTGTACTGCCCCCCAGCAACAAATCAAACTAAAATTTTCAGATTTTACCCACAATTTTCCATAGCACATTTTAGTTTTAACTGTATTTAGGATTCACACAAACAATTCTGGTTATGTTTTGTATTTGTTTCATTATAAATGTAATATTTTATTCCAGAATAGTATATGTAAATTATTATCTAAAGGTTTTTCATCAACACAACCTTGAATAAGCCTCTGTAGATGTGCAGAATGGTAAACAGAGGCATCACCTGTAAATAACTGATGGGTGTAATTGAATAAGAAGGAGAGGCAGAGATTTTGTGAAATCAGTTGACTTTTATAGATGGTTCATTCCACATTTACTGAGGCAGGCATAAAGTAGAGTGGGTTGTTATTGTAGAACAAGCACAAAGTAATTGAGGCATGACTAAGTCTAGGCGAAGTTTAAACAGAATGCACAAATGTGATTCTGACATCAGTAACAATAAGCACGAATGATATCATATACAGTATGAAGGAACAATCCCATCTCTTCCTTGCACGAACACACCATATGTTCCTTTCGAAAGGAAAATAAGATTTCCGTCTGTCTACATATCACTAAGAGAATTATTCATGATAAAAAAAACTACAGGTAAAATATGTTTTCGCTGAATGAGAAATGCAGCATCATGAACAAATATGCTATAAAAAAAAATGTTCAGGAATAATGTGACTTTTTAATTAAGCCCATATGCTTTAGAAAAAAATACAATAGATGTATGGTATATTTATCAAATTTTAATTTGAAATATGGTAAATAGTTATCATAGATCCAGGTGATAATGCCACTCCCATAAGTTTTCATGGGGCTAAGTGTACTACAGAATGTGCCCCTATGAGTAGGCATCTTCAAAAGCCTCCCAAATCAAAATATCCTTTTTGGAATCACCCAGCACAAGCAATGACTGTGTAATAGGGGCTTCCTAATGATACACAAATATGATATACATTAACCACTTCAGCCCCAGAAGGATATCCCAGGTTAGGACCAGAGCACTTTTTGCGATTCGGCACTGCGTCGCTTTAACTGACAATTGCTCGGTCGTGAGACGTTGTACCCAAACAAAATTTGCGTCCTTTTTTCCCCACAAATAGGTCTTTCTTTTGGTGGTATTTTATCACCTCTGCGTCATTTCTGATTGCCACTATAAACAAAAGAAGAGTGACAATTTTGCAAAAAAAAAAAACAAATTTCTTACTTTTTGCCAAAATACTAATCCAAAAAAAAATATAAAAAAACATTTTTTTCATCAGTTTTGGCCGATTTATATTCTTCCTCATATTTTTAGTAAAAAAAAATTGCAATCAGCGTTTATTGATTGGTTTGCGCAAAAGTGGCAGCATTTACGGATGATGACAATTAATTTCCGGGGTTTTTATTATTTTTTTTATTTCTTACTAGTAATGGCGGCAATCTGCGATTTTTAGCGGTACTGCGATATTGCAGTGGACATGTCGGACATTTTTTACACTTTTTTGGGACCAATGACATTTATACAGCGATCAGAAATTTAAATGTCCACTGATTACTGTATAAATGTCATTGGCAGTGAAGGGGTTAACCTGCAGGGGGAGATATAGGGGTTAACTGTGTTCCCTGGGTGTGTTCTAACTGTGGGGGGACTGGGCTACCATGGGCATGAGAGATCTAACTGATCCCAGTGACAGGGATCAGTAGATCTCCCATGCCCCCACTAACAGAGTGGGGAACCGCCACGTTTACATCCACGGTTCCCCGTTCTTTGGCTGTGGCCACTCATCGCGGCTCACCAGCGGACATCGGGTCCACCCGAGCCAGGGGCACACTCCTCAGGAGTACAGCGAGCATGCGCCCACTAGTGGCCAAATCACAGATCGCTCAGTGTCCACACTGCTGCCGTAAATACACGGTAGGTGGTGTGGAAGTGGTTAATACACATGATCTGTATTTTGTGACATGGCTGTCAGCATCGTCGGGTGATGGATCAACATCATTACATTACGCGTATAGTGATTTATGTGAATCTTCATCACTGGATGACATGATTGATGTCAGATTTACATCATGGGGCTTTTATCAATAAAATATTTGTATCATGGTTTGGTACCTTTTATTTTTTTCCCATTTTTTTTTTTTGTGAATGGGTAACAAGTGGTACTATGTACCTCATACACATTCACATGGAGATCCATATCTGGGGGCCTCAGTTTTTTAAAGGGGGCTTTCAGATTCTGATAAATTACACCCTACTGTACCCCACATACTTTTTGGAACAGAATGTAAGGGTAAGACGATTGACAAGGATCTCATCCAGTTCTCCAAAAGTAATATGAAGGTCTGGTGGGGGGACATGAACAAGGGGGTATCAGATATGAGTCCCCTATGTGGGGGCAGGGTACTCATTAACAAATCAAAATGAAAAACATATTAAAAACAACCACATCATGAAAGAAACATTTGTTTAAAAAAATTAATTGAACAAGCACTACCCCAACATGTAAAACCCCAAATTAATCATATCATCCAGCAATGTAAATTTATGTCAGTGTCTATGAGCACAGCCCAAAGATGTGAACCAGTACTACAGCACACATCAACTGATAATGCTTTTCTGCTGCTACTCCCTTCAAAATGGCAGATCCTTAGAAGGCTTCTGTATGTAAATAAGCTGCTTCCCGTGCATTTTTTATGTGTTTTGATGTGTTTCAAGGTGCATTCCAGATGCTTTTTCTTCTATTTCCTTTTTTTTACTGTACTGGGGTCCAGTGCATTTTTTTGTAGTCCAGTGCATTCTGGTGCATTTTTTAATTCCATAAAGTTTTATTAGGAAAGAAAGGCATGCACATAAACATAACAATGTTTCCAAAGGCATTCCAACGCAATGGTGCCATTAATGTACACATGTAGACATTATAGCAACATAGATTGAGGAAATCTCATAAACTGATAGCCCTAAGGATAGGAAAAAGTCATATGTACTCTTTCAGTACACGCCAAAGGTCTGGCACTATTACTTATGTTATGGGTCTAAGGGTATTGAAATAGGGGGGGGGTAAGGGGTAGATCAGAGCAAGTGTGCCGATTTCAGAGGGGTTTTATGAAGTGAAAATAAGTCTGGGGGTATTGTTGATTATTTCTGCATATTCTTTAGTTGTTTGGAAATGTGTGCAGCAAATACAATTTTTAAGGTGGGCATTTATGTTGTCCGAAGTTATAGCTTTGAGTTCTTCTAGGTCCATTCATTTGTTCAGCTTTGAAAACCAGGACTGTAAGGACGGAGGAGTCTTTTGTCCCCAGAGTGTGGGGATGCACATCCTAGCTGCGTCAATCATGTGCATTACAAGTGATTTCTTATAAGAATTTTTGAGGATTGTGGAGTAGTGTAGGAGGTATTGCTGGTGCATAAATTCAATGGGGTATGTGGAGACTCTGCATATGATTTTGTGTACCTGCTCCCAACATGGGGTGATTCTGGGACAAGTCCACCATATGTGAAGCATTGAGCCTCCAGAGTTGCCGCATCACCAACAAGTGTCCGGTATGTTGGGGGAAATCCTATGGAGAATAGAAGGGGTCCTGTACCAATGGGTCAAAACCTTATAGTTGTGTTCTTGAGTAGCTACGTTTCTGGAACCTTTGTGTGCTATTCTGCATATAGATTCCCAATTCTCAGGTGCCAATGTTGTTTCTTGATCTAGGGTCCAAGTGTTAATGATAGGGGTGAGGTGATCTGGGCTTAGTTGGGAAAGAATTCCGTATATGGTGGCCACTAGGTGTCTTTGTGGAGGGGACATGCAGAGCTTCTCAAAAGGTGTCAGGGGTCTGGAGTATTTATGTTTGTCTTTACAGTTGTTAAGGTAGTGTCTGATTTGAAAGTAAGCCCACAGTGGCATTGGGGCGCCTAGAGTGAGGTCTCTGGTGTTCTCTCGGGATATAAATTAGCCCCGTACGAAGAAGTGGAACACACAAGGATGAGTAGTAGGGGAAAAGGTTGCAAATCCTCTTTCCAATCCTGGAAGGAATTTTGGGTTGTGCTTCAGGGGGGTCATGGGACCGAGCCCAGTGTGATTGATTTACATGACTCCTGGAGGCATTGTATGGGCGGTAGCAATAGGGGGTGGTGTTCAATTGTCTATCTCCGATCTTCTGAAGGAAGCCAAGCTAAATCTCACGCGGGAAGTTCCATTAAGGATTGCTCCAAGCGGACCCAATCCTTGGAGTCTTCATGGATGTGCCAATCGACCAACTTACTTAGAAGGGCAGCTCTATGATATTTTTTAAAGTCGGGTAGGGCAATCCCTCCTAAGTGTTTAGGGGCCGAGAGCCTCGATAGGCTATTTCTAGGGGAGCGTCCCTTCCAAATGTAGGAGCTAATTTGGGTTTGCAATGAAACGAAAAAGGCATTGGGAAGGGAGATGGGAATTGTTTGTGCTAAAAATAGGAATCTGGGAAGAACTGTCATTTGTATCGTGGCTGCCTGACCAAACCATGAGAGATTTAATTTATCCCAAACATTAATCTCTTTCGTGAATGTCTGAAGAAATGGTGCAAAATGTAACTGATACAGGGAGGATAGCTTAGCAGGGAGTTGGATTCCCAGATATGGGATTGCATCGAGACGCCAAGTGAACGGGAAGGACTTCTGGCATTCTTTAACTACATGGTCAGGTAGAGAGATGTTGAAGGCGTGCGATTTGTTTAGATTTATCTTGAAGTTCGAAAGTGCCCCGAACTTATGCAATTCTCTAATTAAATTGGGGATTGAAAGTTTATGGTTGGATAGAAATAGGAGGATGTCGTCCGCAAAGGCTCCAATTTTATATGTTTTTTTGGCGATGGTAATGCCCATGATGTCTGGGTTGGAGCAAATAGAGTTTAGGAATGGCTCTATGGTTAAGATAAAAATTATCGGGGAAAGTGGGCAGCCCTGTCTAGTGCCATTGCGGATGGAGAAGGAAATGAGAGGTGGCCGTTGGCTGTGATTCTGGCCTGGGGGTTCGAATAAAGGCTCATTATACTTGCCTGCAAGAAGGGGCCCAAGCCTATGTCAGCTAAGACCGGCTCCATGAAATCCCACGCCACCCTGTCAAACGCCTTCTCTGCATCCGTAGAAAGGAAAAAGCCCTTCATGGAGGATCTAGTCAGCCAGTGGTGGATACTCAGGGCCTTAATGGTGTTGTCTCGAGCCTCTCTTCCCGGTACAAAACTAGCTTGGTCTCGTTGTATTACGTTGGGTAAGAAGGGCTGGAGTCTATTTGCTATAATTTTGGCAAATAATTTAATGTCTACATTTAGGAGCGAAATTGGGCAATAGCTTTCTACAAGGGTGGCATATTTTCCTTTTTTGTGGATCACTGAAATGTGGGCTTCTAGTAAATCGGTTGGGGGGGCGTATCTTGGGCCAAGGAGTTAAACACCAGAAGAAAGTGTGGGGCCAGTATATCCTGATTTTGTAGTAGATGCTAGAAAAGCCATCGGGTCCTGGGCTTTTGCCTGATTTTGTGTTCTTCAGGGCATTTTGAAGCTCGTCTGGTTGTATTGGTTTATCCAGGGCTGCCGCCGTTTCTGTAGACATCTTGGGAAGACCATGTTGTGTTAGGTAGTCTTTTATCGCTTGGGTGCGGGACGCAGATTTTTGATCTAAGGGCACGATTTTCGGTGGATTATAGAGACGTGAGTAATAAGTTGCAAATTGTTGTGTAATTTCATCAGATCTGTGGTACTTTTTTCCTTTACGATCATGGACTATGGGGATAGTCATTATTGCTTGTTTACTTTTTATTGTTTACATTATTACCTTGTAACAGTCTAGCTAGTAATTTACCACTTTTATTGGCATGTTCCTAAAAGAGTTTAGAGGATAATAAAAATTTGCGTTTTGTCTGTTTGCCTAGCTCCTCAAGGAGGTCACGTGGGCTTGTGATCAGAGGGGTGTAGTCCTCCATCACTTTGCTTCTCATATGGGAAGCCTCTAGAGTATGAATTCGGGTGATTAAGGATGCTATCTTTGCCTGCCTCTCCCTTTTAGCTTGAGTCGCTAGGGATATATATTTTCCTCTTATTACGCACTTGTGGGCGAGCCAGACGTTTAGGGGTGCCATTTCTGGGGAGGAATTTAGCTCAAAGTATTCCTGAATGGAGTGTCGAATTGATTCATTATGAAGGGGGTTGCTGATAAAGGAAGGATTTAGTCTCCAGGTCTTCATTTTGTGTTCAGTGTGAGGGAATTTAAGAGTCATGGTTATTGGGTGGTGGTCGGAAATGTACATGGGTTCTATTCTGGTATCTTGGAGGTAGGTTAGGTCCGCTTGAGATAGCAGTAAGTAATCAATGCGTGAGTACTTTCCATGGGGAGGGGAAAAGAAAGTATAGTCTTTGGTGTCTGGATTCAAGGTCCACCAGGATTCATGCAACGCGAGTAAATTAAACTGAAGCTACAGGACTGATGAGGAACCTGAGGAAGAGTCCAAGTGGGGGTCAAGGGGGACATTTAAGTCTCCTCCCAAAATAATCATTCCCTCATTAAAGGGGATCAGGCGTCCAATCACCTGTCTGATGAACGCTACTTGATGGGTATTGGGGGAGTAAATGTTTGCTAAAGTTATTGGTTTGTCATAGATAGTCCCTTTGACGAACAGATAGCATTCTTCTGGGTCAGCCTGCTGTTCTTTAAGTTGGAAGGGAAAGTTATTCGCCATGAGGATGGCTACTCCTTTTGTTTTACTGGTTGAGGAAGATGTGTGGTAAATTGTGAGGAAATGGCTATTTGTCAGTTTGGGAATGTTTGGTCCTTTGAAATGGGTTTCTTGGATGAATGCTATCTGCATTCGTAGCTTTGCTATTTCTCGAAGGATTAGGGATCTTTTTTCCAGGATGTTCAAACCCCTGACATTCAGGGAGTAGGTTTTAAGGACAGAAAGGGATGACATGCTATCTTATGTTTCTTGCAAGGGAGTCTTTATTTAACGAGGCAAATGAAAGGGGTGTATTAAAAAGGGTTGGGAAGGGGAAAGGGGGGATTAAGTCAGGAAAGGGGGGGTCGGGGAGGGAGTCAGAAGGGAAGGGGGTTGAGGGGGAGTAGTAGGGGATCGCGAGGCCGGAACAGTGAGTTGCCGGGTCACGCAGACGATCCAAATGGATGAACAGCCGGGAGAGTCCCAGGCTGATGTGGGGGTAGTGGATGGAACAGTCAGCGAGGAGAGTGAGCGGCCGATTGGCCAGGGGGGAGACATTTCTTGATATGTCAAGGGGCGATGTAAGAGTAATTATTTGGGCCCCAATGGGGTCAAATGTTACCTGGGTGATGACTTATAGGGCAGAAGCGAAAATACAAACAATCAATTAAATAAAGTACACAATCAACCAAACTTTATCTGGTATAACATTCAAACTAAGCTTGTGTAGAAGTAACTAAGAATTGTATGAGAATAAACATGGGGGCCTGACATCGTCGGGTCCGAAGGTGCAAAGCCATCTCCTATGAACATTAGAAAGACTTTAGGAATGCGGACCGACCAATATGGGAAAGCCAAGACCAGCCTAAGGCGTTGAAAAATTGCATGTTCATCACATTAAACTTCTAACATAATAAATGTGTCTTAAGTAGAGTTGAGCGAACCCGGACTATAAAGTTCAAAAAAAGTCCGGGTTCGGGTCCGGGGTTCTGGTAATTTTAATGAAAAATCTTAAAAATGCTGTAAAAAAGTCCAGGAAGGTCCTAGAGGTCTGCAAAAGGAAGGAAATCTTGGGGCCTGGGCTTGGGCCTGAAAAAAACTTGAAATATCAGGCCCAAGCGAGTTGAGATGAATTCTGTGTAAATAATACAATCTTCAAATTACACTACTTGTACGTTAAAAAGTTGCGGAATCCGACCAGAACCGAAAGGGTATAACCAGCCAGGCGTAAGGATTTCAGAAAGATTACAAGTATCCTCTACCGAAACGTGGAAGCCTGGGCTGCTACAGTCCGGGGGTACAAATAAGAGTATGTTAAGAATCAATGAAGATGTGTTCGAATCAAACTTACAATATGGTCTATTTCAAACCAACTAACACATG
>BLSH010465125.1:1527944-1541587 GCA_018402905.1 Glandirana rugosa
TTACCCCTGTCCCTTTATTGAAATTTATAAAAAATTTTTTATTTTTGTATTTTTAATGATTGACGGTTTCATTTAAAGTGACACACAGACTTTAAAGAATTGTGCAGAACAGATGTGCACTGATTCCCGGTTTCATTTAAAGTGACACACAGACTTTAAATAATTGTGCAGAACAGATGTGCACTGATTCCCGGTTTCATTTAAAGTGATGCACACATTTTGCAGAACAGTGATATGGGTACTCCCGGCTTATTTATACTTTTTTGACACAGTTTGAAGATGATTTTAGAACAGTTCTATGGCCTCTAATGTTAATTAATACTTTTCAGACCCATTTTGAAGATGATCTCCATTTTTGCATTTTTTATGTTTTTATTTTTTAAAAAATATTTAAAGTTATTTCCCTGTCCCCATTTCTTTGTAGGTCACTTGTCCCACCCTTACCCACATATCCTTCCTTTTGCAGACCTCTAGGAGCTTCCAGGACTATTTTACAGCCTTTTTTGTGCCTAAAAGTCCGTGTCCCCATTGATTTCAATGGGGTTCGGGGTCCGGGACAAAGTTCGGGTTCTGTCCGGACCCGAACCCGGACTTTGTCCCGAAGTTCGGCTGAACCAGCAGAACCCGGACTTCTAGAAGTTCGCTCATCTCTAGTCTTAAGGCCTACAAAACCTGAATATCACAAGGATGAAGTAGCATTAGTGATCACGTCTTGACCAGTATAGCCAGACGTAATCCTCCGCCCACCCGGGAGGCCGCGACCATCTGGGGAGAAGAGCATAGAGGTATGATGGATTTGGTGTTGAAAGTCAGGGTGTTGGGCTTACAATCAGTGATGCCAAGGCGGGTGAGTCAAATTGACTCCGCAAGGAGTCAGGGGTGTTGGTTTATATGGGGTAGGAAGGTTTTTTAAGGGAGATTTATAGGTGTCAGCCTCCCGATAGGGAACCCTCCCTCTCCCCAACAGATAAGAATATAAAGCTGAACGGGTTGTTACTTCTCTTTGCTGGGTATAGCTCAGGCTGGTGCCATCAAAGTCATATGGGGCAATGTGGTGCACGATGGTCATATTTCAGCCATGTTGAGCTTGGGTTATAGCGTCAGTCTGCGGGGAGGGTTATCTTCCTATTGGTCTGATGTTCTATTAATGAGCTCATTCAGCAAAGCTGGCCTATAGACCAGATGATCCTGGAAGTCTTGAGCTTAGAGGTTTTCCAATATTCAGGTTGAAACTTAGAGTAAGATGTCATCTGGGGCTCACCTTAGAGTAGTGGGCTGGGTCTTGGGCCAAAACTGAGGTCAGGTACAAAGAAACGGTGAACAATAGAGAACAAAAAGGAGATGTGCCTTGTCCCTTTCTCATGTGTCCTACTTAAGCATCTCTAAGTTGCGTCCTGGATTGGTTGGATCGGTGGAGCAACCTCAGGAGGATCCGGACGACCTCATCGATAGGGAGTAGTGTTTGGTCTACGACGGGGTGTACGCTGTTCCATCTCAGGTGGAAGGAGTTCTCTCCACAGCTCGGGAATAGTGAACTCTTGGTACCACTCAGGTACTGGTATGGGTGTCAGGTTGAGGTGTTCAAAGAAAAGAGGCAGGTCTGCAGGGGTTTGTAGGGTGAAGGATCGCCCTTGTGTTGTCACACAAAGTCCAAAGGGGAAGTGCCACTTATAGATAATACGTCTTTCTCTGAGGACAGAGAGAATGGGTCTCAGGACCCTACGATGGTTTAGCGTGATCTGTGAGAGGTCTTGGAAAATCTTTACTTCCGTTCCGTTGAAAGTGATTTCCTCCTGGTCTCGGGAATGTATGACTACCTCTTCTTTGAGTTTATAATCCATAAAGCAGCAAACAATATTACGCAGTGGTTCGCCTTCTCTCCCTGTTGGGCGTAATGCTCTGTGAGCTCGTGAGGTCTCTCCAACAAGTTGTTGATTAGAGACTGTAATGCCAAAGGGATTTGGTCATGCTCAATGGATTTTGGGATGCCGCGGATACGTAAGTTTCTCCTGCGGCCCCGATTATCGAGGTCTTCGTGCTTTCGCTGCATAGCAATAAGATGATATTGATATCTCGCGCCATGCTGCTGGAGTTCTTGTATGTCCGCATCGTGTCGGCCCACTGCTCTCTCCACTTCCTCTAAGCGGTCAGAGACCCCACTTAGTTCCTCTTTAAGCTCTGATACCACGTCCATTAAGGCATTTTTGATATCCAAAGCAATTGATTGTAGGTCGGTCATTTTTGGGACTTGCTGTATAAGAGATAGTATAGTAGCTTGGTCTGAATCGTGGTTGGATTTGGATTTTTGGGTTTCTTCTGACTGGCGTGTGATGGAGAAGAATGCGGGTCCTGTCGGGTCACTGCCGTCAAGGGTTGGGAGCGGAAAAGCTCTGGGAGATTCCTCCCCTGAGAGTGAGATGTGTTAGTAAAAGGGAGTTGTCGTCATATCTTGCCCATCACCGTATGCTTGTTTGTTTAGTATAGTAGACTATCTCCCTCCTAAGCCAGGGCCATCATGTGTGTTGTGCGGCCATTTTAGTCTATACCGCTTTCATCTGCTCGGGGCAACCTCCTTTATTCTCTGTTTTGTGCGAAGTTGCTTAACAGGTAAAGCTGCAAGTTTAGTTTCTTTGGGGAAAAATCAAGGGAGCCAGCAGCTGCTGTACTCTGTCTGCTTGACTGTTCTTGGCCTTGTGTGTCGTATGCTTTCAGGAGAGGAGGTCGGGCCTCATACGCACCAAGGCCATTCTGCTGGGTGTTTCAAGTGAATCTGAATGAGTAGGGGGCTCGCCGGAGCAGGGGCCTGGTATTTATTTTGATTGTGGGCCGGGTTCCCTGAGAAGGGGTGTGAGACTATGGAAAAGGCAGGCGTTTAAAATCTACAGTCAGTATCCACAGTCTATCCCCCCGCTGACGACGTCATATGTGACGAAACGTACGTCCGGGAGGAAAGCGCGCTGTCGTCACCACTGTGTTTGAGAGATCGTGCTACTAGCCGGCCGGCATACAGGCACACATGCGTTTTTTATCCTTGTAAATGTGAGTACACTTCTTTGTATTTTAATAAATCAACTTCAACGTACTTCACTATGAGTTATCCTCTCTCCTATGTGATACACTGTTAAACCTTGAGTGTGAAAGCGGGATTATACGGGACGGAAATTCCTAGCCCCTTGGTGAACATGGTAGAGGAAGGAACTGCAGAGAGTTAAAGGGATTCTGTTTTCTGAAGTGGAACGGGAGAGACCCAGGTCCCAGGTCGGGGATTTACAGGCAACTGAACACTCAGTGTTCTGGTAAGCCCCCCCCCCTTATTATCATTGGTGGCGGACCTCTGATTCACTTCACCTTTCCTTCTGTGGTGTGATATTACAACTTTGAAGAACTGCACAGACTTTCCAGTGGTGTAGGGAATACCACAACATTGGGACTCTATATTAATTACCTTTAGTTTTAATGTGAGCGCAGCTTATTGTTTTTTCTTTGTATCCACAGTCTACCTTCCTTGCTAGTACAGCTTCTCTTTATTCAGCCTGGAGTGGGTCTTGAAAGTTCGTGGTTTTCCCTGGGGAGTGAGTCCAGAGTCTGGGAAGCTGTAGTGGGGTCTGTTGTAAGTAGTGTCCCAGGCCCGTACTATATATCTGAATGGCCGCCTCCATAGCTAAAGAGCCGGCACTTTTGTCATCCAGGAAGAGGGTCTACTGACTTTGTGTGAGTGGCTGGCCCTTAATGCTTGCGGGTGATAAGGTTCGCCGTCGGGCGCAACGGGCCGCCCGTCTGTGTCCGGAAATGTAGTCCGGGGATCCGTTTGCGGCCTAGATAGCAACGAGTTAAAGTTGTATTTTCGCTCCAAAACAGGCTTGTTGGAAAGCCTACGTTGTGTGAAAGCACGCTGGGGTCTTTTTACCTTTAGTCTCACACTGTAGAGCTTGGATGAGGATGGATGGTTGCTTGGGTGAGCTGAGCTCTCGCACTACACGTGCCCTCGCCAGCCGCGCCAGGCCACGCGCCCCTTTGGTGCATTTTTTATGCTTTTTACCATGTTCCAGTACAGTCCATTGCAGGAAAAATGCAGCATGTGCTACTTTTTTTCCTGCAACTGGATTTCCCTGAAACTGACCACACTGGTGTGAACTATGCCCTTGGAAACCATATAACCTACTTTCCATGCATTTTTGATGCAGAAAAAAACACACAGCACTGCATGTGGTGTGAACTAACCCTTAAAGGAATACATTGTACTGCATCTGCAACTTCATGTGCAGGTTTAAGTTATCCCAAATGTATGTTATTAAAAGGATTTGTGTATTTTTTATGTTTCTCTTTTCATCACATTGAAGTACCATTCACACTAGAACTCAGCATTAAAAACATGCTGCCCTTGCGATCTGCCAGTGCAATGTTAATGACACTCAAAATGCGGTTCATAAACACAGTGTGTTTACCATCAGTGATCTCATGGTACAAAAGTATCATGTAATCCAAATGCAGTTCGTAGTGCATGCTATACTTTTTGTGCCATGCAGTGTGATTTCAGCCCATTCAAAATGAATAGGCTTCAATCACACTGCACAGAACTGCTTTTGAATCACACAGGAATGTGCACCATGTTCCTGTGTGGATTCCTAGTGTGAACAGACCCTAAAAGACCCTCTCTTATCCATACCATTTATTTATTAAAAGATACACATTAGCCTTGACATGGACAGAAAAAAATAACATAGGCCTTGATGGGGCTCAATACTACTGCATGTTTGTTTTTTTCAAACTTCCCAGTTCACTAATCTCTACTTACCACAAGAATGTCGTTTATTACAAATTGTACTAAAATAGCAGAAATACCTGCTAAATGAAAGCAACAGCTCCAAACTATCATGTATAAAATATGTTGATATTACTGGTATCCAAGGGGTTTTCCTTTACTTTCAGCCCCAGTGATGACACCGCACAGAAAGTGAGGAAAAAAATCTGTAACAAGGACATAGACAGATATAGAATACTGAGAGTGAAAAAAAAAGAAAGAAAACTGACAGTGATTCTAGCCTGCCCCTACCCAGTGAAGAGTCTCTGTCTCCAGTCTGTTTAAATATTTTCAGCAGAACAGGAAGTGAGGGAAATCATTTCTAGTGAATAACAGTGAAAACCCAGCAGTAGTTCGAATCCATTGCAACTCTATCCAAAACTAAGAAAAAAAGTTTTGGCTGGACATACACTTTAAAAAGACTAAAAGAGTAAGATGAAATTAAGAAGAGATATCTACTTTAATTAGAGAACAAAATGGGGTTGATTTACTAAAGGCAAATAGACTGTTCACTTTACAAGGGAAGTTGAATTTACAAGGGAATTTTCCCCAGAGCTTAGTGAATAAGGTGAAACACTTTTGACTTTCATCTTCCAATAATGTGCAAATAAAAATGCTTTTTTGCATTCTCCTTGTGCATGACTGAGTATTCATAATGAAATTTCACCACATTCCCTAAGCTCTGGGGAATAATTGGTCAGTGATACCATCCAGGATCTCTGGCTGGTTTGCTTACAAACAGCAGCCAGATTTTTGGCGAGGCAAACTTGGCCAATTTTAGCCATGGGGTGATACAATGAATTGTGAACAGACTGGGTTCTGGTCAAATGTGGGCTTATTTCTAATCACGAGTCTCAAATGGCTGGAAGCAGTGTTAAATAATTACTAAAAGCGTACTGACTTTTGCATCTACATTACCATGTGTTGAAAATACTGAGTATAGAAAGAGTTTAAGGACAATTTTACTTTTAACATAAAAAAATGGATCATGATCCATGGTAAATTGGCAAGTGTGCTGAATACTAGAATTAAGCAATTTGAAAAAAATGTGGTCACCTTGGGCTTCATATATGCACATCCAACTGGAGGACTGATTATTGTGTCTCTATGGTCATGGAAAACCCTGGGTCTTTTCTTACCTAATCTCTTCTTCTTTCCCCTTTCCTCACTCTTTAGGCCTCATGCACACAGGACGTTTTTTGACTATTTTACAGCAGTTGTTTTTAGCTGCAGACATTTTTTTCTACAGTCAATAAACCCTCCATCATGTTATTCTATGTGTTCATGCACACATAGGCTGTTATCAACTGATTTTAGCAGTGATGTTTTTGAGCTGTAAAAAAAAACCAAGACCAGAGGGTTCTGAGAGACGTTTTGCAGCTGTAAAAGCGTTCAAACGCTCAAAAATGCCCAAAACCACTCAAAAACATTGATCCCCAAAGTTTTTGGATGTTTTCGATCAATTGGAAAAAAAAAAAAAACGCTGGCCCTTTAAAACCGCTAAAAAACGCGGTAATATAACGCTGGTAAAAGCTGAAAAAATCACTGATAAGATACTGATTTTTTTGGAATTTTTTTTTAAAGTCCTGTGTACATTAAGCCTAAGTGTTTGTGCTTCAGTTTTTGTTTACTGTTCCTGGCTTTGGCTATCCTTTCATTATCTGTGCCTGTAAATTTAAATAAATGAACATTGAATGTAACAAATAAAAACCCTGGCCCATCCTCACTAACCCCCTAAGCTAATATACACTACAACTCCTGCACCTAGCTCCTTCCCCATCTCTGCCTGACAGGTGTAACATGATAATCTGCCCAATGACAACATCTGCATTGAATTAAAAGTAGCAGTAATCCTACAGTAGAGACACCAGGAGCACCTCCCCAGTCTAAGGCTCATTATACATTATACAATGACCTTTCCTTTAGATTTACCAAAAGCATATAATATGAGGACAAACCTAAACAATTTCAATTTGTATGTGGTCAGGCTGGCCCTTCTAATACATAGTTGAAGGTAAATCTAAAGGAAATTGAACAAGAAAATTGTATAATGTATGGCCAGCTTAAAGGAAGTTACTACATAGGTGCAGGCAACTCCAGAGAAGATTTTGGGAAGAATGCTGTAATGCCTATTTATATAGTATTAGAAATAATAATCCATATGTGTAGTGCATTAATGATCACAAGTTCACAACTTATGTCATGCATTAACACACATCACATTAAGGCAGTCCATTCATTTGAATGGGTAGGCTATAGCATGCAAGTTCACAAAAAATGGCGCATGAACCATTTATAGCAATATAGTTCACAGTGTAGATGTGTTGGAAATGTACTTAGGGGTCAATGACAGACAGTATACCTGTTCAACCTAGTCAATTTAGCTGTGTGGGGAGATGCTGGTGCTTGGAAAAACCTTTGCCTGTTTGCAACTCCAATAATGTAGACATACCTGCCTGCTGTATTCCATTCCATACTTTATTGAAAATCAGGTAAATCCCTTAAAAAAGCATAGTCTACTAACATGTTTCAGCCAATCTTCGGCCTTAATCATAGCTGTGATTATGACCACAGATCAGCTGAAACGCATTAGCGGACCATGCTTTTTTAATGGATTCTGCCGATTTTCAATAAAGTATTTTGGAATGGAATACCATGGGCAGGGTTTAAATTTGCAATGTGCATAGGGGTTCCATTCAGAATGATTTGCACCACAGAGCAATAACAAGCATAATAAAACAGTATAAATACATTTTAATTAGAAGATGCCACCTCTACCAGAAAGAAGTATACACTTGGGTGGGTGTGGGGGAGGGTCTTTCTTGGATTTAAGTCAGCCATAGACTTTGCAACTTGGCCGGTTCAGGAGGGACCAGCTGAGATTCGAACCATGTATGGTCAGGCTGAATGAACCCAAATTGTTTGATCAATCAACTTTGGTACAGTCAGCCTGTCAGATTTTATTTTGTTATAATTGCTAGCAGTTATTATAGCTGCTAGCAGCAATTACTGTGTTCATCTGGTGGGGAGGCCCCTCGCTGGGAGAACACAACTGTGTACATGGGGGAATCAAGTAATTTTCTTTCCTGGAAAGGAAAGAAAATCGGCCCATCTATGATCAGATTTCCACTCAAGTTTTTTCGTAATGGGTGCCTTAATGCAACTCATGTTATGTGCAATGGTGTGCTGCTGGGCCATTCATTTGTAATGCTATCTCAACACATCTTATCAACTCTCCTGTGTTTTACAGCACCACAATGCATGTTAATGCACTCCCATAAATTGTGCTGTACTGTATTACATAAAAAATAACTTTTTTTGATGTGATTTGCTGTGTTAGGCAGCCTAATGAAATGAATGGGTTGTTTTACTGCAATGCACGTTAATGCATGACATAACATACAACAGTGTGAATACAACCTGAGGGGTATAGGAGAGAGGGATGTGGTTAAAGCTGTCCTTTACTTAGAAACACTTACACAAGAATTCTTAATTTTCTTTTGCGGTTATATTAGCAAATTACTGTTCATAGCTAGAAAGAAGAACAGTTAATTCAGATTTCATATAAATGTCATAAAGAAAAATTAGCAGTCCATATATTACTTAAATGTCATTATATCTTAAGAGTGGTATCTTAGGGAATCGTCTTATCATAGCCTTGACTGAAATGAATATGCAGTTTCATTGTTATGCAATTTTCAAAGACTTGCATTAGGAGTCTTTACTGTCTTCTCCTCTTATGCATCAGAAAATTTGCTGGGTGTGCTGAGCGCTAAGCACAGTGCAATTGAAAGGATAGTTAAGCTGAGCCAGCAAAGATTACTCTAAATGAGAACACAATGGTCATAAATTTTACAAAGCGTTCATTTTCTAAAGTGACTGCTTTATGTGTCTGTTGATGGAAAGAAGCAGACATACTGTATCTTCATATTTTTAACAACATACAAATTATAGAAGGCAGAAGTTTATCTTTTTAAGACTGCATGATGATGGCAAACATAGCAGTATATTTATAGCTCTATATATTGCTCTGTTAAATACTGGGCTTTTAATTTGATTGGGAAAGATTGGCTTATGGGCAATCTAATGATAAAACAGAATGACACATTAAAAAAATCCTGTACCAAATGTAAGGGTTTATTATTGTATGTTCACAGCTTTTTATTTGCCTACCATTTACGCTTAGATTCAACATAACATTGCAAAATGCTAATATAGTCTGGAAGCTAAATATGTAGTTGTGTGTAGGCAACAAAATTGCACCTATTCACTTTTAGTGAGAGTGCTGTCACTTTTATGGATTATAGAATTTCACACATTGGTGTTTTCCCAGGCTGGATAAACTCCAGTCACCAACAAGGTACATAGAAGACAATGGTTTTCTCTGTGAGCCATTCATACTGCAACATAGTCCGGAGGTGCAGTGCAGTAAAATGCAGGCATTTTATCGCAGTGCACAGGTACACACCGCCTGTCACTACACAGCAGTGCAATGCACCATGCTACTGTGTAGAGACATACATTAAGTGTTACTTTGTGCACTTCTGTTCAATTGCTTTTACTAATATTTTGAGAGGCGCAAAAATAAAAGAAGCACTGTGCAGAGCAGTAAACAATCCTTGCATGCTCTGTATAGACAACAAGAAATGATACATAAGTGGGGGGGGGGGCACAGGTCTTCTCTAAGGTCACGGGTAAGCACTTGGACACCAACAGAAGTGGACAATAATAACATGTTTTGCGCTATAGCATAGGTACAGAACAACAAGAACAATATAAACACTGGGAAGAGGTCATCCATATGATCACCCCTTGAATCATAATATGGAGCAATAAAACCCAAGATTGTGAGGTTCGAGACCACCTTAAAGCATAATCACTGGAAATAAGCCTGCAAGATAAGAAAGCCTGTATCCGGTGGATGTAGCTTGCAAAGTATTGCTCATTACCAAGCATTATACACTTTGTGCACTTCAAATAACGATCAATCACTGCTAATCTCTCTACTTTTGCGGGGTGATTGGTCTTGTATTTTCCCCCTGCAGTTTTCCTGTTGGTTGCCTGCAGAGGTTGTACCTGCTGGAATTTTCCCACAGTTCAGTTCCTTGTTTACAATGGTACACAGATGGTGAAAAAAACTAAACTGACAGGGGTTATACCCTACCTTACACTATCCAAAATGGAAAATAATGAGCCTTCTCTCCTGTGTAACAAGCAAGTAAGCAACAGGAGTTCCTATATTAGCAGTAGGAATGAGTCGAGTTTGGTCTTGACCCAATCAGCAATGCCAGGAGCATTCCCTGTCCCACAGTTTTACATACACAAAAGGGGAAGGGATGCTTATTACATTAGACTAAACCCAGCCATCCCTATTTCAAAGGTTATCTAAAATAGGGAGATGCAGTACAGCTAGACTTGAATGAAAAAGCTGAAGCCCTGAGTAAATATGCTGTGTTCCCTGTATCGTTTTCAGGGCTTAAAGTGTCTCCGTAGCCAACGTTAAGAAAAATAACTCCTGTCAAGTCTTCTTGCAGTTAGAGGTTGTATTGGAGAGACATAGTAACATAAAGGAGTGACAGCAGAAAAAGACCAAGTGGTCCATTGAGCCTGTATTATTTATACATACACTATTGTATGATTCACTACCTCTCCTGGAATTCTATTCCAAGCATGTACTACTCTTTCAGAGAAATTCATTCTCTTGCTGTATGGTAAAAAGGTTTCCACAGGTAAGGAAGTAAAATAATCTCTATAACAGCAACACAGACAGAAGTTAAATAGGGAAATGTTAGAACCTCTGTCAGCTTTTACTGTCTGTTTTCCTGTTGCAGATTTTCCCTCATTTCATATTCGATAAAACATTGTCCCCAGAATAGGAGCAAAACCTGAAAGGGGTTCTAACATTTTCGCATTGCATGCAAAAAAAAAAGTTTGGGGAATATATATTAATAATTACATTTGAAAGGAGTGTAACTTTAAATGCTGTGGAAAGTTTTCAGTAGAGTATAACTTGATTATTGGATGAAGTGGAAAAAAATCACCAGCCTGACCTTGTTGTAAAAATCTCTCTTTAGTTGCATAGTTACATTTTGCATAATCTATTTTTCCGGATTTAGATGCTGACTGATGTGTTTTCAGATATATGCTTAAATTCTGTGGCAGAAGGCTGGAGAAATTTATATGGGATGGATGTAAAATTCTAGAGATATTTTCAGTCTACATTTCTTGATGCTTGTTCTGTGTCTGCAATGTTTTGCTTTGCCATAACATTTTATGAGGTCTACAGGGCAATATTAATGTACTGTTATTAAATATAACTGAGTATATAATATACTGAAAAGAACAGGGTGTTTTTTAAAGCAAAGATAAAATGAATATTCAAGTAATTGTTCATTCTCCTGGGTGCTTATACATAAAATTGTGCAAGAGACGGCTGCACAAGGCAAGCTAGCATTCTGTGAGTGTATTTTAGTGTGTGCGTTTATTATTATCATTTTCTTTACAGCACAATACTATCGATAATATTCTATTTAGCATATGAAAACCCACTGCAATGCCACACATGTAATACTTTTTTATGCAATTTGCAATGTGATACCTGCCTGTTATTCTCAACCAAATACCTCCTTTCCTTTCCTTTCCTTTCCTTTCCTTTCCTTTCCTTTCCTTTCCTTTCCTTTCCTTGCCTTTCCTTTCCTTTCCTTTCCTTTCCTTTCCTTTCCTTTCCTTTCCTTTCCTTTCATTTCATTTCATTTCCTTTCCTTTCTTTTCCTTTCCTTTCCTTTCTCCTCTCCTCTCCTCTCCTCTCCTCTCCTCTCCTCTCCTCTCCTTTCCTTTCTTTTCCTTGCCCTTCCCTACCCTTCCCTTCCCTTATTTTCCTTTCCTTTCCCCATACTCCTGAACCCTCTGGTAACTTTGACACCACCTACAACAGTGCAACTTTCCACTCATTCATTCCCTCCACTACTTCAACAGCCTGCCGTGCGACATCTGAATCCCCTGCAGCAGTGGCCGACCCCTGGGCTCTAAAGTCAGGTACAGTTGGTGCTGCTGTCAGGCCTGCTAGTGCACTATGAAGTTACTCAGCAGAACTAGAACAGTGGTGATCATTCCATGCACACATTATCCTCCAGTTTAGTGTGTAAAGAATCCTGAGGATATGACCAGCCCTTGCCTCTAAACTTTGGAGGTTTCCACACATCAGTGCCATCGCAGCCTGCCTCATCCTCTGCTCACACTGTAGCCATCCCCTGTCCACCTTACCCTCCCATCTTCCCCAGCAGTGCATCTCTCCCCACCCACTTCACTTTCTGACTCACATACATCTCTCCCCAGCCACCACACCCACCACACAAACTATTTAATCCCTGCACATATTGCACTGCTTATCTCCTACCTGACCTCCCACTCATACCAAATCCTTCTTGGGCTTCCTCACTCCTTGTTCACAGTGCTTGCCTCCCTTCTCACCCCCTCACATTGCATCCCTCCCCAGACATCACACCCTCACATCATCTTCCCTCTGCTTACATGGTTTCCCTCCCCAGCTAGTTCACCCCTCTCTCACTCATACTCATCCCTTCCTGGCCATTTCACTATTGCGTACACTACATTTCTTCCACACTCACACTGTGTCACCTCTTGCTCATAGTTTATTCCTACCTGGCCACCCTAATGCCACTTGCAGTGATTCCCTCCCATCCTCGTTTACAGTGAACATCTCCCCAACCAACTCAATTTCTCTTGTATTGCATCCCTCCTCAGGCTTCTTACCCTTTGCTTACATTCCTCCCCAGCCACCTTACTTCTGGCTTAAACTTCATTCTCTCTTTTCACTCAAACTGCCTCCTTCTCCAGCCATCTCACCCTCTGCTAAAGCTGAATACCAATCAACAACCCTCAATTAACCTCTGTCCACTACCATGCCCCTTGACCATGTGTATTTCTAAATATGGTTTTGTTTTCTTCAATGCCCAACTAAATCTTCCTTTAATAATGCTGTAAAGCAGTCAGGCTGCATGAACAATAACTGCGGGTTTCTTTTTTTATTATTATTTTTTTTAACAGTATTTGCTGCAGCAATGCTTAAAATAGCTGCACACTAGAGAGCTGCAAAGCTGCTCAACACAAAGCTCATGGACTTGATTGCTCAGGGAGTATTTGTGCTGTTGATTGTAGCACTGGACACAGGGTGTTGCCAATAACTTCAGACCTGTGGCACCAACAGTCCAGCTTCCCAGCGTGATGCTAGCACAGGATTTTTTAACCCTTGTTGCAACCAATATATTTATTAAATAAATAAAAAAATAGGAACCCACAATAAGTATTGTTTATTCAGCCTGAATACAGTACTAATACATTAGTACAGTGAGAGTGTATATTATTAGCACTGATCACTGTATTAGTGTCACTGGTGATGTTAGTGTCAGTGTCAGTCAGTCAGTCTACCCCCAGCGTCAGTTAGTGTCAGCTTGCTCTCCACACTATCACAGTCCCACAAGTTGCTGATAAAGAACAAGAAAGGTGCGCCTCTAAGTGCAGTAGTGTAAAAAAACAATTTTATTAAACAAGATTAAAACTACTTACAATGGTAGTATGCAGGTGCGCATTGCAGTGTCAGCCACTGCTGGCTATGGTTGTCCTTTGGTCTGTCTGGGATGGCTGCTGGGATGTCTGCTGGGATGAGATCCTGGTCTTCGACTGTGATTGACTGCGACCCCCATCTGACTGACTGACTGTGACTGTGATTGTAGTGGTCACTGTGATTATGTCACTAGTCACGATTATTATATGTGAGAGTGACATGATTACATAATCATGACATAAGTCCGACTTATTTGTT
>BLSH010465125.1:1556327-1637693 GCA_018402905.1 Glandirana rugosa
AACGTGTGTTCATTGGGGTACGGTAAAAAAAGATGTAAACCTACACCCCAAAGGGAGTTTCAGGTATGGTCTGGGCTACCCTTGGGACGACAAACCGCAAAGTTTACGGAGACTTGACCGCAAACTTGGGTAAAAAACGTAAGGTTTTTTTCGGAAATTTGAGTTGACGGACCTTTGCTGGAATTGGTGAAGGGCTGGCGGCATACGTCTTACTGCCGGCCCTTCACCGACTCAATAGGACTGACCTGTAGTATACTGCAGGAGTCCTATTGTTCGGCGACGCGCGGGCCCCCCCGCGCGTAGCGCCGTTAGCCACCACACCCACATGGTAAAGTGCTTCGGATCGAAGCACTTTACCAAGATCGGCATTGCGGGGGGTCAGACTGACCCCCCACACCACCGATTGCCGCGATGCGCGCCCCCCCGGGCGCGCAGCGGCTTGTTATCCTGAGGACGTCATATGATGTCCAGTCAGGATAACTCAGCCACTTCCCGGCCGTCATTCTGCATACGGCGGTCGGGAAGTGGTTAAGGTCGTTTCCAGGCAGTTGAGTTTAAAGGCTTTTTTTGGAATGCAAAAAATGGGTTCAAACGCCAGTTCAGAGGCATTTGAAACGCCAAACAGCAGGGTTCCCATCGGGTCTGGTATGGACTTTGAGGGAAACCCCACATCCAAATGTAGAAAAAAATGGCATGGGGTTACTTGTGTGCAAGTGCCCCTCTCTCGTGAGGCCTATTGTCCTTAACATCCGAGGTGCTTTGATCCACCCCCCTATGTGAATGAATATGGGATACATAGTACCCCTACTCATTCACCAAAAAAGTGGTAAAAGTGAGTAAAAACTCAGAGCCGGCCGCCGACCCATAAAATAATAAAAAAGGTGTTCCTTACCCCATGCTGGCTCCCGCTGTTTGACGGCTCTGCTTTGTAGCATGCCGCTATATAAACTAAGGGGACCCTGCCCCTTGTGATGTCTTTCACCGGGGCATGCTGGCTCGAGGTTAGTTATTTAAATCCACCACCATTTAGTTTAGCAATTCTACAAATTTTTGACTAATATCTACTATATATAATAAAGGAGACACACATGTTTTACCTGGGTTCCAAAACCACCAGACTAAATATGGGAGCTATGCAACCACTGTGGGCCATGACGTGTAATTCTATATAACATGCATAACATTGTAAATATCAATTTTGCCCCTGAACTCTCCTCTATGTTATCTCACCAATACATTTACACAGGGTCATTTAAGGTCATTTTCAGGCAGTTGCATTTAAAGGCTTTTTTGGAACACAAAAAAATGGGTTCAGATGCCAGTTCAGAGGCATTTGAAGCGCCAAACAGCTTGTAAATGCTGCTAAACGTGCCTAAACATGCCTAAACTTGGTAATTCACGTCTAGGACTGTTTTGTTTACAGGCGTGTCCATTTAAAAAATATATATACATATATATTTTTTAAAACGCTCCTAGACGCAAGCATGGCAGAACTCCGCCAAAGCGCGGCATGCAAAACGGCGGTATTAGACAACGGCTAGCAGTAAAAAAAAATCATTCAGGGGAGGTTGAAATAGCGTCCCATGTAAATGGAACTTTAGACTGATTAAAGGTAGCAAAAGGATAATCAATATGAAGACCAGTACTCCCACTTCCTTTCAAATAGTGGTATGGGTTGGTACTTTCTTTTCATAATTGTAATCGATTCCATTCAGAAGATTACTTGAGGCCACATTACTGAGCCAGTTCTCCAATTAAGAGTAATAGCCCATTAAATGGCAATACATAAAGAGTGTAGTAGCCTCTCACGGGGGGGGGGGGGGTGGTTACATCTGGAATGGAGGCAAACAATAGGCATATTGGTAGTATTAGTGTGAGTTGGGATCCTGTACTTTGTACGGTTTTCCTAGTTGCTTGTTGCCACATTGAATGTAATTGCAGCTCTGAAATATATAATTAAGAGTACCACTGGACAACCTTTAAAGCAAGAAGCAGGAACTGAGGGATAGATTGAATGGAGTTTGACTGGTATCATATACCATCTGGTATAAAGTTTAATGGCTGTCTCCTGAACCGCAATAGCTTGCTCATGGTGATTCAAAAGCATATCCAACCAATTTGAAATGGATAAAGATAATTCCACTTCAGCTTCCCCTTGGACCATAGGGAAGGATTTATCTGGGAGCTGAAGTCTGTTATGGAATCTGTAAAGTGTAAAGGAGATCATACCTTTATCTCTGAGTGAAAATAGATATAGCTGCTCAAAAATGGTTGAAGTGAAGAAGCAAAAATGTAAGTCAACCATGAGTGAGTTTAAAGTGATTCTAAAGGAAAGATAAAAAAAAAAAAAAGCATGTTACACGTACCTGCTCTGTGCAATGGTTTTGCACAGAACAGTCAGGATCCTCTTCTTTTTGGGTCCTTCGCTATCAGCCCTGGGTCCGCCCCCTGCCAAGTGCCCCCAATAACAAGCTTGGGGACACTTGAGATGGCTCGGGAGTGGGCGTCTCTCTGTGTGTCCATTCACACACGGAACACCGCTTGGCCCCACCTCCCGCACTCTTCTGTATAGAATGCATTAAGGTCAAAAACTTTGAGCCTTCAGAAACACTTTAATGCATTTTTTTTTATAATTGATGTTAGGCCATAGTGAATTTATTCCTTGCAGTACTGGATGGGAGATCCTGGATTTGGATTGGAGATCAGCTGACTTCCCCAGCTGAGTGGGAGAAGAAGGTTGCATTGACAATCCAACACAATGGGCAGCACATTGAACACATTTTATAAGTGGTCAGAAACTTGTAAATAACTCATGAAAGAATAAAGTTACGTTAAAACCAAGCACACCATTGTTTTTCTTGTGAAATTCCCAATAAGTTTGATGTATCACATGACCCTCTTCCTATTGAAAAAACAAAAGTTGGATTCAAAATGGCCGACTTCAAAATGGCCGCCACGGTCACCACCCGTCTTGAAAGTTTTCCCCCCTCACATATACTAATGTGGCACAAACAGGAAGTTAATATCACCAACCATTCCCATTTTATTAAGGTGTATCCATATAAATGGCCCACCCTTTATATATATATATATATATATATATATATATATATATATATATATATACAGTATCTCACAAAAGTAAGTACAATCCTCACATTTTTATACATATTTTATTATATCTTTTCATGTGACAACACCAAAGAAATGACACTTTGCTACAATGTAAAGTAGTGAGTGTACAGCTTGTATAACAGTGTAAATTTGCTGTCCCCTCAAAATAACTCAACACACAGGCATTAATGTCTAAACCACTGGCAACAAAAGTGAGTACATCCCTAAGTGAAAATGTCCAAATTGGGCCCAAAGTGTCAATATTTTGTGTGGCAACCATTATTTAACAGCACTGCCTTAACTGGGCATGGAGTTCACCTGAGCTTCACAGGATGCCACTGGAATCCTCTTGCACTCTTGCATGACAACATCACAGAGCTGGTGGATATTAGAGACCTTGAGCTTCTCCACGTTCCCTTTGGTGAACTCCATGCCCAAGAGGGTTAAGGCAGTGCTAGAAAATAATGGTGGCCGCACAAAATATTGGCACTTTGGGCCCAATTTGGACATTTTCACTTAGGGGTGTACTCGCTTTTGTTGCCAGCGGTTTAGACATTAATGGCTGTGTGTTGAGTTATTTTGAGGAGACAGCAAATTTACACTGTTATACAAGCTGTACACTCACTACTTTATATTGTAGCAAAGTGTCATTTATTCAGTGTTTCCACATGAAAACATATAATAAAATATTTACAAAAATGTGAGGGGTGTACTCACTTTTGTGAGATACTGTATATATCTATCTATATACAGTATATATATATATATATATTACAGGTTTGGAAGGTCTGTTGGACTGCACCCACATATGCTGCTGACAATGAATAACACATTTTAATTCCACAAAAGTTTTATTGAGAAAATTGCAAGGATAAGCAGTGGCAATAGGATAATCATACATAACAGTGGGTTGCAATGGTAGATAATATTAGTGCCATTACAGACAAAGGAAACGTTTGCATCAGAACATATTAATAGATGCATTTACGAATAACACATTTTAGTGCTAGATAAAACAATTCAAGAATGCCACCCTGTGCCACCCTACCAGGTACTCATTATCACTGCCCTTCTGTTAGTGGAATAGTGTATTGAATACTTAAAGTGGTAGTAACCTCCAGGCAGTAACCCTGTTTATTTTTACCTACAGGTGAGCTTATAATAATGCTTACCTGTAGGTAAACTGAAAATCTCCTAAGTGAGACATTCTAGCAAGCAGCAGCCAGTGATGTCACCGGCACATGCACTCTGAAAGAATGGAATACCCGTGCCAACCCTTAAGAGCCGTATGCCTTCGCTGAGATTGATGTCATTGCAGCTTGGCCAGTCAGACGGTCAGAGTCTACATTGTAGCAAAGTGTCATTTCATCAGTGTTGTCACATGAAAAGATATAATAAAATATTTACAAAATGTGAGGGGTGTACTCACTTTTGTGAGACGCTGTATATATGTATATATATATATATATATATATATATATATATATATATATATAATTATTTTTGTATACTTTGAGTCATGTCAACTCTTTCAGAAGATTAATATTAGTTCCTTTTTTTTCTGCTGTTTTTCAAACAAAATAGACTTTATCTTGTAATTATTCTTTCCTTGTGTACAGTTCACACTGAATATAGTAGTATTACTATACATATTGAAGTTTATGTGCTGGTATGTAAAGTTAATTTAATCTGTCAGTTTGATGAATGCTCTGTTCTGAACTATGCACAAAAGATTTTCAGACTGTGTATCCACCAAGCAGTCATTTGAACTCTGATAGCAATAGTTGCAAACTAAGCACTTTGTTGTAACAACATAACTTTATGACAAAATGTTATGTGGTAAAAAGTTATGTCATGACAAAATGTTATTGATTTTTTAATGTAAAAACATAAAATTTGATTTCTGGGCTGCTTTATCTAAAAAAGTTAGCTGAAAAAAATATTGTGTTATCTCTAAGTGTATTAAACTGTGATATGATAAGCATGCTTATGATTATTTTTTTGCTTGTCAACATAATAGCTCTATTGAATTGTCTGACAACCATTTAACAAAATGCAGTACAAACATGCAGTTAAAATATAATAGGTAAAACTTAACTTGAAAAAGTTCTGTATTAACACAGAAAATGTCTGCATAACTTGTTAGCTGTGAGGGATCCTTGCACTGATAGGTATGCTATGTAGGGTTACATTTCACTCATCTGTAATTTAATTAAACTTAAGGTATTTTAATATGCTATAGTTCAGTCTTTGACTTGTGGTTTCGCAAACGAAAGATCTTCTGCACACCTCTTAATTTAAACTATTGAGTCTTTTCATTAACTTAAGCCTGGCACACACAATGAGAATATCAGACGAATGATCACCCATTTTTTTTTTCTTGCATAGTAGTCACATATCAAAAACTAATTGGTTACTAGATTTATGAAAAATCTTGTAAGACAGAATACAACTTTCCTCAATTATGTATTTTATTGTATTGTAATATGTTCTATTGCTTACGAGCATGTGGTCTTGGTGACTCAATTGGATCAATACTGATGTCCTACTTAAACAAAAATAATTTGCTCTGTTATCGTATGAGAAAATCGTACAGATAATATTGCATGAACTGTTGTGTTTGGCTCTCGGAAGCTGTGTACTAACGATCAGATTATCGGATGATCGGTTTTCTCTTTGTGTGCACAAGGAATTAGAGCTTTGGTTCAATAACTCTTTTTGGGCACTTACTGTATGTGCATTCAACTTGTGGATAATATAATTTGTCTTTATATTCTTAAAGTTGTAACCACATTGATGACCAGAGCACTTTTTGCGATAGGGCACTGCTTCACTTTAACTAACAATTACACGGTCATGCAATGTTGTACCCAAGCAAAATTAACGTCCTTTTTTCCCACAAATAGAGCTGTCTTTTGCTGGTATTTGAACACTGGATTTGATCACCTCTGCGGTTTTTATTTTTTGCGCTATAAACAAACAAAGAGTGACAATTTTGAAAAAAAAAACTTTTTTTTTAAATGTTTGCCATAAGACATATAAAAAAAAAATAAAAAATCAAATATATTCATCAATTTAGGCCAATATATATTCTTCTACATTCTTCAAAATTGCAATAGGCATATATTGGTTGGGTTACGCAAAAGTTATCGCTTCTACAAACTGTGGGAATAGATTTATGGCATTTTTAATTTTTTTTTTTTTACTAGTAATGGTGGTGATCTGTGATTTTTATTGGGACTGCGACATTGCAGTGGACAGTCACTTTTGACACATTTTATTGGGACCAATGACATTTATACAGCAATCAGAGCTAAAAAAAAAGCCACTGATTACTGTATAAATGTCACTGGCAGAGAAGGGGTTAACACTAGGGGGTGATCAAAGGGTTAACTGTGTTCCCTGGGAAGTGTTTATAACTCTATGGGGGCTGGGCTGACTGGGGAGGAGAGAGATCATTGTTCCCATGATCTCCACTTTGCTTACACTCGCAGAACCCTATTCTGGCTGTCTCGGGAGCAATCGCGGGTGGCCAGCGGACATCGACATTGGGTGGGGCTGATTGGCTCCCCTGCCAGCCAGTGAGTAGAGTTGAGCAAACACCTGGATGTTCGGGTTCGGTGGGTTCGGCCGAACTTCGCGAAAAAATTTGGGTTCGGTACCGAACTTGACCTGAACTTGACCCCGAACCCTGAACCCCATTGAAGTCAATGGAGACCCAAACTTTTCGGCTCAAAAATGACTGTAAAAAAGTCCTGGAAAGTGCTAGAGGGCTGCAAAAGGAAGTAAAATGATTTTAGAACAATAATCTGTCCCTTACAGCAACAGCAGGAACCTGACCCTATAGAACTAGAAGGTGATTTTAGAACAATAATCTGTCCCTTACAGCAACAGCAGGAATCTGACCCTATAGAACTAGAAGATGATTTTAGAACAATAATCTGTCCCTCTAAGCAGTAGACTCTACCTAGTAGAGTCAGATCATTCTGTAATGCAGGATGAGATGTTATTAGATCTGCAATCTGTCCCTAAAAGCAGTAGTAGTAGTAGTAATCTCTACCTAGTCCACAATCAGATTGTTCTGTAATGCAGGATGAGATGCTATTATATCTTCAATCTGTCCCTCACAGCGCCGGCAGCATTCTCTCCCTACACTAGCCAGAGAGCATGTGACATGCAGCACTAAGTGACTCCAGCTTATAAAGAGGCTGGGTCACATGATGCACTGGCCAATCACAGCCATGCCATTAGTAGGCATGGCTGTGATGGCTTCTAAGGGCAAACCAGTGAAATGCTTGTTGATTGGCTGCCCTGTAGCTATTCAACAGGCGTGATCAAATACCCGAACCCAGAACCCGAACCCAAACTTTTTTTCAAATGTCCGGGTTCGGGTCCGGGTCACGGACACCCCAAAGTTTGGTACGGATGCAAAATTTATAGTTCGGGTTCGCTCAACTCTAATTATAAGCAGCTGATTCAGCCAATATAAGTTTCATGCATGAATTGAATGGTTCCGTGAACAGGGGAAGTAATAGGTTACTTTACAGGGCAAAGTAAAAATATCACTTAAAGTGGCATGCAAGGTTCTTTAAAAAACAAAAGAAACAAAAAACAGACATGCCATATTTACCTGCTCTCTGCAGCGGTTTTGCACAGAGCAGCCTGATCCTCCTCTTTTCGGGTCCTATGCCGGCTCTCCGAGTTCCTCCTCTTCAGTCAGTTCCCCCAATAGCAAGCTCTAGGGGCACCGGTACATGCTAGCTCCTGAACCCCACTCTATACATCCAGAAGACACAGAGATACATGGCTCAGCCCCACCTCCCACTCTCTCTTCATTGGTTCACTGGCTGTGATTGACAGTAGCAAAAGCCAATCGCTCCCACTGCAGTCTCAGCCAATGAGGAATGAGAGACCTGGGAAAAGTTCAGATCTCATGCACATTGCTGTGGGAGCTCATGTGAGCTTGGGGGGGGGGGGCAATGCACACAGAAGGTTTTTTTTTTTACCTTCATACATAGAATGCATGCAGGTATAAAACCTTAAGCCTCTAAAACCACTTTAACTCCTCAGTTGCATATATTCATATTTCCTTGGCTGCTTTGATCAGCTAATGCAAGCAATAGCCAGATCTTCATGTGAACATGGGGATCACTCCCTTTCACCCATGTAACAGGGTTGGCTCCTTGTGTTTGTCATAGAGGTGTCGCATAAGGCTTGGGAAGTGGTCCATAGCCCTGTGACAGCTCCAACGTGATGGCTTGAAGCTTTCATTTCAGTCCCCAATCCTGTAGGCCAAAATGAGCAAAAAATGTGAGTACATGAACCTGAGAAGGGTGAATGTTCAATGACCCTTTTATTTTGACTTGTATAAGTTACTTTAAATTGATAAACTAAGACTGTGTTAAAATGTGCTTTTAATAATAATACATTTCTATTTCTATGTGCATTATCTTGCAGACCTTATACTAAATGTTTGCAGTATTGGTGGGCTTAAATCTTCAACCTATGTTCCTCCTAGTATAATGTACACTGAGTACATACATATTGTATATTACAAGGTTCCATGTGTAACATCATGTAAATGCCTCCATGTTGCACCATGGATACCACAAAAGCCACAGTTCCATTATTAGAATAAAACTTAACTAATAGAATTTCACTGAACTGCAGCTCCTGTGTTGAATTATAGTTAAAGGACAGTAAAGGCATGCACTGTGATGGTGACAACTAAACTAGTATGCAGAAAGGGGTCAGCAAAGGGTTTCTTCTCGTCGAGGTTTCTCAGATTGGCATGTTTGGTGATGACACACTTTAAAGTAACCTCTCAAATAAAATAGATTGCCACCTGTAAAAAGAAGGTTCAAAGTATTTACCTCTTCTGCTGCCCATCCCACTGATATTCACTCAGTTGCTTTGAACTGGTTCCCTGAAATCCACAGGGAAACCTACACTTCTGTGTTCTGGGTCCATCTTAGCTTGCACTGGTTCCTCCTTTTGACCTCCACATTAATTTGAGTCCTCCAGTGGTCACCAGCAGAACACACACGTTACCCACTGGACTTTATTTGATTGTTTCACAGCAAGAGTTTAGTTTGGCATCAAAAAAGTAAGAATTTAAAGTTTCCTTTTTAAGCTAATTATTTTAACTGATAATATCACTGTAACGTAACTTACCATGACAATTTTGTTTCTAAAACACTATTATAGTAGTCATTGATGTGTGTCTTTACATAACTTCAGAAGTGTGACCAAGTGCCTCGCAATTCTCAAAACCTGGAGCCTGCTGTGATGTAATTATTGACTTTTTCAGAGAAAATTGTAAGCTCAGGCCCCTCCCCCTCACTTGTTGCCTCTCTGTGAGTCAATAAGGCTACCTATTATGCTGAGATACCATAGTGAGGGATTGCCAGGAACCATGAATCAGACTGAGACAGAAGTGCAGTAAAAATCACACTTTTTAATAAGATCGTAAAATAGTACAAACACAATAACCGTGGTCAAAACATAGAGAGAGACTGTGAGCACTGCTCAGACCATGTATAGCTCCAAATTCAGTGCAGGTGCTATCCCTGGCTCATCACCATCAATAGTAGTCCCAAGAAGAAGAAGCTGGCTGCACACCACACCGACAGGAATGGAATAAATGTTCTTTTATTGGAATCATCAACCCAAAGCAGGTCACAGGAAAAGATGTTGGTTAATGTTTCACATGCCAGCTAAATGCTTGTTCACGTTCCAGAAGCAAGAAATGACCAGTGGGTTATTACAGTGTGCGTTCCACGCTGTATATCCACTGTATTTTACAGACTACACAGTCTTTTTTCATCTCTCTTGGAGGGCTCATCCCCCGCCGCCACACCTGTCTACAGATCCTTCAGGGGATCACACATTGGCGATGTGAGTACTGTGTGGATGCATGATACTGTACAGATTCATGCATCTGATGCACACTTGTGTGTGCATCTGCATGTGTATGGGGGGACTATACATGTACATCCTCATAGATCTCCTTCACAAAGTCACCCATGCACACTCAGTACCCAGCATTTATATATAAAAGAACTATCTATTATTAACAGTATCCCTTTTTTGTCCTCTTGTGTACATTTAAGCACTCTATATGGGGGTTGCCTTGTCTTCTAGCATTTGCAGATATTCAATCATTCTCAATTATTGTCATGTTATCAACTTGCTTTTTTAACTATTTATATACTGATTGATGTAATATATATGATGTTATTAAAATTCTCATTAATATTCTGATGAATTACTATTATGAATTAATATTCTAATGAAGTTGTTACTGTGGCATGTTACCACTAGCATTTTCATTTTTAACATTCATCTTTATTATTATTGTCATTATGATGATTATTATTATGATTATTATTATTATTACCATTACTACTGTTGCCATTATCAATTGTTTTGGTTTTATGTAGTATTGTGTATTAGGATGTGGTTTGGTTCCATACCACCCTTAGCCCCATCCATTTCTTGGGAGGGCCCCCAGGGCATGTGATGTAACTCATTCACTATATTAACCACTTCCCGCCGGTAGGACGTCCATGGACGTCCTAGACTTTGAGTGGTAATATCTGAATGGTGCCAGCAGCTAGAGGCACCATTCAGATATCATTTTTTTCAGCAGGCGATTCTGCACACCCCAAGAACGATCATAGCGGCAGTTCAGCCGCTTGATCGTTCTTGTAGGCAGCGGGAGGGGACGTCCCCCCCCTCCCGCTGCCATTCGGTGCTTCTCCCGTGCCGCCCGTATGATCGGCGGCAGGGAGAAGAGATCCGTCACCGCTGGAGTGTCGTCAGGGAGATGACTGGTGACCATCTGGTCACCAGTCATCTCTATGACCCTCGGAGGACCGGGCGCGATGTTATGACGTCACGCCCGGCCCGGCTTTTGTAAACAAAGCCGTGATCACGGCTGGAAAGGCTGGGATCGGAATTTTTTTTTTCTGATCTCAGTCTTTCCAGCCTGCAGGAGAGATGTGAGGTCATATTGACCCCACCATCTCTCCATAAAGAGTACCTGTCACTCACCATTCCTATTACAAGGGATGTTTACATTCCTTGTAATAGGAATAAAAGTGATCAAAAAAAAAAAATTAAAGAAACAGTGTAAAAATAAAAAAATAAAAGTAAAATGAATAATAATAACAAAAAAAAAAATTTTAAGTCCCCCCGTCCCCGCGAGCTCGCACGCAGAAGCGAACGCATACGTAAGGGCTTACGTCCACATATGTAACCGGTGTTCAAACCACACATGTGAGGTATCGCCGCGTACGTTAGAGCGAGAGCAATAATTCTAGCACTAGACCTCCTCTGTAACTCTAAACATGTAACCTGTAAAAAATTTTAAAGCGTCGCCTATGGAGATTTTTAAGTACCAAAGTTTGGCGCAATTCCACGAGTGTTCGCAATGTTAAAGCATGACATGTTGGGTATCAATTTACTCGGCGTAACATCCTCTTTTACAACATACAAAAAAATTGGGCTAACTTTACTGTTTTGTATTTTTTTAATTCACTAAACTGTTTCTTTTCCAAAAAAAACGCGTTTGAAAAATTCCTGCGCAAATATCGTGTGATATAAAAAGTTGCAATGATTGCCATTTTATTCCCTAGAGTCCCTGCTAAAAAAACATATATAATGTTTGGGGGTTCTGAGTATTTTTCTAGCAAAAAGATGATGATTTTTACATGTAGGAGAGGAGTGTCAGAAATGGCCCGGTAAGGAAGTGGTTAATGTGGCCATGCAGTAATATGGATTGACTCTGAGGAAGAGGGGGTCGCCCCTCGAAACACGTCAGTCTTCCATAGGGTCCTCTAGCATGCTGGACACAGCCTTGATGATCTGGTCGCTGTTGGTCCTTTGTGGACTTTGATATGCCTTCATTTCCATTTTTGTTGGTGAGTATAAACTCTTTCCTTTGTATTTAATACACTTACTTGGGTAATGCGTAAGGCTGGTGCGCCCTTTTCTTATTCTTGTACAGTAACTAGCCAGCAAGGCTGACTGACAAGCAGGATATGATCCTCAGGTTAGTCACTGTGGAATGATGAGTACTGGAAATTGACAACTGAGCAGCCTGGGTTTTGAGAAGGGAGGGATGAACCCAGCACTGACAGGTTTAAAAACTGAGCATGGGGCAACCGGGAACATGATTTTCCCTGCCAAAGCTAAAAATACCCTCTCACCAGAACATTCATTTCAGCAAATATACAGTATATCTCTTGTGTAGACATCCAAAAGTCCCAAGACCATTACTGGGTGCCACCATCTTGGATATGATATTAGCAGCCTGAGGAGACTCAGAGCTGTCAATCAAGTGCCACTTTTTAGTATTTCTCTTTGCTTGTCCACTAGCATCTGCTGTATATAAAATATTATGCGGGGAGGTAAAGGTGAGCAAACACAGAGAGTAATTAGACACGCCCAGAAGAGCTATGGCATGCAAGGTGTGGGGAAGCTATGCAAAGCAATTGACTCTTCATCTAGCAGTCACATGTTTTAATACTAATTTAAAGCCATATTAAAAATAAAAAAAATGAAAAAGTAAAATACTGCAAGAAATCATTTAAAATACTTGAATCCATTGTTTTATGTACAATTGGTGACAGGGTCTCGTTCAAAGAGTGTGACAAGTTTCTGGGCTCCTAATGTGTTTATCTATATATAAACATATATTTGTATATGTGGCAAAATGCCTTATAGAAATAATAGCAATATTATTAATAACCCCTGGAATTTCAATGTGTTAACTTGTAAATGTTAGAGCTATAGTTTTCAGTTAAGGTATTTCTGAGCAGATGCTCATTTACATATTCATTGGAATAACACTGCCATGTAAATTAATTGACTTATATCACTTTGAAACTTCCATCTATTTACAACCTGCCCAGAGGCACCCAACACCTACATAAAACACTGGTTTTATTTGACTTGCTGTATATGTTCTTTGTTGTCTCCTATCTTCCTTGTCAGCTCATCAGCTCATATCAATAATGACTAGGCCAAGGCAATTAAGTAATCAGCATTTGTCAATCTCTGATTATGCTTTGGCTTTGTGCATACTTTATTAGGTTTTTTTTTTTTTTTTAGCTTTCGATGGGTTTCTCATTGTTTAGTGATCCCAGCAGTTCTTTTGTATATGGTTTCCCATTTGTTTCCCACATTAAAACATATTACCCAAGATAAATATTTTCTTCTTTTCAGAAGTTTATATGAAGTATTATGGAAATAAATATCTGAAATAGCTGAAATGTTAAGCCTCTAATATTTCTGAAAAGGAGTATGTACACATATGCACATTCCTTTGACATGTGAGGATTTTCTCCCATTAATTCAATGTTGTTAAATTACACTTTCAGCCTTGGTACATGATGGAATCAATTATGATAATTGAGTGACCTTGCAAGTTACATGAGCAAAATCAGCAGTTGCTAGTATTAAAATAAGTGACTTATCAACGTACATATATACATCCTACATATGCATTTATACATATTATTTTCAGTAATTATCAGTGCATGGTATGCAGATATTGTCAACAAATAAACATTGAGCACCCAAACTAAACAACAGTTATGCTGGTCATACACAGTGCAAACTTTTTTTTCTGCAACCATAGGAAGAAGAAAATAAATTGCATGATTCCCCTATCAACACAGACAATGTTCACAGGGGAATTAGCAATTTTCTTCTCGGGCTGGGCCAGGTGGGGTGGGGGGGCAGCCACTAGTGATAATCATAAGAGAATCCAGCAGGCTGGTTGTACCCAAGTTTATCTATTGATTAACTTGGTACATCCAGTCTGCCCAGTGTCGGTGCGAATCTCGGCAGGTTCCTGCTGAATTGGCTGAGATTCGAACCGTGTACGGCCAGCCTTAGTTTTGGAGACTGAAAATTCTTATCTTATGACAAATATGACTAGGTAAAAAAAGCTCATAATTACTGTCAATGACCTGTTGAATTATATAAACTTAAAATTATATAGGTTCTATTTTAAAAACAAAAAATGTATTCTAACATTGTCTGTGTCCCTATTGAAGATATGCCCCCCTCACTATTGTTCATTCCAAAGACTATGAAATAGACAGCAAATGGGGGAAATCCCCACATAAAGCAACAAAATCTGACATACTTTCTAACCATTACTAACTAAGAAATAAAACAAGGTTATTATATATGGTGTGTGGACCTGTGGAACTGTGATCAGACTATGGACATTAAATCACTTACATATCCTAAACAAGCCCTCACTGACTTCAGTAGCTATAGCCACTGTGGAATAAGACCTTCTCATCTTGTTTCTATAAATGAAGCTTCTCAGTTTTCCTTCCATTTTCTGTCTATAGCTCAGCTCGCCACTGCTAGCCTTCTAACCTCTAATGTAAAAACAGAGCCGGTACACGGGCAGAGAGTTGAGACAAAAGTGTCCAGACCCAAATTAAACAACTGTTTCTATTCTGAATTAATTGCTTTGACATGGATGAAACTGCAAAGGTCAACAAGGGCTTTTTAAGCTTAGATTTAATTTTGGGCTATTATATATCATGTTATTTTTTAACAGTGGAAAAGACAATCTGGATGCCGAGAGAATAGATTTGGCTTATATAACCTTCCAGTAACTGCACATCTAACCCTAAGCCCTAGGTCTAAAATAAATATGTGGATGAGGACATCTGAGCTACAAGGTGTTAGTAGGATGCTATCTCTTGCTATGCAGTCTACAACAGTTCAATTAACTTCTTGGTATTTACATATCATTCCCTTAAAATATCTGTCTTACCTGATTGTGACTATTGTGACTAGTTGGAGTCATCATTTATACTCATATGGACTGTGTACAGCAAACATATTGTACACCTGGAGCAGTAGAGTGTTTTCTGTCTTTCTTATGCCTATCCATAACACTTCATTCACATGTCACAGTCAGTTAAAGATCACACAGATTAATCCATGTAAAAGATTCCTCTAGAGTTTAGTCTCCATCTTCTGACACTTTAGTCTGCTGTTACATATTCTAGCAGAATTATGAACATACATTGTGCTAAAATGTAGTAAGAACTCTTGGGATATGAATTAGAAGTCTTCAACACTGAATAATACAATTACTGATGAAACCATTTATTGTCATTGTTTCATTAAAAAAATATATTTAGAACACAGCTAATTATTAGTAAGGCAGTCCATGTTTTTTTTTTTTTTTGCTTTTCTTCTTCCTGATATACACAGCAAACATATAAACCTGCAAAGTCATTCTCAGACAACTTTGTTGTTAAACTGAGTTATGGAGCTAGTTATTCAATAATTTGTGCAGCAATCCATAGTAACCAGATTTCAGTTTTTATGTCAGGACAATAAAAGTGAATTTCTATTGGTTTATCTAGAATACTGATTTTGAGTATTGTTTTTTATTTCTTATTGTAAAGTGAATCAGCTTGGCTGCCTATTTAAAAGACCCGATGGGCAGCCCAACAACTTAAATGAGTGTGCGCAGCAAGGACTAAAAAAAAACACCTATTAATCTTTCATTCTTAGGTCTTTAAAGAATATTATGCTTTTTTAAACAATTATTGTAATTCCATCTAGTCTTCATTTCTTACATTATTTCTCTTTTGTTTTCTTTTCTATTGCTGATTGCGCAGAACTAGAAATAAAGGTTGAAAAATTGCATAAAAAGAGATAAAGCTTTTTCATATACAGTATATAGCACTCATCGCAAAGAAAAAAATACAAAACACCTGCAACAAAAATGCATTTTTTTTCATTGAAACATCTATTAATTGTCTAGAGAGAAAAAAACACAACATTTGACAGCAAAAAACTAGCATTTGTTTTATATTTTCTTAAAGTGGAAAAAATCAAAAAGTGAAGAATTGCTTTGTTATAGGGAGCCTCTGAGCGTTTTAATTGTGCCTAAGCAATACCCTGAAAAAACAATCTATGCTTTGAATTCCTCCTAAAAAATTGCAGTGCTTGTTCTGTTTTCTGATTGTGCCTAAGCACTTCTGTTCATTCAATTTCATAGCTGTATATCTGCAGTGTGAATCTAAGGCATTGCTGCCCCTGTCATTACTGTGTTGCCCGCTGTTTTTCTTTCTGGAGGTTCTGAAATGAGGTAGCAAAGCCCTGCCTTTGCCAGATGTCCACATCCATAGAGAGACAATGTGCAGAACAGTGTCTGGTAAATCTATCATGGGGAAAAAATCAGCTGTATGGAGACCACAGACAATACTAAGTAACTAATTGTTTGCCCACTGCCAGCTTTTTTTTGGACAAAGCTTCCAGAGTTCAGCTCCTCTTTAAGAATAAATATAATACATATAGTAGTCAATCTGCTACATTGAATGAACAAGAGCAGGATGAATTTCAACAGTATTACCCAATTCAAGACCACCTAGCTGGAAAAAATACGTCATGGTTTTGAATTCGAATACTGGGGTTATGACTGCAGCTGGGTGCCATAACCCAGGTATTAAAATTTTCAGCAACCACTTTTCTTTCTGATAAAAGTGATCCAAGTGGTCATTCCCCCGCCACTTTCCGGTGGTTCCCAAGCTTACCTTGCTCATTGGGAAGCCTGGGAACCGAGCCGGCGGTTGCAGTGGCTGGCCATAGAGATTAGCAGAGGAAAGTTGGCCTCTGCTCAACTCTATGACCTAGGAAGCTTCATGGCTGATGTAAACAATGCCATTTTTTAAAGCATTAGATTAATGTTTTTTTTTTTTTTTAGATTTGATGCTTTCCATTGTATAGGAGAGATGTGGATATGGGGTCTTATAGACCCAACATTTCTTCCTAAAGAGGACCTGTCATGCTTTATTGTTATCACAAGGGATGCCTACTGGGCACTTAAACCCCCTTCCTAACCAGGTCAATATTCAGCTTTCAATTTGAATGATAATTAGTCAGTCATGCAACACTGTACCCATATGACATTTTTGTCCTTTTTTCACACAAATAGAGCTTTCTTTTGGTGGTATTTAACCACCACTGGGTTATTTATTTTTTGCGCTATAAATGAAAAAAAGACAGAAAATCTTGTAAAAAAAAGTCTTAATTTTGGTTATAGCATTTTGCAAATTAGTAATTTTTCTTTATAACTTTTAGCCAAAAGTTGTACTGCTACATATCTTTGGTAAAAATAACCCAAATAAGTGTATATTATTTGGTCTTTGTGAAAGTTATAGAGTCTACAAGCTATGGTGGCAATCATTGAAAATTGATCACACATGATGTACTCATTTGTTGAGACACTAACAAGTCAGGAAAGTACAAATACAAATGACCCCTTTTTGGAAAGTAGACACTCCAAGGTATTTAGTAAGAGGCATGGCGAGTTTCTTGAAGTTGTATTTTTTCCCACAATTCTTTGCAAAATGAAGATTTTTTTTCCACAAAATTGACATATTACCAAGTTTTTCTTCTGTTTCTTCAAGTTTTTTCTCCTGAGTATGACAATACCACACGTGCGAGGCTTTTACACAACCTGACCACATACAGAGGCCCAACATTCAAGTAGCTCCTCCAGGTGTTCTAGGAGCATAAATTACACATATAATTTCCTGACAACCTATCACACATTTGAAGGCCCTGGAGCACCAGGACAATGGAAATGACCCCACAAAATGACCCCATTTTGGAAAGCAAACACCCAGTGTATATTCTATGAGGCAGTATGAGTTTTTTGAACATGCAATTTATTCCCACAAGTTTTTGGAAAATGTGGAAAGAAAATGAAAACACATTTTTTTTACACAAAGTTGTCCATTTATAAGATATTTCTAACACATAGCATGTGCATACCACAAATTACACCCCAGAATACATTCTGCTACTCCTCTTGAGTATGGCGGTACCACATATGTGAGACTTTTACACAGCCTGGGCACATACAGAAGCCCAACATTCAGGGAGCACTGTCAGGTGCTCTAAGGATATAAAATTACAAATCAAATTTCCTGACTACCTATTACACTTTTGTGAGGGACTGTAGGGCACTGGTAAGCACTGTAGTGGCACTGATGTGGCATGGATGAGCACTGCTATGGCACGGTTGGGCATGGATGGGCACAGATGAGGCCAGATGAGGCAAAATGAGGCATGGATGTGGCACAGATGGGCATGGATGAGGCACGGATCAGCACTGATGTGGCACAGATGAGGTATAGATGTGGCATGGATGAGATATGGATGAGCACTTTTGTGACATGGATGAGCATGGATGAGGCACAGATTGGCATGAATGAGGCATAGATAAGGCATGGATGAGGCACAGATAGCATGAATGAGGCAGAGATGGGCATGAATGAGGCACAGATGGGCATGGATGAGGCACATATGGGCACATATGAGGCACAGATGATGCATGGATGAGGCACAGATGGGCATGAATGAGGCACAGATTAGCATGGATGAAGTACATATGGGCATGAATGAGGTACAGATGAGGCATGGATGAGGCACATATGGGCATGAATGAGGCACAGCTGGGCATAAATGAGACACAGATGAGGCATTAATGAGGCACATATGGGCATGAATTATGCACTGGTGAGCATGCATGAGTTACAGATGGGAATGAATGAGGCAGATATGGGCATGAATGAGGCACAGACGGGCATGAATGAGGCACAGATGAGGCATGAATGAGGCACATATGGGCATGAATGAAGCACACATGGGCATGAATGAGGCACAGATAAGGAATGAATGAGGCACATATGGGCATGAATGAAGCACAGATGAGGCATGAATAAGATACATATGGGCATGAATGGGGCACAAATGAGGCATGAATGAGGTACATATGGGTATGAATGAGGCACAGATGGGGCATGGATGAGGCATATATGGGCATGAATGAGGCACAAATGAGGCAGATATGGGCATGAATGAGGCACAGATGGGCATGAATGAGGCACAGATGAGGAATGAATGAGGCACATATGGGCATGAATGAAGCACATATGGGAATGAATGAGGCACAGATGAGGCATGAATGAGGCACATATGGGCATGAATGAGGCACATATGGGCGTGAATGAGGCACAAATGAGGCATGAATGAGGCAGATATAGGCATGAATGAGGCACAGATGGGCATGAATAAAGAACAGACAAGGCATGAATGAGGCACATATGGGCATGAATGAAGCACATATGGGCATGAATGAAGCACATATGGGAATGAATGAGGCACAGATGAGGCATGAATGAGGCACATATGGGCATGAATGAGGCACATATGGGCGTGAATGAGGCACAAATGAGGCATGAATGAGGCAGATATAGGCATGAATGAGGCACAGATGGGCATGAATAAAGAACAGACAAGGCATGAATGAGGCACATATGGGCATGGATGAAGCACATATGGGCATGAATGAAGCACATATGGGAATGAATGAGGTACAGATGAGGCATGCATGAGACACAGATGGGCATGAATGAGGCACAGATGAGGCATGAATGAGGCACATATGGGCATGAAAGAGGCACAAATGAGGCATGAATGAGGCAGATATGGGCATGGATGAGGCACAGATGGGCATGAATGAGGCACAGATGAGGCATGAATGAGGCACATATGGGCATGAATGAAGCACATATGGGCATGAATGAGGCACATATGGGCATGGTTGAAGCACATTTGGGCATGAATGAGGCACAGATAAGGCATGAATGAGGCACATATGGGCATGAATGAGGCACAGATAAGGCATGAATGAGGTACAAATGAGCATGAATGAAGCATAGATGAAGCATGAATGAGATACATATGGGCATGAATGGGGCACAAATGAGGCATGAAAGAGCCTGCAGATAGGACTGGTGCAGTCCACAGTGTGGCCAAAGGGGGCGCCAGCCCTCCAATTGAGGTACTGTGTTGCCGCAAGAACTCACCCAGGTAGGAAGTCCACCAATGGGGAGGCTGGGAGGCTTTAAAGCCAGACATAGTAGTAAAATAACTGACCTGTCATGTATAATTTTTACCATGCAGCATCCCACATGTATCCAGACCTGATCCCCAAAGGAGTATGAACCTCCCTGGGACCTGGCCGGATGTATAGAGAGGCTAATTGACAGATCTGAAACACCTTCCATACATTTGTGATTCAAGTGAGGGACAACCAAAGCTCGACTGGTCATGGCCTAATAAGAGCTGGCACGGGCCTGGGTGGGTCCCCTAGCATCATGATGTGCAGCGAGACCCCACCCGCATGTGCGGGTGCCCTACACACACCCACGGCATCCCGGCCATTGCCAGGCAATGCGACAGCGGCATCTTGGTGGGCGGGACAGTGCCCCCCACCAAGACGCAGCTGTTGCGTTGCCTGGCAACGCCCATGGCTGGGACGCCATGGGTGTGTGTAGGGCACTCGCACATGCGCAGACACGCCTGATCCCCAGGAACTAAGGGCTTCCCTAAGTTGGGCAGTCCCCACACAATGGGCGGAACACAGCACACCACCCGGTGGTCACCAGGGGTTACTGCAGCAGCCCAATCTGTTACAGAGTGCAAAGATATGCCATTGTGCGCCTTCCTAGAATTAGCGGACCACACTGTAGCCATCATTCAGCTATGGCCTGGTCGGCAAGTAGTTAAAATATATATTTTTTTTAAATATAAAATTGTACCAGTTTATTCTCTAGGGCCTCTATATATAATATAAATATAATGTTTGGGGGTTCTACATAATTTTCTAGCAAAGAATACTTATTTTTACATGCTGGAGAGAAGTGTCAGAATAGGCCTGGTCCTTAAGTGGGCATGCTTGCATCATGAGTCTTTATAAGCACTAGCATGTATGGCCACACAGCAATCAAGACCTCTAAACCTATCTACATGATCAAACAGGTCCTAGTCTAATCTGTACAATGGACATCCAAGTAATGCAATTTTGTACCTTTTGTATTTGTAGAATACATCATACACAGCACAACACAGGAGGTCTACAAAAAACTGTATCTCGTGCTGTAAGAGTAAAAGTGGCAGCATATGTATGGATATTTGTCATAGAATATTTATTAACACTAATGTATGGAATTTCATATACTGACTATTGAGTAGAATTCCGCTCATGTGCACATAGATGCAGCTATGAGTAGTACATTACCTCCTTTTGTATGGTTCAATTAACTTTTTCTAAATTATTTTTTCACAATATCCTTTTAATTATAGCAATGTGCACTTAAAGAGACCCTGTCATGAAAAAAAGTCAAAGTCTACCTGCAGAAGAAGACAGTAAATCAGTGGTTCTCAACTCCTGTCCTTGGGACCCACTAACAGGCCAAGTTTGCAGGTTAACTGAAATACATCACAGGTGATATCATTTGCTGCTTAGTGATTGCAGTATTCTAGTCTGCATCTCCCCAAGGTAATACTTAAAATCTAGCCTGTTGGTGGGTCCTGAGGACCGGAGTTGAGAACCACTGCAGTAAATGCTTGTCTTTCCAACTACTTATGACACCAAATGCCATTCCATTGACTAGACATATTACTTTGAATTTCCCTGAAAAACTTACAATACAGAAGTGTTAATCTTCTACATGACATAGTCAGAGAGGTAAGTATTTATCTCTTCTTTTGTAGGTAGACCTTTATACATTTATTTTTCCTGACAGGGCCACTTTTATGCACTTTAATTCGTTCTTGGTATGAGTGTTTAAAACATTTACAGTAGTTACATAGGCTCAAAAACCTTAGAAAAAAAACATTTTTATTTTGGGCACACCATTCATTACCTTACCAGCTGTAAAGTTTGAGGGGTTGTAGCTCTACAGGAACAAGTGCAAAGCCGGTAAACTTAAACAAAGAGGTGTTTATTTTCTTTCTTAAGGCAAACACAAAGAAATGCTTCCAGCAGCAACACAAGAATGAAACACAAAAGAAAGTCTGCTTATCATCAGCATAAAACAAAGTACAAAGGAACATACAGTTCATGGATGGGACTTTACCCTAGGGTTAGCAGGGTCCCCGTCAGGCTATTTAGCAGCTTCCAGCAAACTTGCAACACTCCAAACAGGTGTCTCACCACAACTTCTACTCACACCACCACACTTAATACCACTTCTTGTTTTAAGAGCTGCTTCCTGAGTACACAAAATTATCACACTTAAAGGGACCACAACCCAAATATCGGTGACACACAGAATCCATTCAGGATCCACCCTTGGCGTTCTGTACACAGCTTACATTTAGATTCAGCACCGTACATTCTACAATAAGTAATATTTGCTTATAAATACAGCTTATATGGGCTGTAGCTTGGGTGGGCTTGTATGTGCACATTGTGATCACATAGTAATTATCATAAAAATACAATGTTGTTATCCATACACAATCAATTAGTAGTAAATAAGCCCCATAGGGTTTTTAAATGTTTTGATAAATGCATAAACCTAGAAAACCCAGGAAGTCCTGTATCCTTATTGACAGAGGTAAACAAACCTGTTGTTGTACTTTAAAAGGGATCTAGCTTGTCCTTTTATGTGTGCAAAATGAATAACCTAGCATAATGTGCATGAAGCATAAATAACTAGAAAAGACCACTTATAAAACATTTATTGCGTAAACATATGTTGATATAGGAAATTCCATGACTACTCCAGTATATGTAAGAATATCCTATAGTTATTGTAAAGGATATATAAAGTATACTTTTAAATGCCAAAAAATAAAGAGGTAACTGAAAATAGCAATATATTGTGATGTTCCCTTTGCAAAACAATCCAGCAATCCATGCATGCAAATTAATCTGAGCACTGAACCTTTTAATTACTAAGTCATTTTTAGTTCTTTTAACCATGAAAACAAAATTCAAAGGCCTGCTTGGAATATTTAAATATAAAGTTACAGTCTTTTTTATGCTTTTTGTTTTATCTTTATAATTACTTGCTGACTTAAATTGTTTCATTCTGAGCATGGCTCAACTTTCTATTGCTAATGTGCATTATGAAGATATTACAGGTGCTACTTGTTCATTTATTGGTGAATTTTGTATCTCCAGCGTGCCTTTTTTTACTCAAAAGAGATTTCTGCTGAAGTCCTGAATCATATCCAGCATCAATCACTTTGATTAGGGTCTCACACCACAAATCCTGCAGCTTTTCTTCCGTGGCAGCTCCATATGTTGACTACAGCTGTTCCACTTTCTAAAGCAGAATGTGACTGTAATAGAAGAGTGTGTATCTTTGTTAAATGGCAGTTTATGCTGTTTTTTTAACATATATACTTTTGCTAGCTATAGAATGAATAAATATTTCTAATTCTGAATGTCATAAAAAAACAAATGTGGCAATCAGCCTTTTGAGGAAGGAATACTCTTTTAAGAGGTCTATAGACCCTTCTGTTTCTCTATGTGTGGATGAGTGGAGGGATTGAGAGGAGTAAAACTCATACTTGGAGGTACTAAGAAGCATCCGTGAAATCCATTGATCCAGGAAAGCTGTATTAAGTCCACGATGGAGGATGCAATCGCTTAGTGACCATACTTAAATGTACGGTCATATATTCCAAGTGTGGACACATCTGGTGGAGGGTGTCCATGTCACTAAAAGTATCATTGGCACATAGTGGTAGATTGACATAAGAAGTAATTGAAGGGGAATACAGAAATAACACCGTAGACTGTGCTTTTATTGCACTATAATTTGAGTGCTCAACTAAGTGATGATATTGTTTAACAAATTGCACTATATAAGGTATCAAACTATGAAGTGTGGTACAAGATGGTTATAATTTATTATAGAACAGATATATGAGCATCTGTTAGGTTTGGACGATTCACAATAAGGGAAAGTAGTTTTTGGTCATAGCAGCTAGCAAGGTTTCTATTATTTTTCAATTGTAGCTTGTGCATACTGCCAGGGGAAGGAGTTTGCCAGGAATGGGGGTTAAATTTATGTAGTGGAGGGCCAGGACTAGGGGAAATATGTCCAGGGGTTTGGAGAATCAGGAAGATCAGGATGTAATATGGGAGTGAGATTTATATGAGTGCATATGCCCCAGTATCCTGGAGATTAAGTTACCAGGTGGGTTCAGACTTAGCAGGAGGAGATGGGTGCAGTCATAGGCAAAGGTCCAGCGTGACATACAGTACAGACCAAAAGTTAGGACACACCTTCTCATTCAAAGAGTTTTCTTTATTTTCATGACTATGAAAATTGTAGATTCACACTGAAGGCATCAAAACTATGAATTAACACATGTGGAATTATCTACATAACAAAAAAGTGTGAAACAACTGAAAATATGTCATATTCTAGGTTCTTCAAAGTAGCCACCTTTTGCTTTGATTACTTCTTTGCACACTCTTGAGCTTCAAGAGGGGTAGTCACCTGAAATGGTTTTCACTTCACAGGTGTGCCCTGTCAGGTTTAATAAGTGTGATTTCTTGCCTTATAAATGGGGTTGGGACGATCTACCTTATTAACCATGTCTGCCACCCCTCTCTGCCAATCCCTAAATTGGCTTCCAATTACCCAGCAACTTAAATTTAAAATACTAACAACAACATACAAAACTATTCACAACTCTGCACTGAGATACATCATCAGTCTTGTCTACAAATATCACCCAAGCCATCCTTTCCACTCCTCCCAAGACCTTGTGTTCTCAAGCTCTCTTGTCTCCTCCTCCCATGCTCATCTCCAGGATCAAGAGCTTCTATCTTCCTCTGGAACTCTCTACCTCAGTGTGTCTGGCTATCTCTTACTCTGGTTGCCTTTGGGTGATCCTGAAAAGTAATTTCTTTAGGGAAGCCAGGGGATCCAACTATCTGAACGGTTATCACTTCCATCAGCTCATCCCCCACAGTTATAACCTCTTGTACCATTTGCCCCACTCTATTAAATTGTAAGCTTTTATGAGCAGGGCCCTCTTAAACTTCTTGTATTTTATTGTGAACTGTGGGTAGTTTCTGTCATGGTAAACTGCCAATACACATATATAGAATGTGCACATTGGTAGAAATTATTATGGCAAATTGCCTGAAGCCCCCTGGCAGAATGCCTTACCTCATGAATTGATCTTAATGTATAATGATAAAGGGTGGGTACTGTTTACCAACTAATCAATTTAGCACTGATTAAGGAAACTTGGATGAAAAAAGACAGACCATTGAGAGACCAGAGTCATAAGGGGAACATCAGCTTTCTGATCAAACACAATACTACAGACATATGTTTGTTAGAAGCAATGTATCATAATGCAGATTAATTCATGATGCCAATTTTCAGACATATACAAGACAATGGTTAAAATGGTTATGAATAATAAATCTGTAAAGTCATAGAGAAAAGATGAGCAGACCATGGATGCATGAACTGCAGGATGCATGATCTGTATGCTGTGTTACACTCCCTGTATGCTTATGTAGAAATTAAACTTTGGTAGAAATTATTATGGCAAAGTGTCTAAAGTGTCCTAATATCCCAACCATCAACCAGTTATTATAAATAAAAAATATTAATTTTATTTATATATGTTAAAATCAATAAAACAGAAGATCCCCAACTAATACCCAGTTGTGACAACCCCCTCCTTTTTTTTAAAAAAAAAGTGTCACCTTAAACATATTCTCTATGATCCATCAGTGCCTTTTATTTCTGTATATTATTTGTATAGGTGGCCACCTTATACATTAAGAATTCATTAGAATTCAATCCAGGTTCACATATTAAGCAAAAACTCATGATTTAAAGTCATTCCTCACAAGAAAAATACACACTTTCTATAGTGTGTACTAGCCTCAAACCAAAGCACAGAGTGTGGCTCCTTTCTGATATATTCTACCTGTTTGAGTCACTGATAAGACTCTAAGCCAACATAACAGCCTTCTGGGAGATGGCTAGCCTACCCAGCACACACCAGGTGACTGACAGCCTCAGCTGTGTATATTTCCCTTTGTCAATTAGTAGAGGGTGTGTCGATTCCCTCACTTAGGTGTCAGTAGAGCTCTGTGCTCGAGCTCTGTAGTCTGTGAGATCAGATCCCTGTGCCCTGCTAGGTGGAGCAAAAAAAATTGTTTGATCTCGTGTTTTAAAAGGCCGAAGATACTGTAGAGGTTGCAAACACTTTAAACAAGCCCTTGCAAACAAAAGTTGCCTTTTGTTTGTATATTGTGTGATAATAGTATGGGACCATTAAATATATTTTACATTGTATTTAGATGGGGAAACAAATTTATCTGAAAATGTCCTCTTACAGAAATTGTTCCTGTCATATTCTAGATGGAACACATCCTAATAAATGTATTCAATTACATTTTCCTGTTATCACAATGCCAGACGACTCTCCTTTTACAGGATGGCTATGACCGTCAAAGCATTGACATTTACAGTGCACCGTACAGATAATTAGGGAACCTTTATCCATACCTGAAAATCATCACTAAGGACCAAAAGTCATCAGTCACACGTCTTTTGTATTTAAAGCTTCTGCATAGCTTGAAATAGTTCATCTGTGACCATGATTTGTTTCAAAACCACAGACAAATAAGCCTATTACAGAGAGCAGAGAACTTAATGAGATTGATCCGTACAGAAGAGAGATCAATGGGTTAGATACAACATTACCTGAGAGGTTCATCATTCACAGAGAACTCAAGAACCCAATGAAAGTTGTATGCAACTACATTTTTCTTCTCTTACAGAAAAAATTAGCTTTGTTATGCAAACATTATTGGAAATTAAGCATTTAGGCAGTGACAGTGACTTGTTTGCTATGTAAATAAAACTATAGAAAATAACATACATATACAATAAACAATAAAATAGCATACATCAGCCTTATTGTCAAGTTTATGAGAAATTAAAGTAATTGATTTCACTTTCTCCAAAGTGGTGATCACATTTGGTAAGCTCTTTGCTTGTTTCTCTTGGATTTTGCCATTTAGAAGGCTGTTGCAGATTGGGAAGCCCATATGCATAAAGGTATTCTCTCAGCCCAATGGACTTCTTTTTGATTCAGTTTAGGTTCAGCACTTGCCTTGTATGGATTCGCCTCAAGGACCAGAGTTGAGATTTGGGTTAGAACGTTTGCTGTTCACATTTTGGCAAATAGGCAAGCTTAATGGGGTTTTTGCCCGCACACTGAGCTGACATAAGGGTCTGGTATAGATTTTGGGGAAGGGGGGTTTCAAAATTCAGCAGAATGTGATTCATCACAAATTACAGTTCTTTCTTTCACAAAATTTCAGTTTTGTTGCATTACATTCTACATATCCTATAAGTGTGCTACTTCACAAGTAAGTTTGGGGCTTTCCTCAGACATGTTATTTAATTGAAGATTGCATTTTTAATGCTTCACTAAGCATTAGTACAACAAGCTGCTTAATGCTGACAGGAAATTTTTAAAATGTTTTTGCATTGGAACATGTCTGCCAGGGCAGTCCCCTGCCCCTCGTGCCATTTGAAAATGGTTTAAAGCTCACTGGGAGTACCCCTCTATAATTTTTGTGCCTGCTAATTTCTTCCCCAATTTATGGATCCCAACATGTAACTCAAATACCATCAAAAAAAAAAAAACAAAAATAAGAGGTTACTTGACAGTCCAAGTGCAGTTTAACAAACCACAGCTTCATTGGGAAGAATATTGATTGTACAGAAATAGAAATATAGTATATGCACATTCCCTCACCCCATTAAATGTGTAATTGGGTCCTGCCTCAGCCAACGCCAAGTAGTCAAATCCATATACCTGCTACTGTACTAAAAATATTTATTACACAACTTTCAATTAGATCTTGGATATGTTGCAGTATTACCATGGTTGATAACTTAATCTGTGACCACATCTTTAAAACTCTGGAGAAACTAGCAGAGGAATACAGCCTACCATGCACTGAGCACTACACCTATTTGCCTATTTCCTCTCCACAGTTCCCCTTCCCATGTTCCATATTCACCCAAAGGAGTGACAATTCTAAAATTCTTCTTTACCTTTTCATCAGGGTATTTCCCTTTTTACAGTTAATTTCAAAACAAGTTGTTGTTTACTAAAACACAATCCTTTTTAAGATTGGCATCCAACTTATTTATCACCTTTGCCATCTCCAAAAAGCTTACAGCTTGGGGCTGATTTACTAAAGGCAAATATGCTGTGCACTGCAAGTGCAATCGCTCCAGAGCTTAATAAATGAGATAAAGCTTCACTTTACAAAGAATACTCAATCACATGCAAGGAAAATACATAACAGCATTTTTGCTTGTACATTATTGAATGATAGAAACCAGTAGAGCTTCCCCTCAGATCTAGAGCATATGCACCTCAGTGCACTTGCAGTGCACCGTATATTTGCCTTTAGTAAGTTAACCTCCCCATGTTAATCATTGGGAGCTGGCACAAAAATGATTACTGCGCTGGTACTTTACTCCATATTGTTTAGATTGTTTAGCCTGATTTTCCTCTACTTATGCTCTATCCTCTATGCTTGTGGGGCTTTGGTCAAACAGGAAACCTAATGCATATTTTTTGATCTTGTAAAAACTTGGCTAGCTTCTGGCAGAATATTTTGTAAAATTATATCTGAAATCACTCATGTACAATTTTTTCCTAAACCATCCCTAGGCATCCTCAAACTAGGGATTGACAATTTCTAGATTGGCTACCATACAGTAGTTACTAGTGTGTTATTAGCAGCTAGAATTACTATAACTAGACACTAGAAACCGCTACTAGCACCCAGTCCATCAAAAACTATTGGCATGATTGAAACAGGCTACCTCTAGAAAAAAATGCTGACCTTAAGGATAATGTACCTACCCTACATTTGAAAATGTCTGGAAATTCTGATCCATTTGGATTGCTGAATGATTTCATTATGTAATAGCTCTAGCTGTTGATGTTATCTAGATTACTGCAGATTTCATTTGGTTGCTTTGTTTATATATGTATATTTGGCCCATCACTAATCAGCAGTTAGTTACCACTTAACAACAAACAGCCAAGGAAAAATCCAAGGAAAAACCAAGCTCAATTTACCAACCAGCTTGAAACCAGCCAAATTAACCTGTCTAAAAGTATGTGTTAAAAGCAGGGGATTGGTTACACACATTTGCAAATGCATGTGTAAGCTGGAGAGCCCCGACAAGGCTCTCTGCATCCTCCAGACCTATCTCTGGTTTGTTAGAGACTTCACAGTGGGAGCACATGCATTCTGATGAGATAGATGAAGGCAGGTGGCCTGGAGGTAGCCCAACCCTCCTTAAAGTTATAGAGACACACTGGACACCCAGCAGATGGAAAATGACTGCAAAGGTGTCAGTGCATTTACCTGACCAGAATCAAATATCCAAAAAGTAAGCCATTGCCTCCATCTATAACTGGTCTATATAGTAAGGAGCATTGGAGGGCATCAAGTAACAACAAACAACCAAGGAAAAGTCAAGCTCAACTTACCAACCAGCTTGAAACCAGCCAAATTAACCTGTCTAACAGTGTGTGTTAAAAGCAGGGGATTGGTCACACACATTTGCAAATGCATGTGTAAGCTGGAGGGCCTCGACAAGCCTCTCTGCATCCTCCAGACCTATCTCTAGCTTGTGAGAGACTCCACAGTGGGAGCACATGCATTCTGATGAGATAGATGAAGGTATGTGGCCTGGAGGTAGCCCATCCCCCCTTAAAGTTATAGGGACACACTGGACACCCAGCAGATGGCAAAATGACTGCAAAGGTGTCAGTGCGTTTACCTGAACAGAATCAAATATCCAAAAAGTAAGCCACTGCCTCCATCTATAACTGGTCTATATAGTAAGGAGTGTTGGAGGGCATCAAGTAGCAACATGGTGGAAATACACCAATGTTTGTAAGCTGTTTATGGTGATAATTGCATTTTTGTGAATACTGTGTGTCACTAGGCCAAAACATGTAAAAATGGAATGAAGGGAATATCTGACTTTGTGACAAACAAATGTGAATATGTTAATAAACTGACAATAGACAGATATCTTAGAGAGAAACCTATGATAAAATGTGCATTTTGCATTTTATTTTGGGTACTGGAAAGCTTGTGCATTATGAGTTCCTTGGATGTGCATAGTTGAGATGAAGCAGTTGAGAGGTTAAATCTCATCACTCTACTACATCCACATATAGTCCAAATTTTAGCTCTGTGAAGTCCATCTTTTTTTCCAAAATCGCCCCCTTTACATTGCTACATATCCAATGAAAATTCTGAGAATGTTGGGGTGATTTCTACTCTAAAAACTTTACATAATTTCACTCGCAAAGGAACTATACATTTATCTGGTGATTAAAAAGAAGATTACATATAAGTATATTTATATTTATTTATATATAATTACCTAGAATGTATTGAAAATTTCTCATCAAGTCAAGAGAAATAGACAAACTGTACTTTTCATTTAAAACTAGGCAATAGAAAAGTTAGTTTTACTTTTATTAAAATTAGAATGTATTGAAAAGTTCTCATCAAGTCAAGAGAAATAGACAAACTGTACTTTTCATTTAAAACTAGGCAATAGAAAAGTTTGTTTTACTTTTATTAAAATTAGAATGTATTGAAAATTTCTCATCAAGTCAAGAGAAATAGACAAACTGTACTTTTCATTTAAAACTAGGCAATAGAAAAGTTTGTTTTACTTTTATTAAAATTCAAATATGCTAAGGGCATATCAACATCTCCAACATCTTTCTTGGTGTTATGTCATAGAAATTGGGAGATGGCATTGAGGCACATAGGAATAGAGTGGGCCTTAACCACTTCCACATCGCGTGCATAGACGGCGATTTGCAGAGTGGCAGCTAGGGGGTGCGCGCGCGATAAGCTGCCAGAGCAAAAGAATGGGGAACCGCTGATATAAACACTGTGGTTCCCCACTCTGTCAGTGGGGACATAAAAGATCTACTAATCCCTGTCACTGGGATCAGTTAGATCTCTTATGCCCCTGGCAGCCCAGCCCCCTCACAGTTAGAATATGCCTAGGGAACACAGTTAACCCCTAGATCTCCCCCTGCAAGTTAACCATTCACTGCCAATGACATTTATACAGTAATCAGTGGACATTTAAATTTCTGATCGCTGTATAAATGTCATTGGTCCCAAAAAAGTGTCAAATGGTCCGACATGTCCGCTGCAATATTGCAGTACAGCTAAAAATCACAGATTGCCACCATTACTAGTAAAAATAATAAAAAATAAAAACCCCAGAAATTAATTCTCATCATTTGTAAAAGAGGCAACTTTTGCGCAAACCAATCAATAAACGCTGATTGCGATTTTTTTTACCAAAAATATGAGAAAGAATATATATTGGCCAAAACCGATGAAAAAAAATGTTTTTTAATATTTTTTTCGGTTTTGTATTTTAGCAAAAAGTAAGAAAAAATGGTTTTTTTTGAAAAATTGTCGTTCTTTTTTTGTTTATAGCGATGATCAGAAATGACACAGAGGTGCTCAAATACCACCAAAAGAAAGCTCTATTTGTGGGGAAAAGGATGCAAATTTCGTTTGGGTACAACGTCGCATAACCGCGCAATTGTCAGTTAAAGCGACGCAGTGCCGAATCGCAAAAAGTGCTCTGGTCCTAATGTGGGAAATCCTTCCGGGGTGAAGTGGTTAAGCATGACACTTTCCAAATGCAGAAAAGCCTACACCATTATACTTCTGATAAGTGCATTAACATTATGTTTGCTCTTCAGTCACATATTTCTTTATATCACTGTCATAGATATTCAGCTGCAGGAAATGTGGCTTTAGTTGGCTTTTGTGACATTTAGTTATCTTTTTTGATCCTGTGAATTTAGTTGTATTTCCTGATCCTGTCATGTTAACAGGTCTCCTTTGCTGAGCCACCTAGTTTTGTAAGAGACACAGGTGAGACAGTTGACATCAATGACACAACAACAAATATTTTGTCTTGAATATGCTTGCTTTAGGTTTTCAACAGAGTTAGCAGTCAAAACATGTCATCTAGCTTGAAAAACCCAGGTCACCTCTAGTCACCTCTTTCACTGATGTGTTTTTTTTTTTATGTTCTTTTCATTTTTTTTAAATTGGCTCACTAGGGTGGCCAGCTAAGGTTATCCATCAACTGGGGCATTCCTAGTAGGCTTTGAGGACAAGTATGAAATCTAGACATATTAGTGAAACTTGAAAGAGCTGTCAGTGTTTTTGTTCATAATTCAACTATAATATGTGATGTAACCTCAAACGTATTACTCCACTGACATGAAACTACGACACAATCATTATTATTCAAAATGATTTAAAGTCTTTACGCTGTCAGTTTTAACACTGGAGAAATTGTTATATCCTTCCGAACTGTGTATGAATGGAATTTAATACCTTCTAACACAATTGGTTTTTAGTTAAAATGAGTGAACATATATGAAAATAGTACTGGAGTAGTCATCATAGAATGCAAACACCATGTAACACATATAAATTGAATAATCAGCAGCCTGAATCACATCTTTAAGGGGTTCACAGTACATATTTAACCAATGTTTGATCACAACAGCATTTAACCGCTTGCTGACCGGGCCATAGCTGAAAAACGGCTGCAGCGCGGTCAGATAATTCTGGGAGGGCATTCTATAACGTCCTTCTGGAATTGCGCTCATGCGCGCCCCCTGGGGTGTGCACCCAGAAATATCCGTATCACGGATCGCAGTAAAGGGCCAAAGAGAGCAGCCCTTTACCACGTGATCGCTCCTTCAAATGATTGAGCGATCAGTTGTAAACAAGCCAGCGCATCCCTGGCTTAGATCTTCTCCTCTCCGTACCGATCGGTCTATTGTGAGAGAGGAGGGGATAGATCAGGTGCAACAGTGCTGTGAGCTATATCTGTAGTGCCCACAGCACTGATCTGCGAAAATTCCTGCTTCATCCCCATCCATACTCAGCCATACCTATCCATGCTCAGCCATCCCATCCATGCTCAGCCACCCCATCCATACACAGCCATCCCATCCATGCTCAATGCATCCCATCCATGCTCAGCCATCCCATCCATACTCAGCCATCCCCATCCATACTCAGCTATCCCATTCTTGTTCAGCCATCCGATACATACCCAGCCATCCCATCCATGCTCAGCCATCCCATCCATACTCATTCACCCCATCCATACTCAGCCATTCCATCCATACTCAGTCATCCCATCCATGGCTCATCCATCCCCATCCACGGCTCATCCATCTACATTCATGGCTCAGCCATCCTCATCCAGGCTCATCCATCCCCAATCACAGCTCATCCATCCCCATCCAAGGCTCATTTATGCCTTATTCATGCTCATCCATGCCTTATCAGTTCTCATCTGTGCCACAGCCATCCCATCCATACTCAACCATCCCTATCCATTCTCGGCCATCCCATCCATGCACAGCCATCTCATCCATACTCAGCCATCCCATCCATACTCAGCCACCCCATCCATGTTCAGTCATCCCATCCATGCTCAGCCATCCCCATCCATACACAGCCATCCCCATCCATACTCAGCCATCCCCATCCATGGCTCAGTCATCCCCATCCATGGCTCATCCATCCCCATCCACGGCTCTTCCATCCACATTCATGGTTCAGCCATCCCTATCCCTGCTCAGTCATCCCCATCCATGGCTCATCCATCCACATTCATGGCTCATTTATGCCTCATTCATGCTCATCCATGCCTCATCAGTTCTCATCCGTGCCACATCCATGCCACTACAGTGGCCATCAGTGCCACTACAGTGCCCATCAGTGTGACTACAATGTTTCACAAAAGTGTAATATGTATTCAAATTATATTTGAAATGTATGCCACTAGAACACCTGATGGTGCTCCCTGCATATTGGGCCTCTGTATGTGGCCAGGCTGTGTTTCACACATGTGGTATCACCATACTCAGGAGGAATAGCAGAATGTATTTTTGGGTATCATTTTTGCTATGCACATGCTATGTGTTATAAATATTGTATAAATGTACAACTTTGTGAAAAAAAAATGTGTTTTCATTTTCTTTCCACATTTTTCAAAAATTTGTGGAAAAAATGACATATTCAAAAGACTCATAATGTATCACAGAATATACGTTGGTGTGTTTGCTTTCCAAAATGGGGTAATTTTTGGGTGTTTCCATTGTCCTGGTGTTCCGTTCCAGAAATTATATGTGTATTTTATGCCCTAGAACACATGATGGTTCTCCCTGCATGTTGGGCCTCTGTATGTGGCCACACTGTGTAAAAGTCTCACACATGTGGTATCGCCATACTCAGGAGGAGTAGTAGAATATGTTTTGGGGTGCAATTTGTGGTATGCAAATGCTGTGTGTGAGAAATAACTTAATATGACAATTTTGTGAAAAAAAAAGAAAAGAAAATTCTTCATGTTTCAAAGAATTGTGAGAAATAAATTACAATTTCAAAATACTCACCATGCCTCTTACTAAATATTTTGGAATGTCTACTTTCCAAAAAGAGGTCATTTGGGGGATATTTGTACTTTCCTGGCTTGTTAGTGTCTCAAGAAATAGAGTTAGGCCATCATCAAGTGTGACCAATTTTCAGTGATTGGCACCATACCTTTCACAAAGACTAAATAATATACACTGATTTGGGTTATTTTCACCAAAGATATGTAGCAGTATACATTTTGGCCAAAATCTATGAAGAAAAATTACTATTTCACAATTTTATATCAGATTCAAGAAAAATGCATTTTTTTACAGAATTTTTGGTATTTTTTCATTTATAGCGCAAAAAAAAAACTGTGGTGATTAAATACCACCAAAAGAAAGCTCTATTTGTGTGAAATAGGGACAAACATTTTATATGGGTACAGTGTTGCATGACTGAATAATTGTCATTCAAAATCTGAGAGCACTGAATGCTGAAAATTAGTCTGGTCAGGAAGGGGGTTTATACTTATATTTCTACATAATACAACAAATATAACAGCACATTACCAAAATAACCAAAGACATCCACTGATTTGGTATTTACACTGTACCACTAGAGCAAGCTGATTTGCAAACAACAATAGGCATGCTAAAGAAATGTAGGTTTAACAACTTGCTTAGTGTGCACATATACCCCTTCCTGCCCAGGCCAATTTTCAGCTTTCAGTGCTGTCATACCTTGAATGACAATTGTGCGGTCATGCAACACTGTACCCTAACAAAATTGTTATCATTTTTTTCACACAAATAAAGCTTTCTTTTGGTGGTATTTAATCACCACATGTTTTTTAGTTTTTGCTAAAGAAACAAAAAAAGACAGAAAATTTTAATTAAAAAATTATAGTTTCTTACAGAATTTTGCAAACAGGTAATCTTTTGCCTTCTCTAATGTGTGCTGATCAGGTGTCACTGAGAGGCTGCACTGATGGGCACTAATGAGGCGGCACTGATGGACACTGATAGGTGGCACTGATGGGCACTGATGAAGTTGCATTGGTGGGCACTGGTGAGGTGGCACTGGTGGTCACTGATAAGGAGGCATTGATGAGTCTGCACTGATAGGTGGCACTGATGGGCACTGATAGGTGGCAATGATGGGCTCTGATAAGCACTGGTTAGTGGCATTGATAGGCAGCACTGATAGGAACTGATAGGTGACACTGGTGGGCACTGATAGGTGGCACTGGTTCACTGATTAGCAGCACTGGTGGGCACAGACTGGGACCACTGTCCCTGTAACAGAAGCCGGTTACCGGCTTTCTTCTATTCTCCTCACGCTGATCGGCTTCTGTTTGCTTCTGTGATCAGCTGTGATTGGCTGACAGCTGATCACATGGTAAAGGGCCACTGTGATTGGTCCTTTCCTCTGTTCTGTGATCAGCCAAGTCTGAAGGACTTGACGATCACAGAGTACACCAGGCATGTGTCACAGGGGGCATGCAAGCAGAGCAATCCCAGGAGGACATCTATTGACGCCCTCATGGCACTGAAACCCATGCTGTAGCTGTATTTTGGGTATAGTGTGGGCAAAAAGTGGTAAAAAAATATTAAAAGTGTATTTCCTAACTAGCAAAGAGCAAGGGCTTTAATGCCCACGTGCCACACATATGCATCCATTGGCAGCAGAACTCTCTGTGCTGAGAACAAGTTTGCTGCACACTCCCAGTACAGTGACTAAGATGTCAATGACAGCTCTCAGTCTGTACTAATATTCAGGAGTCAGCAGGACCAGCTCCTGATCATGTAACCACAACCACTAAGACAGCCAATCACAGTGGTCACTTGAGTGCATTTTCAAAATAAAGTCTGATTCTCATTATTACAATAATGTGCTGAGTTATCTTTATAATCATTAAAACAATCTCAAGAATAAGATTTTTCAAGTTATCCTGCCAATATTATACTTCTTGATCTAGGCCCTGGACGACAACACTTACTTATTAAGCTGTATCTATGTTTAGTCATCATTGTTCTTCTATGATAGGAAGTGTGCATGTACTACAGTACCACTTCCTCCCTCCTTATCCCCATAACATAGGAAGGAGGTGTTCTGTAATCCAAAAGGGAGTTGGGAACAATACTATATGATAATCATTAACAGAGGGAAAAAAACAGGAAGTGATAAGGTAATTGCATTTCAAGCATGATCCAGTTTTTTTTTTGGAAATTTTATATGGAAGGTTTATATGCATTTTTTTTTTTAAACCATAGATTTTTATTGAAAGCTTACAGTCTTACACCAGTAGCATTCATCCGTTGAGTAACATATTTAAACAATATGATAGGGAATGGTAGACATATGTAGCTTAACAAAAGGAAGCAAAAGAAAAACAAAACAATGAAAGAAAACAAATTCCTGTTCACAGCTTTATACCTGCTTGGTTCCTATTTCAGGGAGGTAGTGAGTATGACCTCAATCAGAGGTAGAGCCTGTCACCCCTAAAGGGAACACACTGTGATCAGGCTCTGAGTATATTAGAGTTATGAACATTAGTTGTGATCCTCCTGGGGATCACATCGCATTGAATTAGCTAAAATAATTCTATGTAGATAAGTTCATAACCAGAACAAACTAAACTATTCCTTCGGGTAGCTGTTTGTTGAAACATAGTGGATGAGTATCAGTATGTCTGAATTGCAGTGCATATCCGTCCTTTGAATACTATTTACTATGTAGAGACATATTCTGAGATTTTATATAACGCTAGAGGTTCTCTTGGATTCCAACCAAAGATTCCAGCTTCTGTGGAAGGCCTGGGCCCTCCCGTCCTTGTATGCAAGCATATTTTCCATTTCACATTGTGTGTTCACTCTGGAAACTATTTATGCAATAGTTGGGGGGGGGGGGGGGGGTTGCCTTCCATTTCACTGCTATTGCTATCCTTGTAGCAAACAAAATATGAGCAGTAATTTTCCTTGAGTTGAACAGGAAATGTTCAATTCCCAGGCTTAGAAGTGGCAATTCCGGAGTGATACAGTGTTGTACTTCTGTTACCTCTGAAATGAGGGAGGATACCTCCGTCCACAGATGCTGAATGGGTTTACATGCCCATAGTATGTGTAATAGGTTAACGTTACCTTGGCATTCCTTCCAGCACAATGAGGGCATGTTCGGATTCATTGTGTGCAACCGCATTGGGGTCATATACCATCTATGTAAGATCTTTTGTGAGTTATCCCAATGGTGTACACATGCAAGTGACTTACTATTATATTTTATTGCTGAGAGCAATTGTGGCAGGGAGAACTCCTTTTGTAGCTCCTTTTCCCATTTAAGCATGGCCGGGAGTTTGTCTCCTACAGGGTGGAAATTGCAATATTTACAACACAACGATATACCTCTGACTCGTGGGGGCATCCTATTCATAAGAAAGTGCCATAGGGGCAAGGGTACCGCTACTGGGGTAGTTTGTAGTTTTTCCTCAAGATGTTTGATTTTCTGGATTCTGAATTGGTCGTCAGCAGTCAGGTCTGTTAAGTCTGTGATAGAGTAGTTGACTCCCTTCCGTTTCCATTTACTAGTAGAGAAGTTATGGATCAAGTATTCGTAGGCTGCCAATGGCTTTTTAAGATGAAAGAGTAATTCACCCTGATATCTCTGTCTACACATTGAAGACCAGGCTAGTACTGTGGCAATAATAGTAGGGTATGGAGGAATTGTTGGATTGTGCGCCATCACAGAAGCAAAAAGGAGCGCAGTTAGATTATGCCCAGGTTTGACTTCTTGTTCAGTGGTGGACCATAGGTTATCTGCCTGGCAGGAGAACCAGTATTTCATCTGGTCCAGCAATGAAGCTTGGTAGTACGCCCGAGCATTTGGTAAGCTACTTCCCCATTTAAGTTTGTGCTTGTAGAGATTGGCTAGTGCTACTCTGGGTTTTTTTCCTGCCCAAATTAATTTCGTCAGGTTAGCGGTTAACTGAGAAAAGAATTTGAGTGGTATTGGGATCGGGAGGGTTCTAAAATGGTACAATAGTTTAGGCATAATTTGCATCTGGTAGGCTGCTATGCGGCCTATCCATGATAATTGGAACTTACTTATGTGCGATAGCTCCTCTTTTGACTTACTTAGTGGGGGGAAAGTTGGCCGTGGGGAGTCCCACGTGCAGGGGAATCATCTTTTAAGGATGTTTATCTTTTGTTCAGATACGTTTAGGGGGAGGGCAGAACATTTGGTAGTGTTGATTTTGTAGAAGGATACTTTCCCAAAAGCATTCAAAATGGTATTTGCTGCCACAATTGAGGAATCTGGTTTGGTCAGTGTGAGAATGATGTCATCAGCAAAGAGTCCTCTCGTGTGTTCCTTGGGGCCTACTGTTATACCTTGATTGCTTGCACTAGACCTAATTGTTTCTGCCAGGGGTTCAATAGAGAAGACTATCAGGGAAAGAGGACAACCCTGGTGGGTACAGTTTGTGAGCTGAAATGGATCTGACAATATGCCTGACGTATACACCTTTGCTGTAGAGCCTGAATACAGAGACATTATTGCTGAATGTATAAACCCATTGAGTCCGAATTTGTTGAGGGTGGAAACTAGATATCCCCAGTGAACCCTATTGAATGCTTTTTCAGCAAGGAAAACTTCAGGTTTATGTGAGATTTCAGCATACCTGAGTAGATTAATCATTGTTCTTGTGCTGTCTGGGGCCTGTCTGCCTTTTACAAACCCTACCTGATCCAAGCCCACCAACAAAAGTGTGATTTCCATCGGCCTATTGGCTAAGACTTTGGCATATATTTTTAGGTCCGAATTAAGAAACTTTTCCTGGTTTCGGGATAGTCACTATAATTGCCTGTAGCATTTCTGCGGGGAATTCACCTAATCTGGCAGCTTCATTGAATAGCTTCTCTAATTTTGGGGTCAGGATCTGGGAAAAAGCCTGGTAATATTCGGCCCAGAAGCCGTCTGCTCCTGGGGATTTATGTTTAGGTAGTGCCTTAATCACTTCTAAGATTTCCTCGCTGGATATCGGCCTGTTTATGTGCTGAAGGGAGTGTTCATCTATTGCAGGTAGATACATCTGAAGGAGGAAGGTGTTTATTTCCTCTATAGTGGGTTGATGGGTATTAGGGTCCCGGTTGAGGCTGTAGAGGACCTCATAGAAGTCCTTAAATGTGTTGGCTATGTCTTTAGGGTTGTAGAACATACAGTTATTCTGAGGATGTGTTATTTTTGCTATGGAACGCGTCTGTCTGTGCTTTAGTTGTGCAGCCATAAGTCTACTGGCTCTATTGTTTTGTGAGTAGTAAGAGAGTTTCAACCTTTTAAAGTATATGTCGTTGTCCTTTCTCAAGGCCTGCTGCAATTCTTCGTGGCAAGCATTGAGTCACACCAAGAGAGAGTCATTGTTACCCTTGGCTAATTTATGATCTGCTTCCAGTTCAGAGATCCACTTATATAGGGAAGAGATTAGCTGCGTCTTCTTTTTTTTCTCTCTGGAGGTTATTTGTATTAGGTGCTATGCATACACCAAACCGTCATGGGAGAACAGTCAGGGGTTTCATTAATCCTGAAATATTCCTCCAGTGTCTCCCACATTTCTGTTGCCACTTGTGGATGAGAGAGGAGGAATGTATTATTTCACCATAAGGGCGCTTGGGGCCGTTTATGGGTGTCCATAATATCTATAGTGATGGGGGCGTGGTCCGACCATGTTATATTTTGTATTGCGGCATTAGTCACTCTTTGCAGTAAGTTCTTATCCGTGAGGAAAAAGTCTATTTTTGAATAGCTCTTGTGTACTCCTGAGAAATATGTATAATCCCTCTCAGTGGAATGAAGGCAACGCCAGGGATCGTAAAGGTTTTCCTCCATGCTGAATTGCCCCATGGAGGGCCGTCGCCTCCCTCCCACTGAGGAGGAGTCCATATCCACTTTCAAAACCACATTAAAATCCCCCACACGCAATCAGATTACCTTGTAACATCTTTTTATGTGGTTTGGATTGTTCTGCGAATACATTTCATAGAATGTTTGTTAGGTGCATAGAGATTTACCACTGTGCACAAGACATTATTAAGTTCTGCTATAAGGATTATAAAATTACAAAAAAAGTCAATTTGTCCTGAAGTGTAAATGCCACCATATCCTTTACAGCTATCATCACTCTGTTATGCTTACCCAAGTCATTCGCTGTGAAAATAATTGGGAACTTGCTGTGGGTACATTTCGGTGGTTGTCCACTGGAGAAATGTGTCTCCTGAACACACAAGACGTCAAATTTTTGTTCCAGAGCTGTCTTCCAGAGAAATCTGCGTTTATGTGGAGAGTTCAGGCCTCTAGTGTTGAAGGACATTAATCTAAGTGACATTCCATCTGAAGGTAGCATCGCGTTGCCATCTAGTGGAGGAATGTTGTAGACTCAGAGGAGAAGTCAATGCATAGGGTATTTTCAGCAATTTCATACTGTATTTCCCAATGAATAGAGAATTATATTGCAAGAAACATGAAAACAGAGAAAAATAAAACCTCATAAGTTTTAGTAACTGGTAGCAGTTCTCTGCCATTAACCGTAAGAATCCGTGATAATCCCGCAAACCAAATCGGGGAAAAAAGTTTTTTACTTAGCCGAACATCAGGCGCTCCATATTACAACACACTTAGAATGTTAGGTGTGGTAGCAAAGTACCGGGTGACAACCAGGGTATGTAAAGGTTATGGCCTGTTCTTTAAAGTCATTGTTAGTAAGTGGATAGCATAGATCCCATTAAGCAGTACTGAAGGGAGGGCTAGTTGTTCCTTCTTGAGGAAGTAGACAGTCCCGGATTGCTGTGGGTGTCGTCTCTAGGCAGTAATCCCCAGGTTTTTAATAGTTCCAGGCCCTTTTCCAGGGAGGAAATGGAGTAGGCTTCATTGTTCCATTCCAGCATTAATTTAGCCAGGAAACACCATTTGTATAGGATTTTATAGTTTCTCAAAATTTTTGTTATGGGGATCAGATTGTGTCTTGTCGCCAATGTAGCCTGCGACAGATCAGCATACAGTGTAACCCCCATAAATGGGTCAGGCAGGGTTTGGTTCTGTATTGCATATCTCATTATCTGCTCCTTTATTTGATAGAAATGTATCCTTGCGATAGTGTCTCTGGGGATTTTGTCAGGCAGGTGCGGTGGTTTGGGCAGTCTGTGGGCCCTGTCTATGATCACAACTGCAGGCGTGAGGGAAGGGAGAGCTGTCAGCATGAGTTTTTGCAGATATTGGCATAGTTCCGTCAGTTTAACGGACTCAGGTATCCCCCTGAATTTCACATTATTCCTTCAATTTCGATCTTCTAAATCCGCGAGCTTTAGTCGCAGGGATTTGATCTCTTCCTCCATCTCAAAATGTGCATCCACTAGTTCAATATGTGCTGAGAAGAATTCCCCCATTTTATTCTCCATGCGGTCCATTCTGTTTTCTATGATAGTCAGGTCTCTGTTAGTGGTATGCATGAAAGTATTAATATCCTGTCGGATGGCTCCTCTGAGGGTCAGTAGCATGTCTTTCATGATAATGTCAGTTATAGGCATGCCTGATGTGGGGAATGCGTTCAGTTTTTGGCCGTATGCTGGGGCCTGTTCCATGTCCTCCCCCTCTGTGTTAATGTCCCCATCTCCTTCCCCTGTGGGATTCAGTCTCCTTTTCTGTTTTATGGGGCTATTGGAAGTGGAAGAGGGGTTGGGAATGCCTGTTTCAGGCGACTCACCGCTCCTTTGACTGCCCGCGCTGAGGCCTGTGTGAGGCACCTCATGATTCCTGTCGCGGTCGCCATCTTGGATGTCCCTGGCCGGCGCTGCCGTATAGAAATCCGTCAGTTTCCTTGGCGGATCCCTGCCTTTACATTTCCCCATGGCTGCCTGCCGGTCCCCTGCGCTTTGTCCTGCCAGAATTATAGTGTGTTGGCTCTGTGGTGTCGCTATGAGTAGCTTTGGAGCAGCTGGTGTGTTGGAGCTCCTGTCTCACACCGCCATCCGCTCTGGCCGCCGGCTCAGCCCCCTTGGGTTTATATACATTTTTATGAACAGCACTTTTATCACATCCCCTCAATCTTAGTTAAAAAAAAAAATCTTTCAAATAAAAATTCTCAGTGCTTTAACCACTTGCCGACCGCCGATCGGCATCTGACGGCGGCAAAGTGGCTCGTTCCCGCAAATCACCGTCATACGACGGCTGCTGCGGGAACGAGTTTATTGAGCGCGCACGCGCCGCCGGAGGCGCGCCCGCACGCTCACTGTGTCCAGGGGGGGCCAGGGAGCGGGTGCGGCGGCTTCGATTGCTGCCGGCTACCCGAGATGGCCCCCCCGGAGCGAATGAGCGGAGGTCCGTGTATGTAAACACGGACCTCTGCTCTGTGTGAGGGGGAAGGGCTGTGATCACAGCCTTCCTTTACGTGAAGGCTGTGACCACTTCCCTTCCCCAGCTAGGGCAGCCCCCATACAGTTAGAACACGCCCAGGGAACATAGTTAACCCTTAGCGCGCCCCCTGCAGGTTAACCCCTTCACTGCCAATGGCATTTACACAGTAATCAGTGAATTTTTATAGCACTGATCGCTGTATAAATGCCAATGGTCCCAAAAAAGTGTCAAAATGGTCCGACATGTCCGCTGAAATATCGCAGTACCGCTAAAAATCGCAGATCGCCGCCATTATTAGTAAAAAATAAAAAAAAATTAAAAACCCCAAAAATGAATTCTCATCATCCGTAAACGTGACCACTTTTGCGCAAACCAATCAATAAACGCCGATTGCAATTTTTTTTATCGCAAATATGAGGAAGAATATAAATCGGCCAAAAACGGTGAAAAAAAAAGTTTTTTTATATTTTTTTTTTGGATTTGTATTTTAGGAAAAAGTAAGAAATTTGGGTTTTTTTGCAAAATTGTTGCTCTTCTTTTGTTTATAGCGGTGATCAGAAATGATGCAGAGGGGATCAAATACCACCAAAAGAAAGCTCTATTTGTGGGAAAAAAAAGACGCAAATTTAGTTCGGGTACAACGTCGCACGACCGCGCAATTGTCAGTTAAAGCGACGCAGCGCCGAATCGCAAAAAGGGCTCCGGTCCTAAAGCTGGAAATCCTTCCGAGGCTGAAGTGGTTAAGTGACCAAAATATAAATGTATTATATGTGCATGTGGAAGATACACAAAAGTATCTCTCAGGTGCTCAGTCTGAATTAAATAGCAACTCAAAAATCAATCCAAGATAACTGTGGTCTCAAATGGAAGCTAGGCAGCCTGCACAGGGGTCTGGGAACCCACACTGAAATAGAATAGGGGAGGGGAAGAGAGGAGCCAGACGACCAACAGTGTAGCACAGTTTAATTAGTTAAAAACATATAAGATCAGCAAAAGGATCAACTCACAAGATGACAGTATTGATAGTCTATGCCCAGATGGGCTGTGGTGAAGATCCCACACAGGATCGTGGAGTAGTCCTTGCCACAGCAGATGGCTCTATGAACCAGGAAAGAGGACACTGTGAACACACCCACGGGTCCTGCCGGCGACCCACGATCGTGGTACACAGAGGCAGAATGGGGATATGCCTATGTAAACAAGGCGAATCCCCATTTTGACACTGGACATCATGGAGATCTGCTGTTCCCAGTGATTGGGAGCAGCAATCTCTGTGGCGTCCCAGTGAACCCAGCCCCCACACACCCAGGGAATACAGTTAACCCTTTGCTCGCCCCCTGGTGTTAACCCCTTCCCTGCCAGTGCCATTTATACATTGATCAGTGCATTTTTTTTTAGCACTGATCAATGTAATAATGATACTGGTCCCCAAAAAGTGTCACTTAGGATCACATTTGTCCTCCGCAATGTGGTAATCCCACTAAAAATCGCAGATCGCCGCCATTACCAGTAAAAACATAAAAAAAAAATAAAAGTCCATAAATCTTTCCCCTAGTTTGTAGATGCTATAACCTTTGCACAAACCAATCAATATACACTTATTGCGATTTTTTTACCAATAATATGTAGAAGAATATATATATTGGCCTAAACTGATGAATAAATTCATTTTTTTGGATATGTATTATAGCAGAAAGTAAAACATATTTTTTTTTCAAAATTGTCTGTCTTTTTCGTTTATAAAGCAAAAAATAAAATCCACAGAGGGGATCAAATACCACCAAAAGAAAACTGTTTGTGGGGGAAAAAGGACATCAATTTTGTTTGAGTACAATATCGCACAACTGTCAGTTAAAGCAATGCAGTGCCGTATTGCAAAAAAATGGCATGGTCATTAAGAGGGCTGAAGTGGTTAAACCACATTTGTAGATTTATTTCCATATTTATGGAAATACAGATGCATGATTTTCATAAGCAGCTCTATAATTTTTGGGATTATATACACTTATTGTATTAGAAGTGATTTGCATGTATGCAACACTTGTTTGCTGTGATTAAGAATACAATTTTAATGAAGTTAGTGTAATATGTTGTATCACTGACTGATGTATTGTTAATGGTAACCCAACCATTAAAGTTGTTAAATGACTGACTTTAATGTATACATAGCTGCACGACTCTCAGATTAAAATCATGATGTCTGCAATGAATTACATATTCATTAAGCTTGTTTAGGTTGTAAATTGGATATTCTAACCTCATCAGTTCTAACACTTTAATCAATAGTGACTATTTACTGGAAGTTACTACAGGTCAAGAAGCCCATGAGGGCTAGAATGGAGAGGCAAAGTTCTCTTCCCTACTATACCATTCATGTGTTAGCATTGGGGAGTTAAGACTATATTATTTACTAATAGTATCTATGAACATCAAGTCATCAGTTATTCAGAATCTAAAATTTTGAAAGTTTAAGGTTAAAATTAGGCAATACATTAACAATACAAATAGGCCAACAATTGATCCAGTGAATTAGAAAAAAAATCTGGTATGCTACAGTTTTTTTTCGTTATGCAGAGATAAAAGCAGTCTTGCTGTTTATGGTCTATGTAGGCTCATAAGTAGGAGACACGTGAGCTAACTGGCCTTATATTTAATTGTGTAAATATTTGTCTAGATAATCAAATACGTTGTTACTTCAGAGACCCACTCTACATAAGAGAAAAAGAATACAATTCTGAATCTCATACAGACATTTAAAATTGCATGAAAAAGCAAATGAAAAAGTTAAAACTAGGCACTGAGAGGACCTCTATAAACCTCTTTTCTCTTCCCAGGTCACCTACAGGGCCCCAGATCAGGGATTTTCAATGTGCAAATTGTCTCTTGTTTGTCTATAATCCATAGATGTGGGATGCCAACCCAGAGTGAATCTTTAGAAACCTATAGGTTTTCTATAGGTCAAGTAATGGAGTAATTTGCACTGAAAATGGAGATTGTGCTGGAACTCTCACAATAACTGATTCAATTAAATCACCATTTGCTTTAGTTCTTCTCGGAAAAAAACATTTGTTCATCCTAAGGTAATAAAAATAGCAAAATATTTCTATAAAAAGAGAAGAGAGAGAATCACTAAATTGATTTAAACAGCACACATAATGCAGTACAATTTTTTATCTCACTAAACCAGGATGTATCTCATCAACATGCAGTTAACAGTATTCATAAATAATGCACAAAATATTCTCCTTAAGATATGGGTGTTAGCTTTACTGCTGGTTTCTGTTTTAAAATGTAATCCAGAGATCAAGGCAGAGCTTGAATACTGTGGTCACCCAAGACAAAATCTGAACAGATCCTACAATGCACAATAAATGCTTAACAGCCTCTATGAATATAAGGGTGCAATAAATCTAAAACAATTTTCTTCCAAATTGATAATATAATTTCCCACCTTCAATTAGCAAATTGGACAAAAAAATGCAACTTTAATTTGAGTTAACCAAACCTAACAGCAATTGTTTAGTTGTGGTTGTTTAGTGGCTTCATCATTTCGGTAATATTATTTGTTTAATTTAAATTATGTTCAGTTATTGAATACAGGTAAGATAGTAGTCAAAATTTTCTTTGTCTCTAATAATTTAACTTAATAATAACTGTACCTAAATAATTTGTACATTTTTACCACCATAAGGATTATATTTAGTGAACTGTATTATAAGTTCACAAATGGACAAAAATCCAAAAAAGAAAGATAAAATTAAATTGTTAAATCGATTTAATTTTAATAATGTAATTGTAATGTACAGTTAAAGTATTAAACAGAGGTGCATAGCCATCTATAGGGTGCAGTGGTTCTGTAGACTCTAAAGCTAGACCTCTAGCCTGTGTGTCAGCACAATATCACAGCTGAAATTTTTGAGGCTAGGACTTTAGATCAGGAATCTCCAAACCTCCAGCTGTTGCGGAACTACACATCTCATGAGGCATTGTAAAACTCTGACATTCACAGACATGACTGGGCATGATGGGAATTGTAGTTCATGGACAGCTGGAGGGCCACAGTTTGGAGACCCCTGCTCTAGAACAAACTTATAGAGGCACTGGGAACTTTTAGACCTGTGTGTGTAATGCAGATGAAGGAAACTTTCAGGCAAGTCCAATAGCTCTGGGGAAGCAACCTCCACACAGCAAGGTGGCCACCCAACTGAACTAAGGATAATTGGTAGATACTACATAGCTAATTAGTCTTGGTTCTGCAACTTTGTTTCTTAGTGTGTTTTGTTTATACCAGTAGCTAGTTTTATTTCAACAGCTTGGTTTCTTCGTAATTTGCAATTACTTATTCTAGCAGTCAATTAGCCCTATTACAGCAATTTGAATTCTTAGTTTTCTGTAGCATTTTTCAGTAATTAATCAGTCTCATTTCAGCAGTATGGTTCTTCGTTTTTTTTTTTTTATATTTCAGCAGTTTTGTGTTTTAGTTTTTTAGTATTCATTTCAATAGTTAAATGGTTTTATTTCAGCAACTTAGTCTTTTAGGGTTGTTGTTATTGTTTTTTATTGTTATTAGTTTTATTTCAGCAACCTGGCCTCTAGAGGGTTTTAGTACTTATTCTAGTAGCCAATTAGTCCTATTTCTGCAGCTGTTTTTTTCAATATTTTTTGCAGATTTTCTTTTTGATGCATTTTAATCTTTGTCAAATTAAAAATGCCTATTCTGTGCTAATAGGTGTGTGGGGGGGGGGGGGTCAAAAAACTGTATGGGAGTGAGCACTGCCTGGGGAACATGTGCCAATGCAGCCAGGAGCAGTGAGTTTTCAAAGCACTGACATTTACCAAGGAAAAAAAGAGTTTTTAAATTGATGACAAACCTACCTTGGCTTCTGTTTTTAACTGGTTCCCGACCAGCTCGTGTAGATTTACTGCTGCAGAGTGGCTGGATAGCACGAAACGCTGTTTATAAATGGCGGCTCGCATGTGTGTGGCTGCACTCTCCAGCAGTATGGCTGCGGATCGGGTGACTCGATGTTCGCCGAAAAAAATGGGGAACCCCGTTCTGTCAGGCGACATGTAAGAGATCTACTGATCTCTGTCACTGGAATCAGTTAGATGTCTTATGCCCCCGGCAGCCCAGCCCCCTCACAGTTAGAACACGCCTAGAGAACACAGTTAACCCCTAGATCACCCCCTGCAGGTTAACCCCTTCACTGCCAATGACATTTACACAGTAATCAGTGGATATTTAAATTTCTGATCATTGTATAAATGTCATTGGTCCCAAAAAAGTGTCAAAAATGTTCGACATGTCCGCTGCAATATTGAAGTGCCGATAAAAATCACAGATCGCCGCCCTTACTAGTAAAAAAAAAATAGTAAAAACACCATAAATGAATTCTCATGGTTTGTAAACACAGCAACTTTTCTGCAAACCAGTCAATAAAAGCTGATGCAATTTTTTTTTACCACAAATATGAGGAAGATTATATATCGGCCAAAACTGATGAATAAATTAATTTTTTTATATATTTTTTGTATGTATTATAGCAAAAAGTAAAAAATATTGTTCTTTTTTGTTAATAGCCTTGATCAGAAGTGACGCAGAGGGGGTCAAATACCACCAAAAGAAAGCTCTATTCTGTAACAAACTATAATTTTTTTTTCCAAATTTTTGGTGTTTTTTTGTTTCTTTAGCAAAAACTAAAAAACTTGTAGTGATTAAATACCACCGAAAGAAAGCTCTATTTGTGAGGAAAAAAGGATGTCAATTTCATTTTGGTACAGCGTTGCACGTCCACGCAATTGTAAGTTAAAGCAACGCAGTGCCGAATCGCAAAAAGTGCTCTGGTCCTACAGTGGGAAATCCTCACGGGGCTGAAGATAGACAGACCACAAAAGTCCCCCACAATACATAGAAGTCAGCAATGATGTCTTATTTATTAGCAATTTAAACTGAAAGGTATCCTGCTGCATATCCTGGGAAATGACTTTAAAAATACTTCATAAGTTGTACCTCACACCAAAAAAGATTAGCGAAGTATCACCCAGGCACTCACTCCCCATTATGCTGGAGGAAATGTGGGTGTGTGGGTTCTTTAAGACATATTTGGTGGCACTGCCCACAAATTACTACCTTCTGGAAAAACATAACCAACCTCATCTCCTCAATTACAGGGATAACACACTCATTGCCCCCTGAAAAAGCTCTCTTTGACATTGGCATAGAGAAATGGCCAACTGAATTCCATGTCTTTATCGCTCATGCTCTGATAGCAGCAAGAAGAACACTAGCCAACGCAGGGAAATCCGATGCACCCCCTTCCATATCAAAAACCATTAGTTTCTAAACTCACACATATCTCTGGAACTAATGTTCGCAAGACTGCATGGCAAAAACAACCAACTCCAACAAAAATGGGCATGCTGGACCAGGGACAAAAGAAACACGGTCACACAGTAACCAAACCAGGAGTAGACCCACACCCAACAAAACCTGCAAGTGACTATTCCAAAAATGTCTGCTGAGGAAAGACCTACTCATCCTAAACTGAATCCACTAACTTTTTCTCATCTTAACATAACAAGTTTGCACTTCTTTGTTATGTGCTCCTATTAGTTCAGGTACCGAATAAATGTTGAACTACACCACATAACTTAACTGTGGAGCATTGTGTGGTGGAACAATGATCTACAGATTGCAAGTGGGAAGAAGCTAACAAACGAGTGCAAATATTGGGGTTTAATTCAATTACACCAGTGCAGGATGAATTTTAATTGACTGCTGTCGATTGTAAGTTACACTGTACACTGCACATTTTCCTATTGATTTAAAGTGTTCATTTTTGATTAAATGCTCTAAAAACGTTATTTTTATGTATAGAATTGTTGTGCCATGATTTATCAACAGATAAAATCAAAAGATTAAAAAAGCATCTGCATATGCACACATTTCCCCTAAAACACATTTATAAAAAATGCATACCTGTATGTGATTTTGAAATACAAATAATGAAAACATCTATAACTTTACAGAAAGTTGCACATTTCAATCCTGGAATTCTGTGATGTAAATAATGGCCTTCGGAAGGACAAACAAGATAACTGGAGATGAATATCTTCCATCATTTGTGAGCCTTATAGATTTGTTTGTCAGATTTATGGATACCTGGTTTCCATTTATTGTCACTAGTATAAATCAAAGAGGCCACCACTGCCATCTTCAATCTTCAAATCTAAAATGTAAAGGGCATAAAATATCTTCTTTTACACACCTTGGCAGACAAAGGCTAAACAGATTACCATCTAATGGACTTAAACCATTTATAATTCATTAATGCCTCAAGATTATGTGCTTTTTCTAAAAACACAGACAGATGCCAAAAATGTATGTATAATTAAATATTTGTTTAACTCACAAACTCTGCTAAAAAAACAAGCACATTTCACATTATTGGTATTTGTCATTGTATTACTTTTTATTACTGTAACTATAAACTACAAAGCTTTATTCAATAAATACATTTTAAGCACTATTAATTACACCTTGCATGTACTTTCCTGCAAATCCTTGCTCTGTCACAGCTGGCACTGAAATCAGCTGTGTTGGTGACCAGGGGAGCAATAATATCATTCTCTTGGCCATATGACAGCACTCAGGCCTAGTGATTGACTTCTAGGCTGAGTACTGTGACAGGGGGTGAGAGCACGTGCTCCCTAATAACCAGAAGTGCCTAGCAGTGTTACTGGCTGCATCAGAGGAAGGGGACAGAATGCTAAAATAACCAACAAATAATGAGTGCATTTTGTACAATGCTTAAAAACATCTGTATTTGTTATGTATTTATTATTCATAAAATGTAGCATTATTGAAAAAGTCAGATGAGTAATCACTTCTTCAAACGTCTTTTAAAGGGATTGTAAACCTCAGACATGAAATGTAGACAAAGCATATCCTTCCATAGCAGTGGTTCTCAACTCCGGTCCTCGAGACCCACTAACAGGCCAGGTTTGCAGGATAACTGAAATACATCACTGGTGATATTATTTGCTGCTCAGTGATTGCAGCATTCTAGTCTGCATTTCCCCAAGGAAATACAATCTGGCCTGTTGGTGGGTCCTGAGGAGAGGAGTTGAGAACCACTGTTCTATAGTGTATGTTTGTCTCAATTAAGAGCACTAGGTGTTATTTATGTCTTCTGCTTCATTCCTTTGCTATTAGCATGAATCCCTTCTGACATGTTTTTCCTAACGCCAAGAGAAAAAAGATTATGGGGAGGGATCTCCAGCTGATTGACAGCCTCAGCTCTGCTCCTTTGTACTGTGTGAAGGGGAGGGGAGCTGTCCTTTCCCTCCAATCAGCTCTCAGAGCTCTCTTCACTTGCACAGTATAATTTCAGTTTTCCATCCACTTTTTTTCTGACAGCTCAAATAAATGTTATACATTCTGGACTTTGAATGCATATAAAGAGAAGACTGCAAATAAACAGGTACGACTATTTTTTTAATTTTAGAGGATGTGTTTCTTTCAGTGTCACCTGAGGATAGTAACTTCACTGGGTATATGTGAGGGTTTACAGCCACTTTAAGGGACATCTTGCTTTAACTTCTTCAGCTCTGGAAGGTTGTACCCCCTTCCTGACCAAGCCATTTATTGCAATATGACACTGCATTGCTTTAACTGACAATTGCACAGTTATGCAACATTAAGCCCAAATAAAAGTGATGTCCTTTTTCCCACAAATAGAGCTTTTTTTGGTGGTATTTGATCATCTCTGTGGTTTTTATTTTTTGCACTATAAACAAAAAAAGACTGACAGTTTTGAAAAAAAAAGCAATATTTTTTACTTTCTGCTATAAAACACACCCAATAAAAAAAATGTAAAATGTCAAATTTCTTCATCAATTTAGGTCAATATGTATTCTGCTACGTGTTTTTGGTAAAAAAAATCCCAATAAGCGTATATATTTATTGGTTTGTGCAAAAGTTATAGCGTCTAAAAACTATGGGATATTTTTATGGACTTTTTATTTTTAAAAAATGTTTTTACTAGTAATGGTGGCAATCAGTAATTTTTTTGCAGGACTGCGACGTTGCGGCGGACAAATCTGACACAAGTGACACCAATACAGTGGTCAGTGGTAAAAAAAAAATACACTGTCACTGTATAAATGACACTGGCAGAGAAAGGGTAAACATCAGGGTCGATCAAAGGGTTAACTGTGTTCCCTATGAGTGTTTTCTAACTGTGGGGGCTGGCTTAAACCGGTTGTCTACCCATCGATTTGATAGTGTCAAAAAAAGAGTTAATATTCCCTGCATGCTGGAAAGGCTAGCTGTCTCCTTGATTGTGCTCTCAACCAAACTAGCAAACCATCCATTGGGTGGTGTCATAATGGATCACATGCGCAGAATCATGGCAGTTTCAGATTAAACAGAGGCTGAGATGTCAGCTTCCTTAGCTGAAAACGATAGGAGAGTATACAACCACTTTAACGGAAGAAAGACAAAGATCTGTGTTCCTGCTTAGCAGAAACCCAAGATCTCTATCTTCCTTAATAGCAGAATGGCGGTCTGCCTTGTTTACATAGGCAGACTACTGTTCTCCATCTCTACAAAATATCGACAGGTTCCCAGCGAACATTGTGTACACCGGACCCACTGATTGGCTCCCGTTGTGTCCAATCACAGCGTGAGTGGGTCTCCTGCAGATCGTGCGTGCGCCCCAGACACCGAAGAAGGGATCACACACAGGTATGTGATTTTGCACTCAAGGGCCAGCCTGTTGCAGTAAATGTATGTGGGCGGTCCTTAAGCAGTTAACAGAGCTTTTAAAAACACCCCTAACTTTCAAACGGTTTCTTGGTCTGTTTAGATGGTCACATTTCTCAATATGGCACTTAATTTGTTTGATCTGTATAAAGCGTAGATAATGTTTCATTATCAGTGCTCATTTCAATCACCCAGTCATGTAGAAGGCCAACCCTTTTTTTTTCAAATTTCCTTGTGCGCAATTTAGTATTCAGAGGGAACAAAGCTCAACTTTCCTAAGTGAGCATGTGAACTAAGCTAAGTGAGCATACATTTTTCTAAGGTAACATTCTCTATAGTTTTAGTTAATTTAAGCCCTATGAATCTTATTTTATCTGAATGGATTGAATACACTTTAATGTTTCCAAGCAGGTGGCATGCCAAGTACATTCTGACACTGAAAAACTCAGTTTTTAGAAAGTTGGTGACCTCAAAGGCAGTGACCCTTTTATGTATGAACCATCTGGCAAGTGAGAGGTTTCAGGCTTTAAAGAAAACTCATTTATTAGTATAAACATTTTCGACAGTTTTAATTTCCAAAACGTTAGCTTACTACATTGTAAGGACTCAAATTAACCCTTCATTCAATCTTCTTTGGTTTCTGCAACCTTTCAAAATTCAAACTGATATTCTAGGTCAAAGTCTGCACCACCAAGTTACCTAAAATAAGAACTCCATAGCAAAATCACTCACAAACTTGTTAACTCACACTTTACCAACTAACATCTACAAAGTCCCTATGTTTTGAGATATTATTTTGTCTATGATATTGCAGGAAATAAGAGGTGAGTTGAAAGCATGGAATTGATAAATAAAATGCAGTGATCCTAAATATACAATCCTTACATCCAAATGAATTAATTTTTACTACCCACTACATAACATAAAGTTCTAAAAATGTGAACAAACATTAAAATATTATCCATAGTGACCATACACATATGTAAATAATGGTTGAGCACCCATGTGTGAAAGGTCCCTCACGGTGCTTATTGAATAAAGTGCAATCAATAGAAGGAAGAGTGTTAACATAGATCCTAGCTCCATCCTCTGATGAAGTCCTAAGGACATAGCACATAAGGTGGAGTCACACAGTATTAGCATTAGAGAGAGTGGTATATGGGAATTTAATAAACGAGCCCTGTGCCTATGTGAATGTGAGTGCTCTTAATCTTTTAATGTAATACACCTGTGTTTTATGGATTACACAGTGATGTGTCTTTGTTTTATGGAGCTGTGCTGAAACTGTTGCTAAACCTGTGGAGGAGAAGGAGTAACCCTGGTGATTACAGTTCTTAGAGCTATGCCAGGAGAAATCCGTAAGTAGAGAGGACTAACCCCTTTGGGGTCTATGGTTTATGTGACTTCCTGTAATTTAAGAGGTCCAATATTTCATCCTGTAATTTAAGAGGTCCAATATTTCATGTGAGAGCACACCCAAAAGGCAAGATTGGTGGAAGTGTTTCACTGTGTGGCACGGGAATGGGCGGGGGAAGCCGTCCCCACCAGGAGAAGACAGTAATTATTCCTAGCAGCTATAGCAGCCGCTAGCAATAATCGCAAGAGAATTCGGCAGGCTGGTTGTACCCAAGTTGATTGATCACCTTGGTACATTCAGCCTGCCCATTAATTATTTGAACCATGTATGCCAGCCTTAGGTGTTAGAGTTTAGGATTGAAATGCTGTTTCCTGCACAGGGATTAGGGGTTTGTGTGGGTTTAGACGTATAAATGTGTAAGTGGATGTTTTGTATTGCTCTAATGACTAAGGTCATCTGTTATTTAATGTTTTGCTCTTTTTCTAACAAAAAAATGCAAAAATGAACACATTTTTTAAAAAAAGACACCACTATCCAGCAGAGAAATATATGCAGATACATCAAACAATCACCTTTTACTTTCAACACTAAAATAAATAACAGTTTATATCATCAATGCATGCGGTTTAAAAAAAGATGAATGTTATTTTTGTGATTCTAATCTGCAACATTATCTGGAGAGCTTTAGGAACTATTGTGCACTGTAAAAAGCATATTATGACAAATATTGCTTGCATAGTAATTATAAACAATTTATAATGATAGACATTATATTATAAAAAACAGTGTTTTGAGAAGGATTTTAAAATGTTAGCTATACCATTTAAAGGAAAACCTGACTTTTTATTTCATGATGCACACAGGCACATTTGCTTTCCATAAAACACTGACATTTTTACAAACTGAACATTTGCCAAGACATTTCATTCATCTGGTAATTAGTAACTTGGTGTACTGATGTTCTGGGGTAATTGTATCTAACATGCATGGTGTATTAATCAGAATTACAGCATGTGAGATTCAGTGCTGCCTTTCATGTTCTGTCTCAAACAGTTGGAAGCATACAGCTTGGTCCTCAGAATGGATACATTTAGCATACCTAACAAGAAATTTGAATTAGCATATTGTTAAATCCACCTACAGTCCCATCTGGATGCTATTGTTTAAGACTAGTGATTTACGCACGATTCTCTCTCTCCTAACTGCTGTTGTCTGGTCAGGGCACTGAGGTATATTTAGATGAAATTAACTTTTGATTAATTATGTGTATATTTCAGGGCATGGGATATTGAAACAAAATGAATGGTCTTCATTTAACCTTAAGCATACAATGTAATTAACTACCAACCATTTTACTTCTACTATTTAGAAATTCACAGTGGCATAACAGGTGAATATGATGCATCTACGGTTAGTTGGGATTCGTCACATGGCACTGTAAATGCTACTTAAAAAATAAACTTGTATATAATACTGATCTCCCGTGCTCCAAATAGCAAAGAAAAATTACAACCAATGCTGCTACTTATAACCATAAATATCAAAACCAGTGAAAATGACATATATACCAAAGTGCATATATAGCAAAACTTACACTAGCAAAACAATAACACCTAATTAATTCAGTGTTCAACACAAAAATGTAATGATTAAATATATTTAATATTCCATGTGCAAAGAAAATATAAAACATATAAAAGATAAAATTAAAATGTCATAAAAAGAAAAACAAAACAAGAGTCCAATAGCAGTCCTCTTTCAACAACAAAAAATATGTGATAATATTCCCAGGGATGTACTAATTAAGAAAAAACACTGTAGGGTATCCACCACTGTATATGTGCTGCATCAAACCTGCTCCCATCAGGTGGAAACTCACTAAATTTATTTGCCTACCACTCTCATGGTTAGGCTTGTAAGCCATAAGAATCAGTTGTTCAAAGATTCCTTAATAAGCTAATCCACTTCTCCATGGTTCCTTGTAGAAAAGGTATATATCCATGGGTACATGGAAAAGAAAGGCTCCACTAATAATACCGTAAAGCTTAATCTTTAATCTAAAAGCAATACCCAGTCCACAAACATGTAAAACATCTTGTATCAAATACTGTATAGCTCATAACATAATCAAGTGATCCCCTTCAGTCTCACCACCTCCACACTGGCTGACGACTATCCAGGGAAATGCCAATTGCTCTCACAATGTTAGTTTGATGATTCCGGTTGCCACTCAGTCACACCCCGACGTACGTTTTGTCCCTTCCAATTTCATCACAGGGGGTTGGTTGTTAAAAATGAAATTGTAGTACCAGAATAGTGTTAGGTCGTGCATGGATAGGCAATTGTGGCTTGCTTTTGGGTGCTTTATGCTTGCAGTTGACTTCAGTTTGAACATTTGACCTCCTTCTAAGCTGTATCATACTGCCTCAATACTCTTTTGCATCTCCATTGACTAATTGACAGAGACAATTCAGATAAAAGTTATAAGGTTAACTTTCTTGCTACAAATGCCTGTATCAAAGTAAGTGAATATTTTGTTTAAAATCAAGAGTATTATTTTTATTAACAGGGTACCAGCATCCAGTCATGATAACTTTGGAGTTTAAAAATATCTCTCCTTTACCCAACTGGATATTTAAAACTCAAGTGTAGCTATTTTGAAAATGTAGCTATTTTTAAAATGCCATGTAACACAGTTACACAGTCATTTTTTGTTTGATTTCGACCCTTTCCTGGCTTCAATTTCATCCAAGGATTTGTTCTGGTCTGACTGTTGAATGCTAACATTTCACTGGTCTGGGGAGGTTTGAGGAAACAGTCTGCCCACTTAATAACATCCATTATGTGTTCTGTAAATGTAATGCTGTAGTGGATAAGAGATTGGGGTGTTCTAGTGGTTGCATTGTTCTTACTAACAGGGGCTTCAGTGACATTCCCCTGCTGGCCTGCAAGAGCTGTTAATAAGGAAACTAAATTTGATTTCAAATACAAAGCCTTGGGATTTTTAGGTAATAATTATAATTCACAAAAAAAAAATATCAGAAAAAAAGTAAATATAACATTATTAGGGTGCTTCCAGAAAAGCTATAAAGCAAACACTTTTGCAGTCTTAGCTTAAAAGTTATTCATTTAGTAAATTACACTTGAAGTCTGCTACACACCTGAACTATCAACTACAACACTACAGTTTCCCTATTTCACAGGATCCATAACTCAGTCTTATAATTGCAATAAGACAATGTCATCACTTGCTACAATTTAATTGTATTAAGTTAAAGCAGAACTGCACTGCATCTGAGCACCACAAACCAAAAGTGCTATTTAATATTCAAAGCAAACTCACCCACCCTGTATGTCTCCATGTTTTATTTTGCTGAGAAATAACTTTGAAAAACACTCCCCAGAATTTCTGGCCATGGCCATCTTGAGTGAGGGCAGATGATTCATGTAGCATTTACTTCCTGGAATCCATTAGCCCTTAGCTCAGGTACGCAGGCAGGGGGTGCTTAGATGAGAAAACCCATCCTCTCCTCCTGAAGATTAGTGGGATGTATGAAATTGTTTGCCTAAGCTCGGAAACTGGGAAGTAAATGAATAAATGTAACAAAAAAGTTAAACTACAAAAATATAATACACTTCCCTATCTATTTACTAGTGCTAGCAGCAGAATGAAATAGTCAAAGCTGGTTAAAGGAGTGAAGTGCTTTAAAATTATTCCATGTGTTATTTTTCAGGTAGGGAGAGATATTGGTCTAAATATTAATAAAGTGCAAGGTGTCAGGAATATTATTTAGATCAAAGACAGGGGTGCACACAGTTTTAATTGCTACTTTTTACTGAAAGCCCCATAACAATAACAACATACCAATATTTTTTAGTGACTTAACACTCAACTCTTTCTTTAACTAGTTGCTCTAGCAAAATGTGATGTGCCATTTTTAGCTATGATATAAAAGCCAACTGTGATTTTTTTACTGAACATGTTTTTTTCTGGCATTCTCATGGTGATTTATGCATATGCTGTCTTCTGTTTGGCTGATTTCAGTATAGGAATAAAATCTGGGACATGATTATGTAGGACAGCTTTTCCTCATGAGTCCAGGTTATCATGTTTTTGGACCAAAATGTTATTCCTATGAAACTTAGGTTTATTTACCTGAGTGTAAATAAAATGATGATTATTCAAGCTTGTCTCTCTTGTGGTCACTGTGAACATATTAGAGGTTTCAGATGCTTGACATTAACCTTTCACTACAGTAAGAATGGTTGATTGCCTACTCCATACAGTAGAGTATTAGGTTTTTGACATTTATCAGAAATATTACCTATGACTCATACTACTCTGGAGCTTCGTAGTTATTGTATATATAGTTCTTAGATAATCAACTTGGCCTTATAGACTATTCCCACTAAATTTAATATGATACAAAGCAGCTATATCAGTCACATTTTGTCATAGTTTCAAATGTATTTACAATTTCACTGAACATGTCCTTCCTTACACTTTTTATGTTTAAGAAGAATTAAGAAGAATTCACTTCCTGTAATATGTTTGATGGTGGTAAAAAACGTGGTTTCATCCTTGAATTTATGTAGCATCAATAATTTGGCAGCTCCTCACAGGGAATATTGAACTATTTACATTATTCCTTGCTCCTAATTGACCATGTATGTGGTGTCCTTACTACAGCCATAAACACACATACTAGGGCCAATTGTGATTGTAAACTGTTGGAAGGGTCGACAGTGAAAACTGTCTAGACATAAATGTCTTTGTACACTACTTAAATCTTGAGGGTTGTATGAATGTGGGTGATATTTAAAACAAATTTCAACCAGTCTTGTTTGATTACATATTCTGAAGGAAAATTAAATAAGTAATGTGATTGACAACTACAAAACAGCTCCATGTTTGTTTTTCTATGGCTTTAAAGCCCATGGCCCCCTGTTCTAGGCTTCCTGACATTTTGTACAGGATGGGACTGTTTGCACCATGTCCAAACCCCACCCTGGAGGACTATCATGCTGCCCTTTGTCCATATTATTGCTGGAACCTTTTCCAGCATAGGCACTACTCCATATGTAGAAAATAAGTGAATGAATACCCTGCGCTGAGACCAAACAAATATGAACCCCTCAAGCTGCTGTACACCACAGATATCCCCCCTAGATATTGTAAGTAAAAGAAATAAAAAAGGTGAAGCACTCAAATACTTAACCACTTCAGCCCCGGAAGGATTTACCCCCTTCCTGACCAGAGCACTTTTTGCGTTTCTGCACTGCGTCGCTTTAACTGACAATTGCGTGGTCCTGCGACGTTGTACCCAAACAAAATTTGCGTCCTTTTTTTCCCACAAATAGAACTTTCTTTTGGTGGTATTTGATCACCTCTGCATCATTTCTGATCACCGCTATAAGCAAAAAAAGAGCGACAATTTTGCAAAAAAAACAGTTTTTCTTACTTTTTGCTAAAATACAAATCCAAAAAAATATATAAAAAAACATTTTTTTCATGGGTTTTAGCCGATTTATATTCTTCCTCATATTATTGGTAAAAAAATTGCAATCAGCGTTTATTGATTGGTTTGCGCAAGTGACCGCGTTTACGGATGATAAAAATGAATTTCTGGGTTTTTATTTTTTTATTTTTTACTAGTAATGGCGGTGATCTGCAATTTTTAGCGGTACTGCGATATTGGGGAGGACATGTCGGACCATTTTGACACTTTTTTGGGACCAATGACATTTATACAGCTATCAGAAATGTAAATGTCCACTGATTACTGTGTAAATGTCATTGGCAGTGAAGGGGTTAACCTGTAGGGTGTAGTGAAGGGGTTAACTGTGTTCCCTAGGCGTGTTCTAACTGTGGGGGGGGCTGGGCTACCATGGGCATAAGAGATCTTACTGATCCCAGTGACAGGGATCAGTAGATCTCCTATGCCCACACTAACAGAGCGGGGAACCGACGTGTTTACATCGGTATGCCACCCGCAGATCACCACTTTTTTTTTACGGCGATTCACGGTACACAGCCATACTGCCGCCGGAAATATACAGCACGCAGTGTGGAAGGGGTTAAAGTATATCTTAATTGCAGGTAAAGTAATGCACTAATCAAACAAATAAAAATTATTTATAACATTAAAATCATGTAGTGATAATGTACAACACTATAGTGTCCCTCCTTCTTACTCAAAATCCAATTTATTTAAACCAATGCCTACTATATAATATATTCACTACTCCATTTATAAGGCATACGTATACTTGAACAGAAACTGTCTCACATACCAGCACACCAGAGCAACAAGAAGAACAAATGACCTAATGTTTAATAAGATTTAAATAAATGATAGGGCTGGTTACATAGTTACATAGTCAGTGAGGTTGAAAAAAGACACAAGTCCATCAAGTCCAACCTATGTGTGTGCTTTTATGTCAGTATTACATTGTATATCCCCCAATGCTGTGGTCCCCTAGGTGTGCATCTAATAGTTTTTTGAAAGTATCTATACTCCCAGAAGAAACTACTGCTTGTGGAAGAGAATTCCACATTCTCACTGCTCTTACCGTAAAGAAACCTCTACGCATTTTAAGGTTAAACCGCCTTTCTTCAATTCTTAGTGAATGGCCGTGTGTCTTTGTGTACTCCCTTGCGCTGAATAGTTTTGTCCCTATAGTGGGTCACCAGCACAGTATTTGTACATTGAAATCATATCCCCTCTCAAGCGTCTCTTCTCCAGAGAGAATAAGTTTAGTGCTTGTAACCTTTCCCCATAACTAAGGTCCTCCAATCCCTTAATTAGCTTTGTTGCCCTTCTCTGAACCCTTTCCAATACCTAGACATCCTTCCTGAGGACTGGTGCCCAGAACTGGACAGCATACTCCAGGTGCGGCCTCAACAGAGACTTGTATAGTGGGAGAATTATTGATTTATCCCTAAAGTTAATCCCTTTCTTGATGCATGCCTACACTTTGTTAGCTTTGCTTGCAGCAGCTTGGCATTGCATGCAACTGCTGAGCCTGTTCTCTACTAGGGCCCCTAGGTCTTTTTCCATCCTAGATTCCCCCAGAGGCTCTCCCCCTAGTGAGTAGTTTGCGTTCATGTTTTTGGTACCCAAATGCATTATCCTACATTTTTCTATGTTAAATCTCATTTGCCACTTGTCTGCCCACCCCATTAATTTATTCAGATCTTCTTGCAAGGTTTCCACATCCTGTGGAGAATTTATTGCCCTGCTTAGCTTGGTATCATCCGAAAATATTGAGCTGGTCATCCCGTTCTCCAAATCATTTATGAATAAATTGAATAGGATTGGTCCCAGGATAAATGGGGAATCCCACTTTCTACACCAGACCATTCTGAGTATTCCCCATTTATCACCACCCCCTGGACTCGCCCCTGCAGCCAGTTTTCAATCCAGGGACTCACCCTTTGATCCATGTTGAGGGATCTTAGTTTGTACAGTAAACGTTTATGGGGAACTGTATCAAATGCTTTTGCAAAATCCAGATACACCACGTCTGCAGACCTTCCTTTATCTAGATGGCAGCTCACCTCCTCATAGAAGGTTAATAGATTGGTTTGGCAAGAACGATTTTTCATGAAACCATGTTGATTACTGCTAATGATACCGTTCTCGTTTCAATAATCATGTATATAATACCTTATTATTCCTTCCAAGAGCTTGCAAATTATTGATGTTAAGCTAACTGGTCTGTAGTTCCCAGGGATATATCTTGGTCCTTTTTTATATATTGGTACTACATTGGCTTTCCTCAAGTCAGCTGGTATCATACCAGTCAGAAAACTGCTCTTAAAGATTAGGTACAAGGGTCTGGCAATAACTTGGCTAAGTTCCTTAAGGACCATCGGGTGTAAGCCCGATGACTTATTGGTGTTCAGTTTTTCAAGCCTATTCCTGATTTTATCCTCAGTCAGCCACGAGGGTGCTTCCTGTAATGTGACATGAGGATCAGCATTGTAGTTCTGAGTAATTGAGGCCTTTCCTTTGTGAATACTGAGGAGAAAAATTAGTTTAACACCTTTGCCATTTCTCCATCCTCTGTAACCAGAATACCTTCATGATTCTTTATGGGGCCAATATGATCTGACCTCCCCCTTTTGATGTTTATATACTTAAAGAATTTCTTGGGATTTGTTTTACTCTCCTCAGCTATGTGTATTTCATTTTCTATCTTAGCTGTTCTGATTGCACCTTTGCATTCCTGATTGCGTGTTTTATAGATATGAAAATCTGACTGAGACCCCTCCTCCTTGTATTTTTTGAAGGCCTTCTTTCTTGCTTTTATGTGTGCCTTTATGTCAGAGTTAAGCCATCCTGGTCTTTGATTAGCTCTTTTAAATTTATTTCCTGTTGGGATACACTGGATAACACCTTTGTTTAGTATGTTCTTGAAGCACTCCCATTTTTCCTCCACATTCATTGTTCCTAGAATTTTATCCCAGTTAACATCTTCCAGCAAGGAGCGTAGTTTCTGGAAGTTGGCTCTTTTAAAATTCAGTTTCTTTGTATTCTCCTTACGTTTCCTATTTGTGTAATTTATACTACAGGGTGGGCCATTTATATGGATACACCTTAATAAAATGGGAATGGCTGGTGTGCAGCACCTGAAACTACGGATACTGGAAGTCTGTGCTAGCATTTCTCCTGCGGTATTGCTATCAGTGTGTGAAGAGTGGGAGAAGAGGTTTGCATTGACAATCCAACACAATGGGCAGCACATTCAACACATTTTATAAGTGGTCAGAAACTTGTAAATAATTCATGAAAGAATAAAGTTACGTTAAAACCAAGCACACCATTGTTTTTCTTGTGAAATTCCCAATAAGTTTGATGTGTCACATGACCCTCTTCATATTGAAAAAACAAAAGTTGGATTCAAAATGGCCAACTTCAAAATGGCCGCCATGGTCACCACCCATCTTGAAAAGTTTCCCCCCTCACATATACTAATGTGCCACAAACAGGAAGTTAATATCACCAACCATTCCCATTTTATTAAGGTGTATCCATATAAATGGCCCACCCTGTACAACTAATTGACCTGTGATCGCTATTTCCTAGATTGCCCCCCACTTCCACGTCTGTGATCAGGTCTGTGTTATTAGTAATCAGAAGGTTCAATAATGCTTTTTCTCTTGTTGGTACATTTACCACCTGACCCATGAAATTATCCCCCAGGACATTTAGGAAATGGCGAGACTTAGCTGAACGTGCAGTACCTTCTTCCCAGTCAACATCTTTATAATTAAAATCCCCCATTATAATAACACTTCCCATCCTAGCCGCTATTCCAAATTGTGATAGGAGGTCTGCCTCCCCCTCCTCCCTCTGATTAGGGGGCCTATAGCATATTCCCAGTATTACTTTCTCCCTGGTATCTTCCCTTTGTAACTCTACCCATAAGGCTTTGACTTCCTCCCCAAATCCACTAGTAATGTCATCTCTCACATTCATTTTTATGTCATTTTTTATATACAGGCATACCCCTCCTCCTTTTTGACCTCCCTATCCCTGCGATATAGGGAATACCCCTGAATGGTAGCCAGCCAATTATGGGAGCTGTTGAACCAAGTCTCCGAAATTCCCACAAAATCAAATTTCTCTTCGTACAGTAGCAACTCTAGTTCTCCCATTTTGTCTGTCAAACTCCTGACATTAGTGAACAAGCCACATAGTTTTGTCAGGACGCCTACTGTTTCCTTGCTGGGTATTCCTTGTTTGCATGTAGAACTTGTTACCCTACTTGTCTCGGGTTTAGCCTCCTTATTCGGCCTACCACTCCTACCCCCAATACTACCCGCTGAATTCTGTTCCCCTCTGGCTATTAGTAAGTCTGGACCCTCCCCCCGTTGCCTAGTTTAAAATCCCCTCTAACTTTTCGGCCATCCTCATCCCCAGCCGGTCTGCACCTTCCCCATTTAGGTGCAGCCCATCCTTTCTATAGAGCTTGCAACCAATTGAGAAATCGGCCCAGTTCTCCAGGAACCCTAAACCCTCCTTTCTACACCAGCTCCTCAGCCACTTGTGGACTCTGGTGTGGCCCCTAAGCCTCAATTTTGCTCCTGGGTCCCTAAAATCTTTTTTTAGGACACTCCACCTACCACTAACTTTGTCATTGGTGCCAACATGCACCATGACAGCCGGGTCTTCCCCAGCCCCTCCTAGCAATCTGTCCACCTGATCCATGATGTTCCCAACTCGAGCTCCCGGTAAACAGCATACAGTTCGGTGCTTCAGGTCTTTGTGACAGATTGGCCTCTCTGTGTTTCTAAGAATTGAGTCCCCTACCACCACAATCTGTCTTTCCTTTCACCTGACTTCATCCCCACCCTCGCTGGAGGAGTTACTCCCCTGGCAGCTAGGGGCGCCACTCTGCTCTAGCGATGCTAATTCCTGGCTGACTTCCGCAATATCACACAACGGGGTGTATCTATTGGGATGCTCCAGCCCAGGATCAGCCTCCCTGGCTCTTTCCCTTTTACCCTTCCTAACTGTCACCCAACTACTCTGTTCTGGTTCCTGCACCTCTATGTCTCCACCCGCCTCTGTGCTGGCCCCTGCCGGCACCTGCCAAGTACGATGCAAACTTTCCTTAAGTATGAAGAGTCGTCTCAGTGTTGACAGTTGCTTCCTCAGATTCAGGACCTGGGCTTCCAGGGAAATAACTTTCTTACATTTTGTACAACAGTATTCGCCCTCGATCTCATGGTCAAGGAACACATACATGCGACAAGATGTACATCGAATCGCTTCTCCACACCCGCCGTGCATCGTACCTATTGATTTAGTGGGGGCTGGGAATTTTGCCCTATCCAATTACCTAACCGCTGGCTGCCTGCCGCTCATACTCACAGTACATAGGGTCACACAGCACTTAGTACTCACGCCACAATTGGGTACTCACGCCACACTTGGGTACTCATGTTATATTACTCAGGTACCCGCCCGATAATCAGGCACTCACCTGATACCCTGGTACTCGCTATGCATCCGTACTCACTATACTCAGGTATTAACATAATATCATTCACTAAAATACATAATAGTAAAAAGCAGCGCTAAATAAATAGACAATAATCTTGTGCAAATAAATTAAAATATAGTGCAAATGCTGCAAAAAAGGTGCAAATATTGCAAAAAAGTGCCAGTGCAAAATTACTAGTGCAAAACTAGTGCCAATGCAAAAATATCAGTGTCCTTATAATAGAGTCCTTTTCAAAGTGTATAGCATAAATGCTTCATACTGATTCCATCACCATTGTTCACAGCATTCATCACACTGGGGGCTCACCAGAAATCTGGAAATCAGGGCTGTGATCAAGTCGGAAGTGACGAAACGCATCAGAGGTGTGGCCACGCGGTGACCCGAAGTGAACAGACACACCAGACACACCAGCGGCTAGGACGCACGCTAGCAGGAGGAGAGGAGCGAGGAATGGCCGACTGGTAGAGGTCTCTTTTATAAGTAAAACCTGCGATTGTCACTATGTTCTGATGTAAGCGCAATTTTATCTTAGGAAATAAATTACCTGTTTTTAAGTGATACACTATGAGGATTCTCTTTTGTTTCCTATGATTGCCATAATTGGAGATCTATTGTTCCTTGTGGTGCGGACCCTATTCAGGGAGATTTGGCTGAGATCTCTCTGTTAAACAGGCTGTCTAATTCCAGATTTCTGGTGAGCCCCCAGTGTGATCACTTGCATGCGGTGAACAATGGTGATGGAATCAGTATGAAGCATTTATGCTGTACACTTGGAAAAGAACTCTATTATAAGGACACTGATATTTTTGCATTGGCACTAGTTTTGCACTAGTAATTTTGCACTGGCACTTTTTTGCAATATTTGCACCTTTTTTGCAGCATTTGCACTATATTTTAATTTATTTGCACAAGATTATTGTCTATTTATTTAGCGCTGCTTTTTACTATTATGTATTGTAGTGAATGATGTTATGTTATTTGGTTCTATTTATAGCAGCTGCTTCACATTATTTATATTACACACATTAGTATCATTAGAGGTTATTGATACTTTTTAGCGCAGTGTTTTGATTATTATTATACTCAGGTATGCACCTAATATTCCGGTACTCACAAAACTCCCAACACTCAGGTACTCCCAACACTCAGGTACTCCTTATACCCCGGTAACTCCCAACACTCAGGTACTCCCAACACCCAGGTACTCCCAACACCTAGGTACTCCCAACACTCAGGTACTCCTTATACCCCGGTACTCCCAACACTCAGGTACTCCTTATACCCAGGTACTCCCAACGCTCAGGTACTCCCAACGCTCAGGTACTCCCAATGCTCAGGTACTCCCAATACTCAGTTACTCCCAACCCTCAAGTACTCCCAATGCTCAGGTACTCCCAACACTCAGGTACTCCCAATACTCTGGTACTCCCAATACTCAGGTACTCCCAACGCTCAGGTACTCCCAATACTCAGGTACTCCTAATACTCAGGTACTCCCAACCCTCAGTTACTCTTAACACTCAGGTACTCCCAACACTCAGGTCTCACAGTCAGTCTTTTAATAGCAGTTGTGTCTCTCTGCTTAGCCTCTGTAATCTGACACTGCAGCTCGTCAGTCTCTGCCTTTATCCACTCTGCACTTTACGCCAAAAATTCAAATAGCTCAGCAGCTCAGCTGGTGTGTGTGTTTTAATACTTTTAGGATGAAATACTCCATAAACCATCAATATGGAATGGAGGATTGAAATATATAAATTAAGAAAAGGTTCAGCACAAGCAGCTTCAAAATAAAAAAAAAATGATGACCCTATACTGAGATAAATGGAAAAGTTCCACACAGGTCAAAGATTAGGGCAACACATAAAAGTACCTCTTGGCTAGTGTACCAATGTATTGGTCCCCCTGCAGTTTTCCCTCCAAACTGGGCTCACTGGTCAGTGGTTATAATGATCACTGGTCAGTGGCGCCTATTGCATCACTATTTGACAAGACCCCAAAAATCATATTTAGCACTGCAGATGATACACTCAGACAAATAGTGGGATATGAGAGCTTTTGAGGTGATCCATATGACCAAAGTCCACCAGCCCCCTCCAAAGAAAAAGCATATAGCCACAAAACCAAAGTCAAATGAAGAGTCAGCATCACTGAGTAAAGATGAATATTTCAATTTATTTCTTCTCACCCATGTGCAATTACAGCTGTTGCCTTGTTTATGTGTTTATGTGCATACACCTCCATCATGGTAATAGTATGTACATATACACATCTAAATCTGAGAGATCTTACACAAAAGAGGTAGGTCCATCTGCAATACACATTTATTGATAGGGTTGCATAATATATACAAATTACACATTAGACGGTATTTACAACACAATGTACAGTATAAATCCCCTGGCTTACATGACCTTTACAAATTACCCACAACAACTGTTGTGGGTCCACACACCCAAAAAAAGACCTTAGCTTGGTGACAAAGCCTTATATCCCTCCCCCCTCCTTTCTGTACTGTGGCTAATATAATTCTCCCTAAATGGTCACTGTACCTAACCACAGTATATTGGATACAGCCTGATTGGGTGATTCAAAGAAGGCTGCTGTTTACAGCACATGGGATATGTGGTCAGGGACAACAATAGGCAACCCTTTGAAGTGGAGCTAATTACACCTTCAACACCACCCAACAGTTCAAACACACCTCCCTCCAACTGAAATATACTTCTAATTGAAATATATTTATGATTACAATATTTTACAGTTGTTAATGGAGATTTCAGACAAACTCATATCTCAACACAGTGATAGACTAACGCGTATCGGCATTGGAGCCTTGTTCACAGCTGTGAACAAGGCTCCAATACTGATACACATTAGCCTATCGCTGTAATTGCACATAGGTGAGTAGAAATAAATTGGAATATTCATCTTTACCCACTCTTCATTTGAGTGGAGGAAACTCTGAGTCAGAGCACCTGTGTGGAGAAGGTTTGTGCATTTAAGAACTTTTTTATCTAATGCTGCACTGATCTGAGCGGTGTTTGCACTTCTTTGATAAACATATAGTCACATGGGCTGCACAGATAGAAAAGGAGGAAAATGAAGAGAAGGGAACAGAAACTGGGGCATTTCCTGTAGATGTGGCAACACTTGTCTTCACAATCTCAGGCTGCGGTGGGGACACAGACAGTCAGGGAGGGACAGTGAACAGCAGGATCAACCAGTTTTTTTTTCTAGAATACAGAAAATGAAACCCATAGTGGCTGAGTGAATGTGAACAGCATGTAATACTGCATGCATTGACAGTTTTTTAATGATATGTATGTAATGATACTTTAATGATTAAAGAACTGAATTAATTTGTGTCCTTTATATCTCCCTGGAGTCCTGATTTACAATCTATTCTGAGTATGCTGTACACCCACTAAACATTTTATTGAAATCTTGGTGAGGGAAGCACAGCCTTACATTGCTAAAGGGCAAAAGCAACTGTCATTCCTAAGATACAGCTAAGCTGCATACAGTAGATACTTTCAGCAAGTATTTTGTCTAAATACAGAAGATATTTTTGTAAAAAGAATAGAATGTTATTGCCTGACGTACTCCAATGATATTTTAAAAGCAGACATGCTGAAGCATAACAACTGATATACATAATCCTTTTGATTAGCATTGTAAGGAAGTATAACAAAGGGATTACAGTACTTTATTTCATGAAACATTGAAATGAGGCAGATCTAACTGCCCATTTTAAACTGATGCCTAATGGCCTGGGGGTGTTTGAATCTCAGTACTCAATGACTAAACTATCATCACAGCTCAGTCAAGCACTTTACAGATTCCCTAATGAACCAGAAGGAAACAAAATCTCATCCTTTAAGGCAAAAAGGATCATGGAATATTTTTATATATAAATTGCATTCCTACACACAGTGGTCATGTTCTTTGGCCTTTAAAATATTGAATGCTTTTGGGAAATAGTCATCATTAAATTAGGCCAATGCAGTATGTTTTAAAATTATTCAAGTCTTTCTTTGCAAGATAAGTGTTTAATATTTCATTCTGAAGAATAAAAAAATATCAGCTTTTAATTCAAAAACTGCTTGAAAGACATGCCATGATTTTAAATTCAAATTTTGAAGGAAAAACTACCAAATTGTTGAACATGTAAATACAAATAGTATTGTTATTATTATTATTATTACTATTTTTGTTATTATTATTATTATTTTTTTTTTTAAGGATAGCACTGATATACTGTGCAGCTGAATAAATCAAAAGGGTTGTAAAGATAATAAAACACATACAATGTTGAAAATACTAGCACATATAGTACATTTGTTCTGCAACATGTAGCAATATAATAAAGAACATGTCTTTATGCTCTGGATGATGCATGTGGCATAAAATGGCCACTGAGCTTTATCTTACATGCCTGAAGTCCAGCTGCCATTCTGTTTTCAGGGTGGTGGCATCAGATGTAAGTTATCTACTACCAGCTTTTATTCTAAACATACATATGTGGATGTTATTACTGTGATACGCTTGAGGTCCAGCCATCTTTCATCTTGTAGTCTAGTGGCATCAGATGTGGTGTGACCCAGCAGTGTATGTCCTAGTACTTTAACTTGTGGATAACAATGTTTGTTTATAAAGTTTTTTATACTTTTAATCTTTTGCTCAATATAAATACTACACTATAAGCCATTCTCTTTCTGGCATTGGTGATTTACTGCTCAGATGGATGCAAGTGAATTTTCCCTTTGATGTACAAGCACAATATTGGAGGAATATTCATATCCAGTGAATGCTGCATGCACCCCTCGTGAAGAAGCAACAGAGAGTAATGAACAAGTTTTTCTGCTCAATATGTTAGACAGCAATTGGTTCTGGTGAGTTTTCACTCAAACTATATGTTTGATGGAGGCTAGAACACCAAGGTGGAGGTTCCCACATAGTCGATTATCTTTGTTTTTATATGAACTTTACGATTTGTTTATGCTTTAAAGGACTATTTTTTGGCACCATGTATGTGGTGCAATAATACATCACTTCAGTTTTTTTTACATTATTGATTGTCAATATTCACTTCAATACAATGCTTATTTAAGATATATGAAATTATTTCATTATTTAGAGTGCTGAATTTACCTATACAAATACAGTAGACTGTTAACTTTGCAAGGAAAGTTACACGTATCAAAGGAAGTTTCCCCACAGCTTAGTGAATCAGATAATGTTTAACGGTGCAAAGAACACTGGAGTTGATTTACTAAAACTGGAGAGTGCAAATTCTGGTGCAACTCTGCATCAAAATAAATCACCTTCCAGGTTTTGTTGCCAAAGCTTAATTTAACAAGCTGAAGTTATAAGCTGATTGGCTATCATGCACAGCTGCATCAGATTTTGCACTCTCTAGTTTAAGTAAATCAGCCCCATTATCATCAACTCCACTGTCTCTGTTCTTATGTAACGGTATGTGTAAGCTTTAATCTTCATAACTGTTGATGTCTATCCTCATCTGTTGTGGCCCCCCATTGTACTAGAGAAACACGTGCCTATATCATAAAATAACAACAAAAAAAGAACTATAAGGTATATCGTTTACATTCACATTTTATAGCCAACAAGATGGTGCTTGCATTATTGCTTGGCTGCAGATACTTGAATTTCAAATATTGCTCTAAGTAGAAAATAGCAACATTCCAATGCAATACAATGCTATCTATTATATTAGCTGTTATTTCTAAGCTTTTATTTCCAGCATGAATCCTCTGCACTCTATTAAAAAAATAAAAATAAAATAAAAGATATAAAAATGTTTAGCGTCTTCAATAGAGAAATGTCCACATGTTGGATGCATTACTAGAGAAACATATTTTGCAATGCTGTACTACATCTGTGAGGTTGCTGAGCTCGCCAACGGGGGATCAGACAACCTGGAGTGAAAGCCTGCAGGAAATATAACTGTCAGAGTAAAGTCGCTCTCAATGCTTGGCGGGGTAATCCAGATGATCCGATGCTTTGCGAATTCTGGTATATTCACAGTAAAAGGTTTATGAGCCCAAAATATGGGAAAGAAGTGTCATCAGACACCATCAACGTATGCTGTTTGTGTGTGGTTTGCTGCGTGCACACCCGCAAACAGCACAAGAGACAGATCACTCCAGTTTAAAGTGTTTTATGCACCATCCTGAGGAAGTGGTCAGTATAGTGCCACAATGAAGAATACATTTCTGAGCTTCTCCTTCACATTTGGGTGCCTCTGCTGACACAAGCTCATAAGGGGCTCATAAACATCTTAATGTTATAGTTAGTCAGAGAAGGCAGCATTATGGATGAGTTAAATTTAAAGTATTATTTCCCAGAATTTCAGTGAAAATAAGGAGATTTTGGCAAAATGTCATAATTTTGGTGACATGCATTCAAGTCAACAGATAAGGTGAAATTAACTCCACTTTCATAGAAACATATACTGTAGCAAATTAGTACATGACATATATAATAGTTACACAAGCCATATTGTAATTATCAATATTATTACAATTGCCCTTCCAATCTGCAGTGCAGTCATTTTTTGTAGATTTCAATGCAACAGGGCAACCTGGAGGTATTCTATACACAATTGGTGTACAGAACACTTCCAAAAATAGCATTTCCTGCTTTTGTAATTGGCTCCCTGATTTTCCCAGAAACCTTTGCTAAGATACTCTATAAGTCACATATTAGGCATCCTATGTAACAGGAATGTCATTTTTTGTGAGATACTCCCTAAAGGTTAATGGCTTCTAAAGGGATGCATAAATTGCAACTTTTCTCATCAGAACATTGAAGCAGCACCAGGTGATTATAATGAACATTCAGACATGATATTCAGAGGACATAGCCAACAAACAGCAGGTAGGAACTGGCAAAAGAATTTGTTAAAATCCCTGCAATATACATTGAATACCCAGTGGGCTTTAAATAGTTCATAATTAGCCTTGTCATTTGGGAAGGAAAACAACAAACACTGAACAAAATATAAAAACAAATATTCAAAGTGATAATACACAATGATCAAATACCCAGAACAGGAAGAAAAATACAAATACAAAGTGCATTAAGTAAAACACATTAAAGTAGTAGTTAGCCAACAAAATAAAAACCTCCCATCCCCTCTGTACCATAACATTATGTGCCCCTGTGTCTGTTTTATATAAAAAAAAGCTGCTGATTTGTACCTATATCAGAGTATCTCCCAGCACTCACATGACTCCTCGGCTCTCTCCTCTTCCTGATTGACAGCTATAGTGGGCGTGGCCGAGCACTCCCACTGATACCAGCTGGGGAGGAGGAGAGGAGAGAGAGCCAATGAGTCGCGTGAGCACTGGGAGACACTCTAAAATAGGCACAAATTGGCATATTTTTATATAAAACAGACCCAGGAGCACATTGTGTTATGGTACAGAGGAGATACAAGGATTTTATTGCAGTTATAATAGCAGCAGGAAGGGAGGGGGCGGGCACTGACACAGAGCAGACAGGCGGGGTGAGGACAGAGAAGGACAGAGCAGGACTGCAGATGACAGAAGCACATAACTGACCACGGTCAGGGCTCAGCAGCCATGATAAACCATGGTCAGTTTACAGGGGGGAGGGTATAGACAGGCAGGATAGACTGGTTTAACAGGATCTGTTTTTTTAGGGTAACAAACACTTTAATATATCTTGAATAAAAAAAAAGTCTTAATATAGAAAGAAATATGTTGTATATATAGGTCAAATTGGGAGGGGTGGAGTTTACCACTGCACTTATCAATAAAAGCAATCAATCAACTTTTTTAGGGATAATATACACATTGCAAGCTGATTGAACAAACTTGGTACAAGCTTCTTTAGATTTAGAAAAAAATCATGTTGTATGAGGACAAACCTAAACAATCTATTTAATTTGTATCCAATTCTGCAGGTCCTTGCACTACATAGTTTTGTGATGTGTATGTTGTACAATCAAGAGTATGGTCAGCTTTACAGTGTAAAATTGTAGAATAAAGGTTCTTCAGTTCTTCAGCTTGTTCAATTAAGCTTTGAAAATAGAACCTGAAGTTGATTGGTTACTAAGCACAGCTGCACCAGATTCTGTGTCCAACAGTTTTAGTAACCCTCCCTATTGTATTATCTGACCCTTCTTTTTTTGTAAATGTATGCAAAGATATAAAACTACAATTTCCCTGTCAAAAAAAAGGAAACTTATAACAAAGTTTCCCATTTCATAATAATATTATATAAATGATTTTCCTATACATATGTATGCTTTGCATCTTACTTTTAATGAGACAACCTTGTAAAAGCTTTGTGAAGAGTTAAGTATTTTGATAAAGGCCAAAGGGAAATCTTTGTGCATCTACAAAGCATTCACTCTACAACAAAATAATCCTTTAGGGACCCAATAAGCAGAATAAAGCATAAGACACTTGTTCATTATATAATTTTTGTATTTATTTCACTCAATTCAGTCCAGATTTTTACAATACACTCTACAAACTTAGACATTTTCAGGTCAGATGTGAGGGAATAAAAATAAATCAAAGTTTACTAGTAGGTTTTAAATACAGTGAAATAGTGGATCGATATTAATAAATTATCTTTATGTATACAAAAAGGTCACAGAAGTCATATTCATTGCCAGACCTATATATCTATACAGACATTCTGCCATGTACAAGACTATATACTGTATAGAGTTGGGGTACATTTCTACCTCTGCATTGTAAACAGATGTCATTTGTTTGCATTATATATGTTATGTTTCATCTTGCCTTAAATACCACTTTTAAGCCCAACTCCAAGCTAATTTTATTTATTTAGATGTCCTCCAGCAGCAGTGGCAATGAAAAAGTAGCATTTGCTGCAATACTCTATATAAATCTGGGGCTTCCTTTTCACCATAAGATATACACAATCTTCGGGTTGAATGGCGCTCATGCTATGAATGCAGGATATAATAGACTCCCCCTTCCCTCCTGAAGGAGTAATACTAGAGTGCCCTGCAAAGGGAAGTGCTGGCAAAGTACCTGCAAAGAAAAGAAAGACTGTGCTTGTCAGTGACAGCTGGAAAAGATAAGTATAAGACAAAATATAATGTACACACAGAGGTTTCTCTAATGGAGGGGCTTAAAACCTGTTCACTGTTTGAATTGTTTTTGGTTGCATGTTTAAAATATATTTTTAAGTCTGAACATTTAAGTAAAAAATACATGGAAGTTAATTTCAGGGCACACAAAAGCAATACGTTATCCATTTTTTTTTGGTAAAATATAAAATATGAGGTTGTGCTGAGTAGTCAGATACCCATGTCAAACCTTAAAATTGGGTACCATAATTTTTCTATAGGTGACACTTTATAATCCCCTTACAGGCCATCAGTTTAGAGATAACCATTAATAATTAGCTTGGAATTATTACTCTCACTCACTTGATGTTTTCAAACTTAGGCACCCCAACACATGCATTTACTCTTGTACATGGGTGGATTTTAGGTTCTTTGGTGGAACTTTAATTTTTTTATGCTTTTTAAAATTTCTTTTTACTAAAAATGTTTTTTCCATCACATAGGTGACAAAAAGTCCCCTATGTGATGCATTTTTGGTGACAGATTCTCTTTAATGAGATATCAGGGGTCTAAAAGACCACTGATGTCTCCCCTGTCCTCCAATGAAGCAGACCACATTTCATTAGCTTGGGGAATGTGACACTGGGACCCAGAAGTGATGTTTTACATGTTGCTTCCTGGTCAGTGACAGGAAGGGGAGGCCAGTGAACTCCTGCCCCTTGGTCTCCCTCCTCTCTACCTGGTGGTGCCTGAAATGCTTGTCCTGGGTCCACTGAAGGGAAAACAGAGTCCAGGAAGCATGGCAGAGGACACATGTGGGGGCTGCTGTTACCGGGGTGTGCACTAGTTATACACACATAGGGGTTGATTTCCTAAAAATGAAGGGTGCAAAATCTGGTGCAGCTCTGTATAGAAACCAATCAGCTTTCAGGTTTTATTGTCAAAGCGTAATTGAACAAGCTGGAGTTAGAAGCTGATTCGCTACCATGCACAGCTGCACCAAATTTTGCACTCTCCAAGTTTAGTAAATCACCCTAGTGTGAGTAATATCCCCCACTGCCACTGATGTAGTTTCTACATTGGTGGCAGTGAAGGGGTTAAATGAACTGTAATGTGTAAACTAGCTTGAATCACATTATGAATGAAATTGAATGTATCCGCGATCTATTGTTTGCAGAAATTTTGATTTTTTATTTTTTTTGCTGTCTGCCTCCACTTGCTTGCAGAAAAAAATGAAATTGATATTCCAGAAATTGGTGCCTGATGTATAATTTAGTTTTTTGGGGCTTTATTTGGTATTTTCGATTGTATGAATGCAACAAAATATCAGGAATTCCCCTTTAAAGCTGTAATGTTATACAATACTAGTATTTAGTGCAAACAATTGTGAAGCCAACAGAGAGACAAGGGATGATGAACCAGGAGGTTTTTGCTTACATACAGACTCCCTTGAAAATTACATTCATAAGAGCAACAAAAAATCCTTACGGTGACATACAGGCAGACTATTAAGGTAATTTGCTTGGGAGGGGAAAATATTTTCTCCTTAAATTGCTCAGCGTGTTTCTAGACTACATTGAACTAAATTCATTTTCTGGATGACTACACCAGTAACATAAAACCCCTGTTTACACATTGCCAATTTTGCATGATCTCGCCAGCATGATTCCCTATTTACTTTACTGCAATCTGCATGATCCAAGTCTTCTAATTTTCCCTTAATATAGAGTTAAACTCCAGTCATATGTGGCTAATTATCAAAAAATGTGTAGAATACCTTTTATTAATTGCTCACAATTAGAAATCATAGAGCTTTGTTTGCAAAATCATAAAAAAAAAAATATATATATATATATATAGTATATACTGTACTCTATATATATATATATAGTAATATACAGTATATATAATCATATACGTGTATTTATTCCTAGCAATATGTTGCAGAGTATTTCACAGTCTGCTGCTTCATGTAAGGATAGCTATGCTATGGGTTGGAAATCTTCAGCAGGTAATGGCACTGCATCGCTTTAACTGACAATTGTGCGGTCGTGCAACGCTGTACCCAAACAAATTTTGCGTCCTTTTTTTCCCACAAATAGAGCTTTCTTTTGGTGGTATTTGATCCCCTCTGCATCATTTCTGATCACTGCTATAAACAAAAGAAGAGCGACCATTTTGCAAAAAAACCCAAATTTCTTACTTTTTACTAAAATTCAAATTAAAAAAAAAATATAAAAAAACATTTTTTTTTACCGGTTTTGGCCGATTTATATTCTTCCTCATATTTGTGATAAAAAAATTGCAATCGGCGTTTATTGATTGGTTTGCGCAAAAGTGGCCCCGTTTACGGATGGTGAGAATTCATTTCTGGAGTTTTTATTTTTTTTTTTATTTTTTACTAGTAATGGTGGTGATCTGCGATTTTTAGTGGTACTGCGATATTGCAGCGGACATGTCGGACATTTTTGACACTTTTTTGGTACCAATGACATTTATACAGGGATCAGAAATTTAAATGTCCACTGATTACTGTATAAATGTCATTGGCAGTGAAGGGGTTAACCTGCAGGGGGAGACCTAGGGGTTAACTATGTTCCCTGGGTGTGCTCTAACTGTGGGGGGGTTGGGCTACCATGGGCATGAGAGATCTAACTGATCCCAGTGACAGGGATCAGTAGATCTCCTATGCCCCCACTAACAGAGCGTGGAACAGCCATGTTTACATCGGCGGTTCCCCCGCTCTTTGCCTGCGGCCGCTCATCGCGGCTTGCCGGCAGACACCGGGTCTGCCTCAGGAGTGCGGCGCACTCCCCCTAGCGGCCATTCGCAGATTGCCACCTTTTTACGGCGATTCACGGCCAGCGTCCACACTGCCGCCGTAAATAGACGGTAGGCAGTGTGGAACTGGTTAAAGGAGTTGTAAAGGCAGAAGGTTTTTTAACTTAATGCATTCTATGCATTAAGATAAAAAAACTTCTGCAGCCTCCTCAGCACCCCCCTAGTTACTTACCTGAGCCCCGTCTCTCTGCAGCGATGTCCACGAGTGGCTTTTCCAGACACTCCTCCTGATTGGCTGAGACACAGCAGCAGCAGCACCATTGGCTCCCACAGCTGTCAATAAAAATCAGTCAGCCAATCAGGGGAGAGAGGGGATGGGTCCGGGTCAGGGCTCCATGTCTGAATGGATACATAATGCTCTGACTAGGCTCAGGTGACCCCTGTAGCAAGCTGCTGGTTGAGGGGACACTCACCAGAGGGAGGGGCCAGGAGAGCAGAAAAGGGATCCAAGAAGAGGAGGATCCAGGCTGCTCTGTGCAAATACTACTGCACATAGGAGGTAAGTATAACATGTTTGTTATTTAAAAAAAACAAGCCTTTACAATCACTTTAAGGGAGCATACAGTGCCTTGCAAAAGTATTCATATCCCTTGATATTTTCCACATTTTGCCTTGTTACAAACAAAAATGTTAATGTATTTTATTGTGGTTTTATGTGATAGATCAACACAAAGTGGCACATAATTGTGAAGGGGAAGGACAATAATAATTGTTTTTCAAATTCATTTTTTTTACAAATAAATATGTGAATAGCATGGCGTGCATTTTTATTCAGCCCATCAAGACTTTGTAGAACCACCTTTCACTGCAATTACAGCTGCAAGTCTTTTTGGGGATGTCTCTACCAGCTTTGCACATCTAGAGTGACATTTTTGCACATTCCTCTTTGAAAAATAGCTTATACTCTGTCAGATTGAGTGGAGAATATCTATGAACAGCAATTTTATAAGTCTTGCCTCAGATTTTCAATTGGATTTAGGTCTGGATTTTGACTGGGCCATTCTAACACATAAATATGCTTTGATCTAATCCATTCCATTGGCTGTATATTTAGGGTTGTTGATCTGCTGGATGGTGAACCTCTCCCCAGTCTCAAGTCTTTTGCAGACCCATTAACACTGACCAGCTTCCCTGTCCCTGCTGAAGAAAAGTATCCCCACAACACGATGCTGCTCCCTCTATGTTTCACTGTGGGTAGAGTGTGTTCAGTGTGATGTGCAGTGTTAGTTTTCCACCACACATAGTGTTTTACTTAAAGGCCAAAAATTCAATTTTGGTCTCATCTAACCAAAGCCCATTCTTCCACATGTTTACTGTGTCCCCCATATGGCTTCTTGCAAACTGAGGGTTGGAAAGTTGAATCGTCATCTTTGATATTATATAAAGAGCTATAATATGTACTAAAGGCTTTTGCAATGCCCTGTGGATTATAGATTTTTTCTGAGGTTGTTGGGTGGTGCAAGTGTGCTATTCTTTGTTTGGTTATGTGGTCTTTAATACATTTAAATACAAGAGTGGACATCCAAAAACATCCTAAGACATGTCCACTGGCAAGTGGAAGGCAGGACAAGAGCAGAGATTAACGCGTTTCACAAAATAAAATTTGCTTAGTCATAATCAGATTATGACTAAGCAAATTTTATTTTGTGAAAAGTGTTGGATAGGATACAGAGCCTACGTTAGAGGCAAAAAATTGCGTCAACTGGGTGGATATCATTTCAGAGTTTTTTGGTTGTTGAATTAGCTAGTTATTGACACGCTAAATGTATTTGTTTTGTTGGTTGGAAGAGTCAGAGATGATTATGCTAATTGGAGCATGGTCCGACCAAGTTATAGTGTGTATCTTGGATTCCTGTACATTTTGAAGTAGCCATTTGTCTAGCAGAAAAAGATCTATTCTGGAATATGCATTATGGCTTGGCAAAAAGTACATATAGTCCCATTCGTTTGCATAATAGCATCTCCAGGCATCGTGTAAGTCTTTAGCATGGAGTATGTTTTACAGTTGGGAGTTATAGCATTTGGTTGTGGTATATAGTTTGCTGTCCGGAACCATGTTGAAGTCTCCACAGATTATTAAGTTCCCGTTAGATCTGTTTGGCTTTCCGAATTGTTTTGTTGATGAATGTAGTTTGTTTCTGGTTGGGTGTGTAGATGTTTGCAATGGTATATAGGGTGTTGTTTATCGAGCATACCAGGATGATGTATCTTCCGTTTACATCTATTTCCTGGTGGAGTTGTTCAAAGAATGGAAAGTAGACCACGCTGGAAACACAATCCCTCGTTTGGGGATATCGTCCGTAGGGAGATAGGGGTAGATCCCCAATATCCAGTGCCTCTATGGGGCGTGATCTGGAAATTTTGATGGTACGCCCTCTTGCGGGGCCTGGGCTGCTACCGCTGTAAACGACTTGACGTGTCGATTCACATATAAGATCAAATCCTAGATACGAATGGAGCGCCCGAGACAAAGGTGTAAAAGTTGCAAAGGTGGATTTTATTTGGTAAGAAGAATAGTAAAAATAGTTTTTTACTATTCTTCCTACCGAATAAAATCCACCTTTGCAACTTTTACACCTTTGTCTCGGGCGCTCCATTCGTATCTAGGATTTGATCTGGTGGAGTTGTTGGAATGTCACTGAGTCCCTGATTGCTATCATAACTCCCCTTATTTGTTGAATAGCAGGAGTGGAATACATGAAGATATTGTTTGTTTCGACAGTATGGTAGAGGTTGCCCACCTGCGCGATGCAGGCTTTGAGACCCGGGTGCTATCTGACCAATCCTCATGCTGGGCAACCATAGACTTGCAGCCCCCCCCTCAGCCCGCACATGGAAGCTAAACCCTTTTTGGCTTTCCATACTACCCAACATTGAGTCTCTGCAGAAAGAGTGGGCTTTCTTTTTCAGTACCAATATAGGCTTGGCCACCATGACCGCGGTGTGGGATTCATTTAAACTAAATGCCAGGACCATGCTTTCTTTTTTTTTTTTCCAAAATATTTTATTGAAACAATGTCAAGAAAATACATACAGGTCAAAGTAATGTATCTTACATATCAGTTTTCGTTGTAACAGAAGATAAGCAAACATGACTGCCTAAAAGCTTATCCACTTACAAGTTAGTAATGAACAGTATATAACAGGTGTTCGTCTTATGAGACCTCATAGATTGATCTTGTTGTTATAGGTAGTTCAATATCTCGAAGTTTGATTCTTGTGGTGAAAGAGTACCAGAGGGATATTCCGTTTTTGTGCGGTTTGGGGTTCCCATTCCCACCCGGGCTTCTCCATAGCGCCTCCAGACCGCCCAACCACCCCGAATTGGGACTGGAAGTCGGGCGGGGGCTACAGGGAGGGGCCCGTCTGGGCATTCAGGGAGACCCCCTTGAGCCTTGTTGGTAGAATTCTTGTTAGGACTAAAAGTCGTTCAGGAGATTCCCAATCTCTAGGGTAGATCGCCTAACGTTAGGCCATGAGTTCATTGTGTAGCGAGAAAGATTTTCCCTTTTTGTTTATGGGTATTGCGGTAGTGTGGGGATCAATTTGTGAAAGTTTTAAGATATCGTGATTAAGTTCATGTGGTTGTCGTGAGTGTGTGATAGTCTGCGGATGTTTTGAAGTGTTGCCAGCAAGCCCATATGGCTTGGAATTTGTGCGGGGTGTCGTTTGTTTGGTGGATTAGATCTTCCATTTCTTGAATTTTGTCAATTCTTTTGAACCAGTCTTTTATGGTGGGGGGGTTGGGAGACTGCCAAAAAGCAGGGAGGGTCATTTTAGCTGCGTTGAGCAAGTGGAGTGTGAGGGATTTCTTATAATGTCTTTGGGGGAGTGATGTGTGATGTAGGAGTATTTGTGCTGGGGAGAAGTCTAGGTTGTATGAGGAAATCTGGGATCTTAAGCGATGTACTTCTGTCCAGAAGGGGATGATCTTGGGGCAAGACCACCATATATGTATAAATGATCCTATGTCATTGGAGCAGCGCCAACATTTTGGAGTGATAGAGGGGTTCATTTTATGTAGCCGTTGTGGAGTTTTGTACCATTTAGAGAGTATTTTGAACCCGTTTTCTTGTGCTGATACATTGATCGAACCTTTGTGAATGTGTGTGCAAATGTTCTCCCATTCCGTAGGGGTTATCTCTGTGTTGAGCTCTTTCTCCCATGATTTCATGTAGGTGTTTTGTCTGATATCAGAGTTTGTAAATAAAGTAGCATATAGCGTTGAGATCAGATGCCTTTGTGGTTCAGACTGCATACAGATTTCTTCTATTGTTGTGCGCGCTCTTGAAAATTTCAGTTTGTCTCTCGGTTTTGTTAGATAGTGCTGTAATTGCCGATAGGTCCAAAAGTGTGAGGGATTATGCGAAGTAACAGTCTTGAACTTTTCGTACGTCATGAAC